>CM077302.1:15412831-15525331 GCA_039654925.1 Anguilla pacifica
CAGATGCCCAGACCATCCTGGTATGATTCCGAAGGGCAAAAATCGCAAGTCATTCTAACCCCTGTCTTGTCATAAGCCATGCAAAGTAACCTGATACGTCTGCTTTCCAGACTCTGTCGGAGTGTGCCCTCACGTTGAAAATGATCCATTTGAAAAGGGTAAGGGTTCAGTATGGTCAAAGTCATGTCACCCTCTTATTTCATCATTTTTGGCAAATCAGTTGATTGACATTTCATTATATTGTATTCTCCGTATTAAGTCCGTAGAAACTGTTTGCGTTAAAATTTCAACTGTTTTAACCTAAAGGTATCGCTTCACCCAAATCAACTGTGCACAGATTTAATTGCGGACACTACAAACTTTTGTTACCAGATCAACAGAACATTAACATTCAGTGGACACAATGTTGGTGGAACACTATGACTCCTAAATAATGACAGGTGTGTGTGGTGTAACAGGTGCATGTTTAAGGTGTCTTACCTTCACACAGGAGTCAGAGTTCATTCAGTATCTGCAGCAGGAGTACCTACCTTCACTACAGGTCTCACCGGACATCATACAGGTACATAATTACCCTTTACCAATATTCCCAAATGGAAAAAGGTGCATGGGTCACGCCAAGGGATTTCATTTAACATTTTCGGTTACTTTTTTCCCCCCATTTTTATAGGAACTGTGTCAAGTGCTTCAGCAACCAGACCCCAAGGTTTTCAAAAATTACATCAAGGTAACGTGGGCAGACGAGCGCAACGTTACAACTGGCTTATTTGAGATTTCTCAGATCGTGGCGTCTAATGAAGGCTTCCCTTGTCTTCCCTCGTGCACAGGCGTTCTTTCAGCGAGCCAAAATGTGAAACAGGAAGTGGAGCGGAGCAGGACAGAGGATCGAGGTGACTGGTCGTCGTCGGCGCCGTTCAGAAACAACGACAACGAGGCTTAGCATAGGAGCTGCTATTGCACTTACAAAAAACATGGCATAACAAAGCCGTCCTGTGTGGGGGGGGTGGGGGGAGGAGTGTGCGGAAATGCGCGGAAAGGGGGCAGACAAGGTCACATGGTAATGGGTGGGGCCACTGCTCCCCTGAACCCACACCCCCTCTGGTCCTGTCCAATCAGACGAGTGCACGGTTAAGGATTGGCAGCCTCGTCAAAGCTACCTAGCGGTTGGGAGGCTTCGCATTCTTTTACCCACTCCGTGAGACAGGACGTGAAGCAGAGGATTATGGGGAAATGGTCAAGGAATAAACGAAAGCAAGTCCAGAGGCCGTTTTCTAATTGAATGGTTTTCCAAATCATTTACTTTATTTCAGTTAAATGAAGATAGAGATAGTCCTTTTGAACGTTTAAAGCTTTTTTATTTTTGTTAGGAGCGCTTGAAATTTTGAAGTTTGTTCAGCACCTAAATCTAGGTGTAGAGATTGCTTTCCAAATCCACCTTGCAGATTTGTATTGTAAGGAATTGTTTTAGTGCTGAACTGATTTCATGTTGTGGAAGAAGGGCAGTTGAGTTGCGTTGAGTTAGGCTGGAATGACAGGGTAAGTGCTTGTGGTCATGAAGGTTTGCAGTGGTGCCTTTTGTATGTATCAGGTTAATCCCTTCCAACCTCAGACACTACAGGTTAAGAATACTCACCTGTTTGGCCCGAACAAACTAATAAACGGACTAATTTAATTTGGATGCATACAGCCGTACGCTGTTTCATTTTGTGGGTACTAAACTGGTTGGATTTCATTCGGGAACTGCGATCGATTGACATTTAATGGAGCCAGAATTAAAAGGAAGCCATTGATTATTTTACGATGTTGCGGTCTGAGTTGCAGATGGGAACACAAAAAAGAAACTATGCGGTTAAATATTTTACAATCCTATTCCTAAACTGGCTATTTAAAGTACAGCCAATCAAACCAAGACGACATGCGACTTCAGAGTAACATTCCAATTATTTGCTACATTAACATTTTGTAAATACTGATTATAGTAACATAACCATCACATCATGGGTAGCTCATCGACCCCATGTAATGTGAATGGATAAATTAGTTAATTGGCAGTCAATTGACGAAAAAAAAACTCTTACTGCATTTCTATCGTATAACCACTTGACTTGTATCAAATCATTGAAATAACTATCTTTTCTCCGCAAAATTCATGTGATTGCGTCAGTTACAGGGAGTTGATAATGGTGCATTACGCTTCAGCCATTTTGGATTTAGTGAAGCTTAACTTTCCCCACAATCATATTTATAGAAGCCCTTTATGTCCATGGATATATATATCCTTCTGAATATGATAACAACAAGGCAAAAGACCTCAGATATGAGGTGTAGGATGTTTTATATCCCGAGCTGGAATAGTTCCACTTAATACTCACAATCCCTGTTTTTTTTTTTTTTACTATTAGAGATAAACCTCTAAAATTGCAATAGATTTAAAGTATGGCTCTGATTTTCAATATGTCAGCATAGATATTTTGGGACACAGCGCCTGTTTGGGTGCAGGTTTTAGTTTTAGCCCGGCACTACGACACCCGATTCAACTAATAAACTCATGGTCATTTGTTGATAAAATAATCATGGTCGTCAGCCAAGACCTTTAAGTGGAATCGGGTGTCTTAGTGTTGGGATAATACAAAAACCTGCACCCACACCGGCCCTTTTCAGACATAGACCGACCACCCCAGGTGCAGATGGATCCTTCCCGGGATAAGTACGAGCCTGTATATACACTAAGCTCGGGATCAGTATTGAGGTTGAGTGGGGTGACCCAGCTGTTCCCATAGCCGGCATATTCTTAGGCACTTGACCTGCATAGATGCAGCAGACAGCGGTGCATTTTTGGGGTGAAATTGCCAATGATGTTTTTATGCAAGCACTGTATATTAATAATTAGTAACTGTAATGTTAAGAACAGAGTATTAGCTGCTCGTTAGCCCTCGTTTCCCATCATTCCCTGTCCAGACCACTAGCCAATGTCCTGCTTGAGCTGTTGCTCCCGGTGAAATCAAAGAGGCCTTTAACTGGATTGGTTTTTAACCCTTTTGTTTATAATGCGTAGCAGGGACAAAAATGTGCCATTTTGTGTGTTACATTTGTAAAAGACGTTTCAAGCTATTATAGTGCTAACAGCTTGTTGGATTAGAGGCCAGGCTTAATTTCCTGAAGGCTTGGTCTGTTTGTCTTTCAGGCGAGTATTTACATTTGAGTGTAATATCAACACCACCGAGGTAAAAACTGGTGATTTGATTTGCGTACAGCAGTTGTAATTAAACGTGTATATTTAACAAGGCCCACTGTTTTAGTATGAAATGGTGACAGAAGGAAACCTATTTTTTCAACTTGGGCTTGCTCAAAATGAATTATTTTATTGAGATTCCCAGTGCTGGTCTTAACGACTTGTTGAAGACCGCTGAGCTTAGAATTTGTGATGGGCAGGAGGGGCTGTCTGCTGTCAGTTAAAATGTATGAACCAATTGGAAGACGAAACTCTTTGTAGAGCAAAAAAAAATTACTTGTTCATATCAGTAGTAGTCAATAATGAACAGAGGTTCTATTTTGTAGTCCAATAAGACTCTCTCCCATGCCTGCTTGTAATTTACTCACTGTACTGTCAATTAAATTGTGCTAGCTTGGGCATTCTCTCCACTACAGTCCTGCATTTCAATATAGATTTTTTTTTACCAAGGACACAATTTTTTTTGTCCTTTTTCCTCATATATGAATTGCTGCTCTTGGACTTATACGAGCTTCCATATATGAACTGGAACTCAGTCACTGAGACAATCCGACTGTAACACCGCTGCAACCAATCAGATTATAATCTGGTCAAATCTCAGCCAATTAAGGGCCGGCTCAGGGCCTAGACAGAATTCAGCATTCTCAGGATTCAAAATGAATCCCCGAACAGGTCAGCTGGAGGGGAAGAACCTGAGAACTGTATTGCCGGAAACGCACGTGTCACGCGTGCGTCAAGTCCAATACACAACGGTCACGCACGCAGCTTGAAATGGAGAAACACTGTAAAACACTTCATACTGTACTGAACGCGTCAGCCGGTTCGACCGCGGCGTGTTAACACAAAACTGGGGACACTCGGTGAAATCCAGTAGAACTGTCCACTGCCCGTGTTACTGTTGCAAAACCTTTTCCGTGCGACACCGAGTCGGATGCCCACAGCCACGGGAGACGCTGTACCTAAAGAAATGTCGTTTTTATGTCGATTTCCTGCTTGTATTCATCCTGTTTTCACCTGTTTAACACACCCAGAGAAAAGGAGAAACACGTTTCTGTCAGTCACACACTATAATGCATGCACAGACAGCTACCGCACTATGTGCCATGAGCATTCAGTCATTGATATTTCCTCTGAAATTTATTGTGATGTCTTAACATTGTGAGAACTTTTCATGCTCAATGTTGTTAATAATTTTTGAGGTGTGAGGACGGGGGGAACTTAGTGTGCTAGACAGTACGTTTCCATTACCAATAAAGTATTTACAAATGAGCTACCTCACCAGTGTTGTGTACTCCTTTGCAAAAGAATCCCACAAAGTAGTTCTCCATTGAGAAAGGTTCTCAGCAACTTAAGGCTCTCTTCCCAAAACCCCTAAGGACTTGTTGCCATTTTTGCAGTCCAACTATAACACAACGTCCAGGGGAATGCATAGATTAGCCAATCAGGGTACAAAAGAAATTCAGCATTTGCACTGAACCACTTCAGAAGTGTGATGTAAATATAATTAGAATTGTATGGCAAGAGGGCACACCCTTAAAAATACACTTTGACCACATTGATAACACACAATTTCCTTTTAGTAACTTACTCAGTAAAAGTGATCAATTCTGAATGTGCACTTCTGCAATGTCATATATACTGCCTACTGATTTTTTACACACAGCATGTCTTTCTCCAGAAATCATATGACCAATTTTTTTACATTTATTTATTTTTAACTTTTATTAGTTTTATGACCAGCTGTTCTTCAAGGTGTGGCACACGTTAAAGAAAAAAAAACCCAAAAACCAAATCGGCCTTCAGCCACAACTAAAAAATGCTTAAGGAAAATAAAGGTCGATCTCCAGCATTCCCATCAACGTGGAAATAATTTAATTGCTGCCAAACCCATCTGAGGAAAGGTCAAGTGCCACGCTGATCAAGGTATAACGTGCCAAGGGTTTAAGTAAGAAGTGTGTCAGCAGTGCGCATAAAGCTCGTAGTGACATTCTTGTCCTCTGCTGCATTTCCCGGCAGTCGGCTGGAGTCTCACTTCCTGTTGCCTTGCATGTGTAGTGCCTTCTGGGTAAAGGTGTGGGGCATCCTTTAGCCCTTGATCACAGCGATGGGCCTCAGCTTGATGGCTTTTTTACTGATCCCGGCGTCGTGGCAAGTGTCCACCACATCCGTCACGTTTTTATAGGACTCAGGAGCCTGTTAAGAGGGTGAAAATATAAATCTTAGCTGTCATTTTCCTCATATAAATGAATCAAAAAGAGGTCTGAGTTCTAACAGAGGATGAAAAATGCGATCCTGAAGATTTAGCTCCCTCTTTACATATCCTCCTGTACTATATCTGCTGAGACGTCACTGGTCACAAAAAACCCCTCTTCAGACAAACGTTCCCCTGCCTACCTCCTCCATGACCAGTTTGGGCGAGGCGACTCTGATGGCGATGCCCATGTCTGCCAGCTTGTCCAGCACATCCTGGAAGTCCAGGTTCCTGCGGGACTTGGCGCGGGACAGAGCGCGACCCTATATATACACGAATGAACAGGAAGCCCGTTAAAAGCGGTGAAAACCTTTGGACCTCGCAGACAGAGGATTCTGGGAAACGTAGTCCGGCCTTACCGCTCCATGGCAGGTGGTGCCGAAGGTCTCGGTCATGCCCTGCTCCGTCCCTGTGAGCACATAGCTGCAGGTACCCATGGTTCCGCCAATCAGCACGGGCTGTCCAGTCAGCTGGTTATGGTGACAGAAAAAGGAGGACACTTAATAATGGCACACTGAAAGCGTGGCTGAGGTCTAGGACTGGAAACACAAGACTGTGCTGACATGCTGGGCGTTTCCTGGGTTACCTGGTAGTCGACGGCGATGAGGGGGTGGTGCGGGGGGAAGGCCCGGGTGGAACCCTTGCGGTGCACCAGCAGGGTTTTCTGCTTGCCGTCCACCATGTGCTCCTCCACCTTGGCGATGTTGTGCGACACGTCGTAGATCACGTGCATGTCCAGGTCGTCAGGGGTGGTGGTGAACACTTTGGAGAAGGCCTGTAGGGGGGGTGGGGGTGGGATATGGAATGGCTTGCTTTAAAATGAACGTGCACGCAATTTTGACTTGATTTCTGATGAGAACCATTTGAAAACACGTAAACAGTGTTGCCAGATTTGAAAACAGTGAACCCCCCCAAAGCCGTTTTTCCCCAATCTGGCAACACTGCACGTAATGCACGTGACAGGTAGGCTTGAGCCTCAGGCGGGACACGCCCACCTGTCGGGTGAGGAAGGTCATGGAGGAGCGGTTGACCCAGGCGTAGTTGCCGGCGGCGGCCATGCCCTTCAGGTAGTCCTGCCCCTCCTCTGAGGTGATGTGAGCACAGGCCAGCTGCCTGTCATTCACGACGATCTTGTCTCTCTTCATGGCCTTCTCCATGGCAACCAGAGCATCTGCGCGACAGGTGTTGGGAAAAGGGCCGGTCACCAATTGGGTGGAAACCCAAACGTGAGGGGGGGGGGGGGGTTTCGGAAAGAGAACAGGCAAGCGCTTACCTGTCGCCACCTGGTGGCCCAGGCCTCTGCTCCCGCTGTGGATCATCACGCACACCTGCCCCTTGTGGTCGATGCCCATCTTCTTGGCGGCGTAGTCGTTGAAGATCTCGTCCACCACCTGGATCTCCGCGTAGTGGTTCCCGGCTCCCAGCGTACCCAGCTGAATGAGACGAGGTGTCTGGGGTAAGTGTTCACCCGCCGGACCTGCAGCTAATGCTGTCTGACACAAGCTCTGTACTACCTAGGGGTAGCAGTCACGGGATCCGTTGTGTAAGGGGATTTGTGTGGAGTGCGTGTGTGTAGGACGTGTGTACGGCGTTGTGTGCGGAGGTGAGTGCGGGATATGTACGGCAGTGTTTGTGGAGTACCTGCGGCAGCCCTCTCTTCTTGGCCTTGGAGGAGACCTTGTTTGGGTCGGCCTGCAGCATCCTGCCGTACTCCTCGCAGTGCTCCTTGTCCTCGGCCCAGGCGTAGCCCTCCCTCAGGGACCAGTCCACCCCCATCTCCAGCGCCTCCTCCAGGTCCCTGCCACAGCACCACATCCCTCAGCCCCGCACCAATCAGGCTGCAGCTCTGTCAGCACTGCTGAGGGCTTACACTGCTCTGTTCACTCCTTAGCCACTTTAAACGCTTGGATAAAACTAAAGGCTTTCCTTGATGATCCGTTTTAACTGCAGTGTCTGGCCTTGCCAGTGGATTAGGTTGCTTTCATTGGCAGTGGTTTTTGAGCGTGACCCTTTACCGCTAATGTAATTCTCGGCGTTGTGCATCCACGCTCTTGTCCTGGCATGCTCTAATGAAATGCGCTGTGTGTGCATCCTGCAACAACAGCCCTGTAAGACTCTCTGCATGCATGCTTCAGCCAAATGAATAGACACAAATGATGTATGAGTATGTGTATGTGTGAACTCCAGGCCTCGGGGCATTTGTGGGCGGAGCCTTCCTTACTTGGCGTTCATGGGTATGACCCCCTTGGACCCGACCCCCACGGGGATGTGATCAAACAGGGCCTGGGCCAGCTGCTCCTTCACCGGCTGCACATCTCCCTCGTCCAGGTTGGTCCGCAGCAGCCGGACGCCGCAGTTGATGTCAAAGCCCACGCCACCTGTGCGGGCGGGGCAGGGGCCGGGGGTTAAAGGTCAGCGCCCCGGTCAATTTCACACGCGGTCATCATCATGCAGTAGGACGTCTCACCATAACTATCATCACAACCCATGACAACTTGCCACAGCTGAAAATGCTGACACAGGATTTTATTCTTGGCTCAAAAGTGGAGCAAAATTTACATTGGTAGCTTTTGGCTACAGCCACATTGTTAGAACAACCAAAACACAATGTTTACCTGGAGAAACAACTGCTGTGGGATCACTCATGTCGAAGGCTGCCATGTTTCCTATCGCAAACCCATAACCAGAGTGGACATCTGGAAGTCCAATAGACTTCTACAGGGCCAACAGAACAAAAATAATATTTAGCAGAGAAAAAGCTTTTTTTCCTCCAAAACAAGCTCATGTCCCCCTAATATTGTGGAAACTTTAATTCATTTGGATGCACAAATCAGGGGGCATGGTTTGTATATGCTTGGCATGCCCATGCAAAAAGTCAATTTGCAAGCCGAGTATACATATTTTTTTCAGAGAAAACCCGCACGATTTTGGGCCAAACAGTATTACCAATGGTCACCGATTGTGCTGATGTTGCAACCAAGTTGCAAGGTAGTTGAGATCAGTCTTTTCTTTTGTGACTGCAACGTCATTGTTTTTGACTTGTTTGACAAGCAGTACCAGACTGTTCTAAGACATAATCAGACATTCCTATTTGGCATAACATATGAGATACTCTCAAACTTATTTATTTATTGACCTTTCAGCATTATTACAGGTTCATAAAGACAGTTGTCATTAAAAACACTGAATTATTTTGCTGTTACAATAAAACATCAATACTAAGTAGACTAAAAATTTAAAATATTGCAATTATCTAAGCTGGGATCTAATCTTGTATCCCAAATTTAAATTTAAAATCCGCTGTCATTTAGGAGTCTGCACATATAGGGGATTGGTGATCTCCTGTATCTCTCAGTTCGACATCTTGGGATGGCCAGTTTGTTTGAGTTCCTTGTCTGACGACCTGTGAGCTCCTCCCTGAGGGGGGGTAGCCAGTCTCTGAAGTTGGACTTTAGCAGCTTTCTGGCAAAGCCAACTTAGATCAAGATCAACTTACGTGCACTATACCGGGGAGGGCTGCGACATTTCCAATTTGCTTCATGGCTGGTAGAAATCCTCCAAAACCTTAATGAATAGCGCATATTGAAATAATTATTAACGTTACATAGAAGTGTACGTATTACAATGTCAATGTAGCTTCTGACAACGATGAATGATGAGGGTTGTTACCTCCGCCACGACAAGCATTTCGCAGCTCCTCGAACATCAATTTCTCAAGAGGATCGTTTACGTAGAAGACTCCTTCTACCTGCACACACATAAAATAACAATCTTACAATGTTTCAAACATCTGTTACAACCTGGAGTTAACTTTTAATGGTTAGACTACGGACAACATCTTAAGACCAGCCAACGATTCATTTTGGGAAATTAAAGTAAATGCAAATGCAAACCAAACTACATAACAGGTATATTAGTCCAAATCTATTGTGTGATCAGTGATATTAAAAGTGAATTTAGTTTTTTTACCAGCTACTTTTTTACCAAGCTCTAGCTTGGAACATGTCTCAAGCTAACAGCTAGCCGGTAACACGTATACGCATATAAGTAGCAAAGTACATAACCTGCATATTTGGAACAAATCCTTTCCGTATTCGCCAGCAGTTCTTGTGGATTTTATCCAGAAACTGCAGCTCGTCATTGTAGGACCGACTCATTTTGCTGTCTTGTAGCTGTACCCTATAATCACACTAATGTTTTATAGACAGAATTTTACTAGAACACCGACCGAACCTTCTACGCAGCATGGGCGTCCAGCTTATTACGGAACGTCGGAAGTCTCAAAATGTCCGAGCGAAAACGTCAAACGCGTTAAAATATTATCGTGCGTACAATATACAGTCGGTCTTTAGTTTATTGATAACAGTCGTCATCTATCGCTTTTCGTTTTTAATATGTTCACAGCCAAGACCTAATTTTATTTTATTTTTTTAATGCAATTTCCATTTACCATGTCTTAAACTGAGAGATGTATCACTGAGTTGTTTAATCCTCGTCGAGTTCCGTAGTTCATATCCTTACCAGGGAAGTGCACGGAAGTGCGTATTGTTTTGGGGATGGTGTAGCTAACGTTTGTTTCGTTTTAGTGACATTTGTTGCTGTCAGCTGCCTCATACGTACACCAAGAGTCGTTGGTAGAAGAGCTAGGTAAAGTTAACTAGTCTAATGTAACCCAGCTATCTGTCTAGCATATCACGCAGCTCACCGCATTATGTAGCTTTTGGTGATTTGTTTATGACAGTTTACGAGCTGTATAAAATTGTCATAATAAGCATCATGTCATATAATCTAGCTAGCTGACAGCATTGCCTGTGTTGTATAGACTAGAGCTGTCATTCTCTAATTTATTTGCAGTTGTATTAGTTGTTGCAATATTGTGTCCTGAAACTGAACTAAAGTTACTGAAGGTAATTTTATCTCCGACTTTAACTTGTAAAAATAACGTTTTCTAACTAAGCATATGTGGGTAAATGCAACATGCACTGAAGAAATGAAACTGAAACAGTTTGGCATTACTGGACTGGACTAGATATTACTAATTACTTGCTTGCACATATTGTAGGTCGATGAACGATAGCAAGCTACAGTGCTTATCTTGTGTTGGCCAGTAAGTTACAGTATGCAACTAAATTAGGTAGAGATGAGCGATAATAACTATTAGCGTTTTGAATTAACTAGCAAGTTGGGCTACGATTGTGTCGTATTGTACACACCCCCTTTATTTGCTAACTGTTGAAGAACTCTCCTTTCACTACATTAACTTACTTAACGTTAATTACAAACGTCATCTTTTTAAGTGTTCTTCCTGGTTTATTTCTTTATAGTCCTATTAATCGGTAATGCATTTTACTTTTGTTAAGTATTATGTAAACTCCACTTCACAATATTTATGCATTTAGTATTGCACGTACATTGTGTACAAACAGAACGGTTGTTATTAAAATTTATGATTTTGAAGCAGCGCTAGTGCAGCGAAGACGTTCGACTCGATGCGTTTCCATGACAGTAACGTTATTTTCCAAATGCTTTCGTGTTTCTTCTTGTTCCATTGCCGTTTCTTGATATCCTTTTTGCTCTTACAGAAGCATGAAGTTACGGGTGAGATTGAACAAACAGACCAGCCGCTTGACGCTGGAGGGAGAGGACCCAGCGCTCTCGGAGCTGTGCATCCACATCAGGGAGCACCTTTTGCCGTCCTGGGGCCTCAGGTGGTGACCCTGTCCATTGTCTATAACTAAACGTAACAAAGAAATTATTATTTGTGTTATTTTCACAGTTGAGAAAGCACACAGAGTACACATAGTGACCCTTCACCTCCAGCTGGCCTAGAATGACACAGCAATCAGCTGCGTGTTGTAGTACGTGGATCTGAACTACCTGCACAGCCCCTGCAACATTTGAAATCCAGCTACAACCACTCTCCAGGATTTTCTTTGTATTGGGGGGGAAGGGGTGCTCTAGTGGGTCCGATGACTCAGCTAACCTCACACATGTATTTTTTATTTATTTTTTGTTATCGCCCACAGCCCAGAAGCAGAGTTCACTCTCTCCCTCAATGGAACGGAGTCACTCTCAGACACGGGGCAGACCCTCTCCTCCTGCGGCATCGTTTCGGGGGATTTGATCTGCGTGATTCTACACCAGCCTAGTCCTGCGGCCTCGCCCGTGACCCCCGCCCCCGGCATCAGCAGCCCCGTCCCAGCGAGGGAGCCTCACGAGGAGATCAGGCGCCCGGAGTTGGTGAGCAAAACGGGCCACACAAAAATAACCAAAACCCTGTGGGTAAGGCAGTGTTTCTCAGACTGTGTATGCCGGTTTTCATTCCAACCTCAACTGCTATCCCAGACAGATTTTAACAAGCTCTTCATTTTTTTTATTTAGTGCTTTTCGTGTTCTAGAGCTGAGGTCTTAGCAGAAAGTGACAGTATGGGTGCACGCACCTGATTCAACTAATCAAGGTGCTTAGCAACTAATCTAGTAGCTGATTAGTAGAATCAGGTGTGTGCACCCACACTGGCCCTTTCTGGATAAGACTGGGGACCCCAGCTCTAAAACATGAAAAGCACCTAATTAAGAAAAATGAACAGCTTGTTAAAATTCTGGGACTGCAGTTGAGGTGGGAATGAAAACCAGCATACACTGTGGTCCCCCGGGACCAACTGGGGTAAGGAAAAGGGGCTTACTCGCTGTAACCAGGCGCCTTCTATTCCACTGCAAGACATTACCACTGTCACTGATTGGGTTATGCCGGCGGGAACGTTTTTGGGATTGCAAGAGTCGGGGGGTGCGAAAGTGAAACGCAGGGAGAGCTTGGCTTTTCGTGTTGCCATGGCGACTCGTCTCGGCAGCGCAGCGATGGCGGAGTGGAAGCGTGGAGCCCGGCCCTTTGTGCCCGTGCCAGCGAGAGAGAGTGGCAGCGGCACCCATGACACCATGGGGGGGGGGGAGAATGTGCTGAGTCACTCAGCTGCTGGGGACCTGACTGAGGAGGGAGGTGCTGCTGCAGAGCAGATATAGTCAGACCAGTGCTGAAGTTTGTACAACAAATGCAAGGACAATAAAACAGCATTCAATAATATTATGGTGTTATGATATGCTATGATACCGTGTGATGTTATTTAATGATATTGTGCAGTTCGATTTTCGATTTAACTCAATTTTGTGTTGTGCACCATTTCTGACGGATATGTCGAATTACACAGTCGTAGGTTTGGATGCAGTCACAGTCACATTGAATTTTTTTGTGGGAGATTCATACTGGGAGCTGTCATGTCTTTTGTAGCCCAGCACCAGTGGGTGTCAGGTGGAAATGAAGGAGGCGGAGCATGATCAGGAGGCGGAGCAGCACTACCAGGAGGCGGAGCTAGAGGAGGAACAGGGGGCGGAGACTGGCCCTTTCAACCCAGGGCCAATGCTGTGCAGCGAAACGGAGAATGGGGAGGTGCCCCACGCCCTGGAGGTTCTGTGCCACGGAGCCGAGTGCCAGGGCCCGTTTGATTCGCTGGTGGTTGCCGCGCACCTGCTTATGATGGAGACGGGATTTGTTCCCCAGGTAACGCGCATGCAGGACGACAAGGAAGTGTGGAGGACAAAAAAAATGTAGAGCATGGTGTGTGGTCTACGTGTATATGTGTGTGTGTGTGTAACCACATGGTGTGTGGTGTGTGTGACCGCGTGGTGTGCGAGTGTGTGTGACTGTGTGGTGTGTGGTGTGTGTGACCGCGTGCTGTGTGTGTTGTGCAGGACGCAGAGGGGAGGCCTGGTGTGATGCCGGCGGGGTGGAGAGCAGCGGGGGGGCTGTACAGACTGCAGTACACCCACCCCCTCTGTGAGCACAGCCTGGCTGTGCTGGTGGCGGTGCCCATGGCCAACATGCTGGTGTTTAACGGTAATCAGCTATTCACCACGCTCTCCACTAAACCTTCACCCTTACAGTTAGCTAAGCCTGTTAACGGTAATCAGCTATTCACCACGCTCTCCACTAAACCTTCACCCTACAGTTAGCTAAGCCTGTTAACGGTAATCAGCTATTCACCACGCTCTCCACTAAACCTTCACCCTTACAGTTAGCTAAGCCTGTTAACGGTAATCAGCTATTCACCACGCTCTCCAATAAACCTTCACCCTTCAGTTAGCTAAGCCTGTTAACGGTAATCCACTATTCACCGCACTCTCCACTGCACCCTCACCCATCTTCACACACCTTCAATGAATGCATGCTTTTCATGCTTTCATTGTTTGTCACAAATAACCCAGGGCTGCTAGGACTCAATATCTGTTTCAATAAACTATATCTGAAGAAATGTAATGTTATAGCAAATGCAACCGTTTGCATGCATGCTTATCTGAAAATATTAGAGTTTTATTGTTACGAAGGTAGTACGCTTATGATGTTTTAAACTGTCTGTTGGTACTGAGCTACAGGGCTGGATTGCTTTGTGTTCGCAGCCTCTCTGAAGGTGAACGAGGCCGTGGACAACGCGAGGAAGCTGCTGCTGAAGCCATCCTCCTACGTCACGGAGGAGTGGAGGGGTGAGTGCGGGAGGTCATGGGGTCGGTGCCCCGTCCTGACCCAGGGCTCACATTTCACGGAGTATTGCATGACAAATGTGTCTTTCCAGACTGTTTAAATTAAAATGTTTAAATTTAGCGCAGATTTATGTTGATTTAAGTGTGTTAGGTGTGTGGGCCAATGGTGGATCATGTTTCCATCCTCCCAGGGGAGAACGTTGCTGTTGTCTACAAAGACTTGAAGAAGCTTTCTCGCACTTTCAAAGACCAGCTCGCGTATCCTTTGATTGCGTCAGCGAGACAAGGTACGGGCTGATCTCAAAGGACTGCCTCTTAACTCCCATTGGGTGCTAACAGCACAATTAACTTCAATGTATAGACCACTGTGGAGCTCCTATCAACCTCCTGGGATGCCCTTCTAAAAAAAGTACTGCACACAGAATGCAAACTTTCTGCTCAATGTGTAGAGAACCTGTGTCGAAACCTCATAGAAATGTAACTACTGTAATATACTGCACAGCATACAGAAAGCCACTAATGCTATTGGGGCCAGGGCAAACCCTTTTTGATGCTCAGGGCCGTCTGACCGCGCTCTCTGTCTCCCCCCGGTGGTGGCAGCCATGAACTTGCCGGCGGTGTTCGGGCTGACGGTGCTGCCGCCGGAGCTGCTGCTGCGGGTGCTGCGGCTGCTGGACGCGGGGTCGGTGCTGTCCCTGTCCGGCACCTGCCGGGAGCTGCACGGCGCCGCCGCCGACCCCTCCCTGTGGAGACACCTGTACCACCGCGACTTCAGGGGTGAGGAGCCGCCGTCGCCACCACCCCGCTTGTGTTCGGCGAGAAAGGGCCGAAAATGCCGCGTCGGTATGGCGGCGCCGGCCTCTGACAAGGCGAGCGCCGACTGAAATGTCACATGGGGCGTGTTCGGGCACCTCCTGCAGTGTCCCGTTCTTCCAGACCCTTCAGCTGGCCTTTTGTTTTCTGAATGAGTCCGTTTGTCATGGGAATCATGTCATGTCGTGCCATGTTTTTTTCCATCAAAATGTCCAGCTCCAACGCGCGTTCATTCATTTTTTTTTCTGATAAACTTCATCTATAATTTGAAGAATTTTAATAATTCAGAATTTTCTTGTCTGATTTCATCTCCCAGATCAAATTAACAGACCAAGAAACACAGACTGGAAAGAGGTGAATATCACTCGCCGCTGTGACGTCTTCTGATTGGTTAACACGGACCAACCTGCAGCCCTCCTCTCCTTATGTCATTAACGTAAATGAGAAATTAGCTCTTGGCATGTGAGTAACGAGGTAGAGATTTGCCTGAGTCTGAGGTGGGGTTCGAACCTGGGCCTCTCACTCGACCCAGAGATTCCACAGGCAAACGCGTTACCAATCAGCTGAAAGCGAAGTGGCCCCTAGCCAGGGGCTACGTTGTTATTTTTGAATTTGACCTCCTCTTACCGTCCGTCGTCTCGTCTGTCCATCGTCTTCCTCGCAGCTCTACAAAAAGAAGTACAAGCAGAGGAGGGAGGCGATGCTCTTCCGCCGCACCAGGCTGTGCACTCCGGGCCCCCCGTGGCCCCTGATCTACCAACCCTTCCCCTTCGTCCCCCAGCCCCCCCTCTACCCCCCCGGCATGATCGGCGGAGAGTACGACCAGACGCCTGCCGTCCCCCACGGCATCTTGCCCCGCCCATGCTTCGACCCCATTGGCCCACACCACAGGCGTAACCCCGGCAACAGGGGTTCTTTTGGCTGGAGACCGCAAGGGCCCATGGGAAACCGGTCTTCGGACATCAGGCGAGGATTCATTTAAAACCGTCACCAAGGCGACGCTTTTCTTTTTAGTTTTTTGTGCCAGAATTCAGTGCAGCAACAACCCGCTTCTGACTTGATTCTTCAGATTTTGTTGAAATGCAGTGGGGCCAAATGTTATTTCAGTTATGGCAGTGCACTGGCACGGTTCATCCTGTTGGGATTGGAAGTCAGAGTCAGTCTAATCCGTTGTGGATCCTGAAAGCATCACAGCCCCTGTCAATGTGCATTGCTTCCTGTTCTTGGAATTTGCACAGTTAACTCAAATATTAACCCTCTGCAGTGATTACATCTTTCACACGTTCTACCAGCAACAGCTAAAGTAACTCCAGCTCACCCAGGAGAGGCTCAAACTCCTCACGGGCCCCCGCATAACTCATCAATAGATACACGGTTGTTTAACCGTGTAATCCACCATGAAGGTCTGTGAAACAGGTAGCTGTGTGCCTGAGTTTGACTTTTCACTTTGCTTATTTTCCATAAAAAACCTGAAATAAAACAAAAAGGTTTACAGTTTGCTGGTTTACGTATATCTGTTGTTTCAGTGGTCCTATGAAAAATAATCGCATCAATATGGCAAAACATGGACTAATTATGGACAGAGTACATTTAGAGTACTTCCTATCCACTCAACAAATTAATATTGGAATTAATATATATTTTTTAATTTTCTCCCGTAAAACATACTGGAATTACTTGAATATATACAGACCTACAGATTTACCATGGTAAATGTGTACCCAGCAAATGCTGTTAGTGTAACTTGGCAGCAACCATAGTGAGGCATAAGCCAGCATAAATCAAACTGAATTTTCTATTTAACAACATTAAAATTATGCAATTAAAGTTAACTAAGTTATAGGTTGTGTAATTACTGTAGTAGTTTGTGGTGTGTTCTGTCCACTTGGTGGTGCTATGTAAACCGTAGACTGCTTCAATTAATAGATGTAAATTTAATAATTATATATTGACATAAATACATAAAAACAAAAATAGATAGGTAAGACTTGCTATAGTTTCCAGTACTTATCCCGGAAATAAATCAAAGGATGTGAAGGAATCAGTCCCTAGATTGTCCAGCATTTCAGGAGATGTGAAAAGGCCAACTTTCTGATTGAGCAGTCAGTGACATCACCCTTTTATTTTGGAACAATGACATCACACGGACTGATAGGATTGACTGAGGTCACAAAAGGTCTGGGACTTACAAGCCAGTCGAACTACAGAAGCATTACAGTTCAGCTGGAGAACTTTGAATGATGATAAAAATGAATGTTCTGCCTCTCTCCCACTGCTATTGAGCAACATGAATGATTTCTCTGCCTTGGAGAAATCCTAATCTTTTAATTCTGGTTAATGATTATATATCTGATGAACCATGGTGGAAAGGAGTACTGAAAACTATAGATATGGTTGTTTTTTACATCATACCCAGCTCAAATCTAATCAACGGTGAAAGATCTTGTGTTGTTTCACAGTATAATCTTGCTTTGCTGAATGACATCACACAATGCAGATTGCGACGAGATAGCATAAGTGAAATTCAACATGCAATGCAAAAATATTTACATTCAAGAGAATACACAATATTATCCTGACATCACCGTCAATATGAATGCAGTTTCATATGGATTAATTAAAAATCTGTCTATTTTTTACTACTTTATGTATGACCATTTAAAAGAGACAAACTAATAACCAACGGCGTAAAGACTGCAACTTTTTGGCTTATGGCCCGAATTGCCTCGAAACAGGACTGTATATCAAGCTAAGGTCCACTGTCTGGGTAAACTTAGTTGCAACATCAAAAATGTCAGGCTTCTTTTCACCCCTCCACAAGGGAACCACACCAACAACACTTCAATAATCTATGTATTTGGAGACGCTACGCCTCGCCCCTTGAAAGAGTGAACAGATTTTCTGCATTTTTTTAATAGGGGAATTTCAGTGCAGGTCCTCGTGCCTAGTCCGTCACCAGCCAGTGACCTCATATTATAGAGAGCGTGCTCAGCCCTCCCAGGGCTTAAACTGGAACAAACTGTTCCACTGGAAAATATTTAGGCACGTAGGGTAACAAATGCTGTCAATATTGAGAAACTAAACGTCTTGTCTACCTTTCTTGTTACACTGTTACATCGTGTTTATAAATCTAGTAGGTCTTGTTTGCAAAAGAAACGCAACAAAAATACATCATCGATCTCTTCTCCTTTAAGTGGTTAATGTTATTCTACCTTACCGGAAGTGCGAGGGGTGTTCCCTTCGCAATTCCAGCTGACTTGATCTCAGAAAGCAGACGGAAGTGGTGTCTTCGCGTTACACTGCCTTTGAAATTGGACTGTCATTCCCCATACACAAACTGATACCAAGGCAGGGAACACGGAGTTTGGGGTTTAAAAAAATAACTATTACAATGTATTTTTAAAAAATGAGGGATAGGTACCCGTAGCTCAAGGGGTTACCCCGTCCCCTTTCAGCCACACCACGTTCTCCTCCAAACCGTGTGATTTTTGTTTTTGCCGAACTGTCATGAGCTCAGTTTGGAGATGGCATCCTTTCAGAGTTACTGCAAGACTGTCGGGACAGAAGAGGAGGAGAACGGGGAACTGGACCAGTCTTTGCCGCAGATGCTGAAGGCTATCGCAGACGAGCGAAACCGCCTCAATGTCAGGCAAGAAATCAGTGGACTCGGTAAGTAATGCTTGCACACTGTATGGCTTGCATGCTAGCTAGATATGTAACACTAAATAAATAATGCACTATGATGTTAATGTTAAGCAGTAGCCTTTTGGGGCTTTACCAGACAGCCAGCACCCAAATAGGCTCCAGTAAGGTTAGCTTATTAGCTTATCTGATGTTAGTAATGGTCAGCACCCAACTGTTATCGGAGAGAGCTGGTAAACTAATGTAAATGCCCTTTCTTTAAGCTGTCTAATGTTATTAAAAATGACAAAGCAGTGCTTAGTGTACTGAGGTGAACAGGATAAACCCTCTCCGCTAACTTCTGTACGTCGTGTAAACAAGTAGCTAGCTTGCTAACACATGTACGTTTTTACAGTGTTTTAAAGAGTAGACTTCAATGTTAAATCAATGTAAATGAATGTAAGATAACTAACATGTTAAGACACCGACGCGAATAATGACATTTTCATTTGCATTTGCAGACAACCACAGTACGGTAGGTTGTAATGTTATGAGTAATTGTAATGCTTCTGTATAACGCGCTGCTTGGCTAAGTTTCAACTGACTGTTATTCCTCGCACGAAATAATATTTTTCCAACAAACGACGTTCGCTACACGCTAAAGGTTAAGCGAGGGAGGGCACCGTATCAGCCCTGCCTCTTTATAGCTAACGTTAGCTTCATTTCCCCAACACAAGTCTGGAACATAATTTCCCAGATGTGAGGCCGTCGCAACGTAATTTAGCAAATCTAACGAAAACGCCAGGAAATGTCAAAATGTAGGAGGATAAACCACTCAACTTTTGATAATTATTCTGTGAAGTTGTGTCTCTGCATAGGTTGCTGGCCTACAAGCTTTGTCTTCGTATTTGCGCAATGATGTAAACGCAGCTAACGTTAGTTTCTTTGTCCTCACATTAGAGCGAGGACGTGTAGGGGATTATCAGAGATGGAAGAAATGAATGTATTGCAATAAACTTATCAGGTAGTATGTAATATTTAAATTTAAAAAAACAAACAAACAATAATATTTTATTAGAAATGCACGTGAAATAAGGCTAGCAGGTAAAATTAAACATTTACCATAATCTGTATAAGGCAATTGTTACTTTAAGTCTTCAGACGTGAACACTAAATATGGAGCGCCTGCCAGTGGATCTAACTGTTCGAGTAACCGCTCCACGTTCTATTTACCCCCCATTTTTGGAACAGGTGTCTGCATTTGCATTTAAAAAAAGTAAATTAGCATTTGAATGATATTTCATAAGGATTCACACTCATTTCTGATCCTTAGGTTCATGAATAAATATGAATTCGATTACAAACTGGATGAAAACAAACGTTTTATTTATTTTTTATCAGAAGAAGTTTGAAGCCTCCATGCAGTATAAATACTATATGAGAAACAAGCCGTAATCTCAGTGGTGAAACTATTGCATGTGCTGCTTTTATAAAAGATTCGTAAAATGTGTTATAGTGTGATCATTTGTATGCCATTTGTTATACGAACCAATAAACACAATTTTATTCTTACACTAGTGTGCTCTGGTATAATATTTACCCACATTCAGATTGAATTGACCATCTGATTTCAGTTAAATCTTATTCATGTTGCGGTCACCATAAAGTTCTGGGTCTGAACCTCACCCATAAATATTGGCGCCCATGTTATGCGCCTAACAGCTTATGGGGACAGGTGGAGGCTGTACCTGTTTTCAGTCCGGTGTCTGGAGTGGTATGTGTGGACTTGGATTTGTCATTAACATAATTTGTCCTTGGGATCCCTTGAAGGGCAGCATTTCCATGAGGCCTGTTCAGTCTGTTCAGGCAGTGCTGGTGCCCTTGGTCTCTCTGTGAATATAAATAGCTGGAGACGGAGATGCACGGTGCATCGGAGGCTGCAACACATAGGCCTGATGGAAAAGCATTTCCTTTCAGTGGAAAGAGCACAGTGACCCTGCTTCTGTTCCCGGTTGTGTTCTTTCCAGCCGTCTGTCTGTACAGTTAACTCTGCATGCGTGTCAGTCTTTACGTTTTTTTACAGTTACTGATTTTGTTTTACATCTTTTAACTGAACTAAAGCTCCAGGAAAATCTCATTTGTTCACTGGTTTTAGTTCTTTCATTTCTTTCTTTCTTCTGTTTACCAAACGGTTGTTGTAGACAGAGCCTTTATAATCAACATCAACTCATTTCCATGCTATCGGGTCAGGGTGGGTCGGTGGGGGTTGGGGGGGGGGTGTGTGGTGGGGAGGAACCGTGTTATCAGTGCTCAAGCGATGATTCATCAGTGGGGTTTTGAAGGGCAGGACGGGGGTCCGCCTGCAGGTTTGGGCCCGGCGTACCGTACGCGACGCGCTCTTTGTCTGGGTGGAAGCAGATGGGAGGACAGCCTGCTGGAGCTCCCTGCAGGCCCAGATCTGTGGCGTGAGTCCCCCAGGCCCTTCGTGCTCCGCGCCTCTCTTCTGCGCCGATAGCCGGAGGGTTTTAAGGGGTGCAGGCGCCGTTTTGGACGCCAAATAACTGCGGCTGAGGTGGAAGTAGGCCACGAGATTCACGCATCTTTAAAGATTAAAACGTTACGGAGCTGTCCGACGCAAACGCTCAAAATGCGCTCTGCTTACATAAGCCTCCACTGCGTAATAAAAACATTTAAAAACAAACCGCTCTGAACGGGCCTGGTTTGTTGTCAAGGTGTCTCAGGGTGATACTGAACAGAAAAGCATTGTGATGTCACTTCCTTTTCCTGTGTGTGTTTGTGTGCTGTTAATGCCTCCGGTCTGGCACCACAGAAGATCGTTGTGGCCGGAGAATGAGCTAAACTCTCCTCCAGGACAGAGGCCTGCAGGCAACTCGTACTGAAGCTGAACCCGCTAGTGTGTGGAGCTGGACCTGCTGTCTCCTGCAGGCAGTTGGGTTAGCCTGTTGGAGGTCCACAGTTGACAGTTGGCACACTGCTGATTTAAAATGTGAAAGCATATCCGAAATTCCAGCAAGTAGGGGCAAGAGCTGTGTGTGTGTGTGTGTGTGCGCGCGCGTGTGTGCGTCTGACCTGTCCTCTTTCAGTGTCCATCTCTAACCTATAAGCTACTAAGGGGTTAAAGGAATAAAGTTAACTGGCTTTAAACTTGTGATCAGTTTGAATGTGTTGTGCCTTGGCCACATGAGGCATAATGAGCATAAACAGTGTAGGACGGTGTACTGTAAGATAAGATGCAGGAAGTTTAAAAATAACGTACTGAGCAGTAGTTTTCATTTATCTGCTTCATCACTGTGTTGTCAAGCTGAGTCAGAACGGTGGCTGTGTGTTCTGTTTTCCCTCTCCGGGTGCAGGGGCGGAGCTTCCCGCCACTCTGGCGTGGTATTTAGGCTCCTGATGGCACATAGTAGCAGAGCCTCTCCAGTCAGCCAAGGGGCCGTAAAAAAGTGCAGCCCAGGGACGCTGTGTTGCAGAGCCTCTCCAGTCAGCCAAGGGGCTGTAAAAAAGTGCAGCCCAGGGACGCTGTGTTGCAGAGCCTCTCCAGTCAGCCAAGGGGCCGTAAAAAAGTGCAGCCCAGGGACGCTGTGTTGCAGAGCCTCTCCAGTCAACTGAGGGGCCGTAAAAAAGTGCAGCCCAGGGACCTGAAACTGCGATCCTGCGAGGCCAAATCATCTGCTGGGTTTCTGTGGTTTCCCCTCAGTCAGCAGGGGGCCTAGCCCTGGGACACGGGGGCTTGTGGACTCGTTTTGGCTCATAGGTTGCTGTAAATGAAGCGCTTGTGTGCGGAGGCACACGGAGAAGCAGCAGCTCCACCCATCAGTGCCACACGTTGTGGGGATGGGGGGAAAAAGGCGGGAAGTTTCCGTTGTCCAGAGGCTTTGTGGGGTCCGACATCATGGCTGCCCTTGAGGTTGTTTTTGGAGGTCGCGTGAACGATGCGGCTTCGCTCTGCTTTAACGCGTCTGTGTTTCTCATGCCCCGGCAGCCGCTCTGCATAGTGCAGCTCCGATAGATTAATGAATAACACGCCGCTTCCAGCCCGGGGAGAATCCGGCTCACGCTGCTAATCCCGCGCTCGATAGACCTGCAGAGCCGTACGCGCTTTCCCCAGCCCTCCAACCGCCAATGGGAGCTCCAGCCCTCCAACGGGAGCGCTGAGTTTGCGTGTTTGAGCTGCGAAGCGTCTCGGGCCGTGTTGAGGTTAGCCGGCTCCCTCTCGCTTCCCCGTGCGGTTGAACGCCGTCGCGTCCGTGCGTGCAGCGAGCGGGAAACAAAATGGAGACCACTCGGTGGAGCCAGTTAATGGGGTGTTGGGCAGTAGAGACCGTGAGTCGACCCTGCAGGGCGGATACGACCGTGCCGCCGCTCCTGTGGGGGGGAGCCAGTGGACTCCCGCTCAGCTGCTGTTGGGTGGAGCGGTGGTGGAATGTGTTCACTAATGAAGTGCTCCTGTGTGGACGGATTGGACATTACCAGTGCAGATCTGCACCACCAGGCAGTGCGTTTCATTTCAGCTCAGCTTTTACCTGAGTGTGTGGGAACAGGGCCGTGTGTGGGCTTACGCCGTGTGTGTGTGTGTGTGTGTGTGTGTGTGTGTGTGTGTGTGTGTGTGTGTGCACGAGTCAGTGGGTGTGTGTGTGTGTGTGTGTGTGCACGAGTCAGTGGGTGTGGGTGTGTGTGAGTGAGTGAGTGAGTGGGTTTGTCCGTCTGTGCGTGCGTAGGTGTGTGTGAGTGATTGAGTGATATCAAGTCCTAATAGTATTGTATTGAAGCAGTACTGAAGACAGTCAGTGCCGAGGGAGATCCTCCCCTGACTGCGCACTGAACTGACCTGCGCTGACTCCCCACCCCCTGCACTTCCTCCTTGCACATCTCTCAGGGAAAAACATCTCCAGGGTCCCTCCGCTTATCTGGGGTTTCCGACGTGCATAATCCACGGCCTTTAATCACACACTCTTGCAAGTCGATCCGAGGCACTTCCTCTGACCTGTGTGTTCAGTCTCAGTGGTACAGAGGGCGTGTGTGTATGTGTGTGTGTGTGTGCGTGTGTAGAATTCCCTGATCAGGGACGGGCAGTGCACACACACATTGAACACTAACGCGGTCAGCCCGGGGGGGTTCAGTCACAGCAGGCCTGCTGAAATGCCCCCCCCCCCCCCCCCCCAGTAAGGCTGACTCATTGGGTGGGTTTAGGTGAGGACCCAGGGCCTGTCAGTCAGGCCGTGTGTGGTTCAAACACTGGGCACGTTGCTGTCATGCCGAAGGCCACAGTCTGTGACTGCACTGCTGTCTGTGTGTGTTTCAAAAAGCAGACAAGTCACATTCCCACTCTTATGAGCTGTGCTGCTGGTACAGCAGAGGAAGTGGCCTCTAGATTCATGACCACGGAGAGCAGTGATTCGCTGGGCTGAGTGTAACCAAGCGGCCAGCCTTAGATACAGCGTCTGATTTTCATTTTTTATTAAAAAGGGGAACAATGTTATCTCCCGTGGCCCGAGTGCAGGCATTGCATGCCAAAGAGGAACAAGGCCACAGAATGAGCAACGAGTTTTTTTGCTCAGTCTTAGTTCCTCCCTTCAGCACACTGCTGATGCAGTATGTTCCAAACGGGGTCATGTGATCGTGGATAGAATGTCATGGGATGTGTGATGTCACAGTGTCGGGCCTTACGTCTGCTCACTGTTAGACTGCAGCCTTCAGCCTCCTGGCAGTGAGACTGCTCTCTGAGATTGGATTAGTGTTTTTTATTTCCTTTGAAAAGTAGGTCTGCTATTTTAAAGACTGTGAATAAAACACTCTGCCACTGGGAAGTCTTCCAGAAGTGGTGTTTTAATGGTGTTGTAGAGGTGAAGTGTGTGGGGATGTGGCACGTGTGGTTTTTAAATTCAGTATAGGTATATATTTCAACACAATAGCTCTTACAGTAGTTATTAATGCTTAATAAATTATTAATAACTGCATATGACATTGTTTAAAATATACATATAAATAATATTCATATTTGATATGAACATGTACAGGTAATATTGTGACATTGTTTGGCAGTTTTTAACTTTGAAACACTTAGCCTCCTTTTAGGAATGTTTACCCATACAAATTCTTCTTTAAATGGGAATGAATGAAATTCTAAAGGAAGTGCAGTGGCATTATTCATATTTTATTAAATATTAATAATTTCACCCTAATCTGAAGTGTCGTCTGTTATTCTTGAAATATTGTCCAGGGTTGATTACTGAAGTAAAGGAGTCGTGATTATCCCCCCCCCCAAGCACAAGGTGATTCCCTGCAGGCACTTTTGAGTTCAGAGACACTTTCAGGCGGCAGTAAATGATCATATCAATGAATATAGGCCCCATGTGAAAGCAAAAAAACTGCAGATTTTATAGTAATCATTTGTAGGCGATTATTTGTTAATATATTGTTTGTTTATTTGTTCACAATCATTTCAGTATTGGTCCAGCTAATAGGTTTGTGATGTCAGGGTTGAATATTTGAATGCTGTGATATTTGGATAGGGGCAGGAAGTTCTGTCTGCCGCCAACGCTAGGGACAGACGCGTGCGCGGCGCTGGTATCGCCCCCTGCCTGTGTGGCAGAGGCGCTGCGGGCGTGTGTGCAGGGAGCAGGATATGAGGGCCCCATTGCCAGCGTTTTACCAGGCTAGAGGTCAGTTCCGCTCCGGTGTCCCCAGTGCAGCGCACGGGGTAAAAAAAAACACGCCCTGTCATCAGCTGTGTTCCTGCTGTTCTGCTTTTAACGAGGCGTCCGGTGAGTTACGCCCACAATGCAGCGGGGCTCTGCACAAACGCTGTCGGTGGCGACATGTCGCAGAGCGATGTCATAAAAGGCAACAAGGCAGTGAGCACATTATAGTGCTTATTTCTTCTCAGCAGTTCATGCTTCCACTCCATATTTTGTGAATATTTGTCGGGCTGCGCCGAGCTGTACGGATATAAAATGCCAGCTTAGATTCTTATT
Organism: Anguilla pacifica; assembly: GCA_039654925.1. Lineage (NCBI taxonomy): Eukaryota > Metazoa > Chordata > Actinopteri > Anguilliformes > Anguillidae > Anguilla > Anguilla pacifica. Next base: position 15,438,273 of record CM077302.1, read on the forward strand.
TGTGCCCAGGCTTGGATTAATGCTCACTTCTGATTGGCTGACAGCTGTGCTTTACATTTGTGTTTAAATACGCATGACTAAGTGCCTCATCACAGTTCAGAATCGGCAGTTTTGCGTTTCGGGAGCTGACTCTATCGAGAGTTGTGTTTTCCACACGCAGAGTTATCTCCGGAACGACAGAGATCTCAGCGTGTGACGCGTTATGTTTATTTTAATACATCTTGGGCTTTTGGAAAACAGAAATGTGCTTTGATTCCCCGCTAATTGGTGCCTGAGTCGTTTTTGACAGAGCTCGTAGCGCGTAAAGCGATATCGGTCTAATGGACAGGTTATCCGCACCCTTGGGTGGCTGGGTAACCAGGCAGGTTACATTAGACTGTGGTGCAAATGAGCCAGTGGGACAGGATAAAGGCCTAAATGTATTACCCCGCGGTTAAATGGCTCTGCATCTCTGCTCTCTTTCTGTAATATTTTCCTTTTTGTTTTTTGGTTTGTGACTACAATCCTTTTTTTGTAAGCCATTCTGTCTCAGTAAGTGTGTCTGTTTCTGTCCGTTTTATTTTGTCCTTGTTTGTCATTTATATCTCCTAATTTGGAGTGCTCATTGGTACATGTTGTCTCGCTGCTGCACTGTAACACCCTCGGTTCATTTGACTGAAGGAGGTGCTGATCCGGTGTGAGGTCAGGAAACCCCCCGCTGTTGTGAATCTTTCCTACACTTAACAGAAGCATGACCAGCTGAGGGGTTGCCAGTTTTGTCACTTGTTCCCCATTGCCTCCCTAACACCCATGGGCCTAACTTTGTCTACTGACACTGGGCTGGCCAGCAGAGGATACACCCACTGCCCCCCCACCGCCCCCCCCCCCCCCTTAGGTGAGTACCTCCAAGATTATTTCCAGCATGGACTTTTTTCTTGCCTTTTCTTCCCACTCTGGGGAGTAATTTTTTCCCTCATTTGTACTTTTTTTTTTAGTGGTGGGGGGTTTTGTGTCTCTGCAGAGCGCTGTATAAATAAAGTTGGGTGGAATTGAAGTGGCCTGGTCAGGGCTGGACTCGGGGGTCCCGGCTGAGCATGCCTGCGCTGGGAAGCGCTGCGCTGGCTGGCTGCGTTGGTCTCAGTGTCCTGAGCTGAGTCTCACTTCTCCACTGGCTGCAGTCTGACTGGCCTCTCCAGTCTGACTGGCTGTGTGGCAGTCATTTGATCGCTGTTCGGGACCTTATTTTCTCCCCCAGGGGGAGACGCTGTTGACGGCTCAGTCTGGAAACCGTACCCCGTCCTTAACAGCCATCGGTGCTTTTGTTTATTTCTCTAATTATTTTCTTTTATCGAGCAGCATCAGAGCCATTGCTGCTGCGTTGTGTTTACTGCACGTATAAACTCCGGTACTTTACTAGCCTGTGGCCGTGTCGATTTTACAGGCCGCAGAACACTGCGACACAGAAGTGGCCAACCACGGTAAACAGGTCTGTGAGAGGAACTGCGACGGGGAAAGAAATGGGATTGGCTCTCACCGCTTGGCCTTGTGGCCCCGTGGCCTCTGATTCGCCGGTTCTGTGAGCAGGGCGAGCCCAACGGTCACTCCGCATTTAGTCAGAGAGGCTGAACCAGGAGTTATCCTGTTATCCTGCGCCTTCATTCCTCCCTGCAGGGTCCGGAACGTTCCGGCATACTACGCTATTCCACTTATTCATGAGAAGGTTGGACTGGAACGTGTTTTGGTCTTGAATCACTGCCCCCTCCTCCCCCCCCCCACGCACCACCCAAAAAAAGCATGTACTCATCCATAGTGATGAAAAATCTGTCTTGGACTAGTGATGGCATTTCTGCTGATTAATATATTAATATTCATGAGCTTCTAAAACCGGAACTCTGTCTTCCAGAATGGCTAATTATTAATAGCCTCAACCTTTTTGAGGGTCGTCTTGTTTCCAGACTTATATTATTATAAATAGGAGTATAGCTGAAAAGGGCTCTGACATAAACTTTTTTTTTTTAAAGACTAATGGCTAAAATAATTGATAATAGCCAGCCTTAAGAAAGCCCTGCTTGAGTGAGTGTGTGGCTGTACGATGGCCAGAGTGCATGGCCTGCCCTGATTGGACACATCGGTCTCATAGCGTTTATGCTGTCACAGAGAACGTTACCATGACAGCCGAGTATCAGCCAGGTATGACCCACTTTAGAGGCCTGCGGAGTTCCTGTGTTCCAGAACGCGCTCGTAGTTTGAAATGTACTGGTTTTTTTGCGGATGATTGAGGCTAATGGGCACCGCTGTGCTTTCAGGCGCCTGCGCAGGCATTTTAAAGGCTTGGGAATCGCGGAACAGTGCTTTCAAATTAATGTTTAAAAGACTAAAAAGTGTTCCTTTGCCAAGCCTTCGGAACTGAAATATCTGTTTCTGACAGTTCTGCACGTCGATGTGGAAATAATGGTCCTACAGACGACTCTAGTATTGATTGTCTGTGGTTGCAGCATACATGGCCTTGGCCAGTGTAGTGTAATGGCCTTATATTGGCTGTGCCACAATGATATATGCAGTGGTGTGGTCTTACATTGACTGTGTACAGTGTACAGTGTAGTATAATGGTTATATATTGGCTGTGCCATAATGATATGTGTAGTATCAAGGTCGTTTATTGGCTGTGCCATAATGAAGTGTGTAGTATCATGGTTGTTTATTGGCTGTGCTAGCGTTAGCGCACATCCTTGCCCATTGCTCTCAGTCAGGGAGCAGCAGCGTGGAGGGGCAGTGCCTTGGCTTCTCCCCTCTGCTCACGATGCTTCTCCTACCTTTATTGCCAGGAGGAGATTCCAGCGTGATTCTCAGATTCCATTAAACCAGGTTTCAATCAGCCTTTCCGCATCAAATGTCACTCACCCGTTGCCTTGGAAACTACCCTGCGGATTTTGTTAAGGGATTGAACTGTTTTGGTCTGGTGTTTGTTGGTCTTGCTGGGAGAGGTGATCTTTACAAAAAATAAAAACAACAAGTAATCCGGTACTATGTGGCCCCACTGTGTAGACCCCTACTGATAATGAGCCCCATTGACACTAGTGTACGCACTGGGGCCTGATTGATTAGTCTAGACCAGGGCTGCCCAACCCTGTTCCTGGTAAGTTACCATCCTGTAGGTTTACATTCCAATCCTAACAAAGCACACATCACTCAACAGCTAGAGCAGGGCTGCCCAGCCCTGTTCCTGGAGAGCCATCATCATGTAGGTTTTCACTCCAACCCTAACAAAGCACACCTCATTTAACAGCTAGAGATCACTTTGAGCAGCTGATTAGTATTGTGCCAAATTAGGGTTGAAATTTCAGACGGTCCCCTTTCATTTTGCAGCCGGGATCCTGAATGTAAGTAAATGGCAAATGGTCACGTAAGCAGTAGTTGGGATGTCGTAACGTTTGTGGTGCAGTACTGTGTGGAGTGCAGTCTGTTCTGAATGTTCCTGATGTAGTCTCTGTGAATGAGGCCAGGGCCTGATACTGGATGTGGTCAGGCTGGGGGGGTTGGGGGGTCCACATAGTGCTGAGGAGGAGAGGGAGGAGTCTCATCCAGTCTTTAGCTGTGATGTGCTTTTCCAGGCTCACCCTCGTGCGTTTGATCGCTGTAGCCCCGAGCGATTCGGACATGTGCGGGAGTTCCGCTGTGTCGCCACGCGGCCGCGTTTGGGACGGGGGGGGGGTGGGGGGGGAACAAACACTCGCCGTTTTCACCGGGCGAAAAGCACCGGGGCTGCAGCTGTGTGTCTGAACAGGAAAAGGAAAAGGACACTTGATGGAAAATGACAGATTAACGTTTTTTCCTCCTGTCCTGACAATGGGATGTGCAAGCCAGAAGAACTGTGTTTGGAATTTGATGTCTTTCTTTACAAACTGCCTGTCTGAGATGATCGTTTGTTCTGATGCCTACACGGCAAGCTCCAGGAGTTACCAGTGAGTGTTCAAATAAAATCACACATACACACACACACTCGCACTCTCACACTAACACGTACACACATACGCGCACACACACACACACACTCGCACTCACAAACACTCACACACTCACACGCACTCGCACTCGCACACACAGTGTAATGCATTGGTATTGTTCTTTATGGTGATTGAGGTTTAAGGCTCGCCACTGTTCAAGTGTGTAATAAAGTGACTTGATTGTGGTTGAATTCTGAAGTGCAGGACTAAATGAATGGGTTCCTTTGTGGAGAGAGGGTGGTTACATAAGGCCACTTAACACTTTGAGACCTCGTGCAATCAAATTCTATTTCTAATTCTAGCAGTTCTGTTACGCATAAAGGACCAAAGAAAAGAATGTTTTTAAACCCGTTCTCTTCACCCAAATGATTTAAATGTGTTTTTTTTATACTGAAAGCAACAGAGTTTGTATGCCACCTGCTACATTTGATATTGGTAGCATTTGATATTGGACATTTGGAGGCTGGTTTCCCATCTAATTAACATGGCCACCATTTTGGGGACTGCCAAACAGAAGTGAATATGCGTCCAGAGCAGACGTCATGGCTAAACTGCAGCGCCTGTGCTTACAAATGACATGCTTTTATATCCAAAGCCTGGGTTTCAAACAGGGGTTGATATGCAGAAGCTTGATATGCAGTGACTATATATATAGATCTGGAAAACTATTTCAAAATGTAAAACCTCTCTCTCTCTCTCTGAATTAAAAAAAAATATAACCCTTTTTAGAGAGGGCTGACCTCAGCAAGCATGGCCTCCCCTCTTTACTGTTCATTTGTTTCTCGTCTTTGATGTATGTGTATTGCTCAGGGTTGGATGTTTTTATTATTGTACACTTTGGCAACGCAATATTTGGGGTTTTGTCATGCCAATAAAGCAAATTCAATTGAACTGAATTGAGAGAGAGAGAGAGAGAGAGAGAGAGAGATGCTTCCACCGCTGTCCACAGCACCCCCAAATTCCCCCCCCCCCCAAACCCCCCACCCAGGAGTGAAGCGCTACAGGCGCCGGGCGCATGGCAACAGCATCGCCTAGCAACCAGGTAGCCGATGAGAGAGGGTTGACTTGCTGATGAGTGACAGAGAAGTCCCAGCTGAAAAAGAGCGGAACAGGAACAGGAAACGCTCCTGTCTCTCTAAACCCCCTCGTTCCCCACTTTTTATGTTCTTTTCATTATAAATGCTGCACTCTGCTAGCCCCAGGCTATTGGATGAACAGGACGAATAAATCCACCGAATGTTTGAAAAAATGAAATGAAATTAAATAGAGTGAATAAGATTGGTGAACTCGGTTGGTGATGTGGGAATTAGATATAAAGCTGTTGCAGTTCAGACAGACAGGTGAGGTAGCTGGCCGGATTTGAGCTTTTGAAACGTCCGATCTGATCCTGAACGTGCTGTCCCTCTCCTCTCTCTCCCTTCTCTCCTCCCTCTCCTCCCTCTCCTCCCTCTCCTCCCTCTCCTCCCTCTCCTCCCTCTCCTCTCTCTCCCTTCTCTCCTCCCTCTCCTCCCTCTCCTCCCCTCCCTCTCCTCTCTCTCCTCTCTCTCCCTTCTCTCCTCCCTCTCCTCTCTCTCCTCTCCCTCTCCTCCCGGGCGAGCGCAGGGTGCTTTAAGGATGACCGGATCGTGTTCTGGACCTGGATGTTCTCCACCTACTTCATGGAGAAGTGGGCCCCCCGGCAGGACGACATGCTGTTCTACGTGCGCAGGAAGCTGTCCTACGTCAGCGCCGACAACACCGAGGGCAAGAAGGTGAGAGCCCCGCCCTCACGGGAAGTGTGTAACCGGGGGGGATGCTGCGAGGGGGCGGAGTTTGGCTGTGAGTGACAGTGCTAAGAACACCTGGCCATGTCACTGTTGTCAAGGCTACCGGATTGCACCAGTTGCAGCTGCTGAGTCTCAGAGTAGCGCAGTGCACAGGTACCCAAACTGGGCATTACCCCCCCCCCCCCCCGCCCCACTGTGGCTGTAGCACTCTTAACACAGTTCTGACTATGCACGGCTCCGCACCCTGACTCAGCAGCCCACAGTGCTCTCTCCTCAGTTTAAATTCAGCGCATGCAGGGACCGTTTTTATATTGGGTTGAATTGCCCTGGTTTAATACGCTGTAATTCTGTGTCACTGCCACATTGATCACGTTCGTTTTCCGCCTCCCTTGTGTAAAGTGTTCGCAGCGAGGTCCATAAAATGGCCGTTTGTGTGTTATTGGGTCAAATGGATTTGTCTGGAACCCTCGCTGTCAGGGGAGTTTTTTTGGTTCCAATGAAACAGCAGAAATATCGAGGAATAGTAGATTAAAACTGCAGTTGTTATTTGTCATTAATCTCGGGGGTTGGGGGGGGGGGTTAGGGGATGGTGGTTTGGGGGGGGAGGGTGGTTTGGATAGTAGCCAGGCAATGAGACTCGGTAGAAGCTGATGTGAGGCTTCCTGTAACAGAAGGCCCAGCAGGACCAGCGCCCTTGCCATGACACCCTTTCACTTTCAGGACGCAGTTTCAGTTCCTCCCGGGTTTACAGAACGTTTTTCCAGCGTTTTTCACGGCTGCCTGCACCAGGGTGTCGGTCAGCTCCTCCTCCGTCAGGCCCGTAAATGACCTGGATCACGTCCTGAACCGGCAGCTCTGGGATGGGACTCACCCCAGCATTCCGAAGTTGGCAGTTGGGTTTAGAAGGTTAGCGCTGTGATTTATAAAGTCCCACCGGCGGAACCCAAAACTTGGCGGCACTCCAGGTGTAGGAGCCGCGGTTTCCGCTGCTGCGTCAGAGATGAGATGCGTGTCCCCGGCGTGTGACTGGCGTCTGACCCAGGAGGCGAGAGGGGGTTAAGGAATTGGGCGACTGGTCACGCGCCTCGGGGATGTGATTGCACGCACACGGCTGAACGACTGAGAGAGGGCATTAGGCATCGATCACACTCTCAGAAGTCTCTGCAGTCTGAAGCTGCACCTGCATGATTTTCATTTTTGCAGCGCTGATCTCCAGCTCATAACTCATCCCTGACTTGTTACCCAATAGCGGCTCTTGCCTACAGAATGGCGGATAGCGGGTCTTGCCTACAGAATGGCGGATAGCGGCTCTTGCCTACAGAAGGGCGGATAGCGGCTCTTGCCTACAGAATGGCGGATAGCGGCTCTTGCCTACAGAAGGGCGGATAGCGGCTCTTGCCTACAGAAGGGCGGATAGCGGCTCTTGCCTACGGAATGGCGGATAGCGGGTCTTGCCTACAGAAGGGCGGATAGCGGCTCTTGCCTACAGAAGGGCGGATAGCGGGTCTTGCCTACAGAATGGCGGATAGCGGGTCTTGCCTACAGAAGGGCGGATAGCGGCTCTTGCCTACAGAAGGGCGGATAGCGGCTTCTGCCTTGCAGAGTGGCGGGAGGCAGCACGCTTTAATTGTGCTAATCTGATCGCTGTGGTGCTGGGGTGCTGGGCACTGCAGTTCCCATCCTGCTCCAGGAACATGAGAAATGAACCGACAGGCCATTGGCGGGTTTATTCCCCGTATCTGATTACTCTGTCCAATCAGCGGCTCCCTGTGGGACTGTCTATCAGATTATAAGGTTGAAATTACTAGGAGCTGCCGGTGTTCGGCTCCATATGGCGCCCGTTGCAGTCGCATTTGCTCTTCTCTCTGTTGACTTGTCATTGAATTGCCTGGGAATGGTCTGGCTGAGAAGGCTTTTCATTTTAAAACGAGCCTTTTCATTTTACATAGCAAAAGAATACATTAGTAGTGTTTAGCAATAGTTTGACAGTTCTCAGCGCCCTACTGGAGTGTTTTAAAGTTTACAGGCAGTATTTAAATGTTTGAATTTGACCTGTGTCTTCTTTACAAGCCTTGGTTTCTTGGTTCAGACAGAGTCAGCCTCTCATGTGGAACAGCTGAGGACTGTGACAGTGCACTCAGGGGCAGTGGAGTTAATGTGTGGGCCTGTATCAGTGTTTTTCCCCTGCTCTACGGCAGAAATGGGGAAGCAGTCGCCCCTGACTCAGAAAACCTCTTAGCCCTTCACAGCTTCCTAAAATAGCGTGCGCTGCTGTGTTACCCCCGGCCCTCTCCTCACGGCACGCCGGTCACATCGCTCCATCGTGATTCCACCGCCGGGTCGTTCGTCACCGCTGATTGGCTGACGGGACTGCGTTGCTTAGTCATTCAGGAAGTGATCGGGTTTGCAAGCAAGCGGGAACCGCTCGCGCAACAGAAAGCGTATTTTTGGAAACGCGCCCGTGCTCTTGCCCGTGTTCTGCTCTGGGGAGTGTGAAGTCCTCCAGCAGCAGGCACAGACAGAGGGCAGGGCTGATATTTATTAGTGTGTGATTGTGGGTATTTCCTGCATTAAAATGGCGGTCCGTCACGGGCACATTAAATATGGATGTGCCCGTACAGACTCCTGGGTGGGTGCCGCTCCTCTGCGATGCAGCGTGTTGTTTGTATGGGGAGTCGGGCCAGCGGAGGCCTCTCCCTTCGCTGTGTCTGTGGATCTGCGGTGGCTGCTGAGGTGAGGTGACCAGAGCTGAAATGCAGGCTCAATCAGCGAGAAAACACGCTGGACTCACCTCCACAGACAGCCGCACAAGCGTAGAGCGGTCCCAGGCCAGCAGACCCGTCTGCAGCTAGATGGCTGCCATATTGGCTGCCATATTGGCTGCAGTTAAAGCAGGTGTGTGTAACCCTGGCCCTGGAGAGCCACAGGATCTGCTGCTTGTGGTTTCATCGGCACAATCAGCTGCCAGCTCAAACTGTGTAATGAACAGCTTTAATTGGTCAATTAGGCGCTGAGTGACAACAAACACCTGCCCTGTCTGCGGCTCTGCAGGTCCAGGGTTCAGCGCCGCATTAAAGTTTTACAAGTTCTTCATGTTCTGAGTTCTTACGGAGGCAAATATTTAACTGTGGCAGGTTACACTTTAACTCGGGTTTAAGGAGACAGCCTTAAAGCTGGCATTAGAACCTGTACCTACAGGCTCCGATAGCCAGGTTCTGACTGGGCGCACCTGTGAAACGCACCTGTGATTCGGGCGGGGGAGGGGAAAGGTGACTCTGCTTTCCCCCTGAAAACAGCGCGTGTGACTCCTGCCTGTGCCGTGTTTTTTGATGACGCCGATATTTGCGCTCCAGTTCACATTCAAAGGCACAGCGATTACACCGAGCTGAAGTCAATACCTGCTGACTCGTCAAAACGCGCTGGGCCATCGAGCGCGGCTCAGATTGATGGCCTGAGTTTGATGCTTTATTTACATGACTTTGCAGAAAGGCTGGGACCTGGGGTTCTGCGTGCTGCTCTCTCTCCGTCACGCGGGCCCCAGGACAGGTATCGGTGTGTCACATAAACAGACTGCAGAGTCTTAAGTCAGCCGTTAGGCATGGGAAAAGGCTTTCCAGCTCCGGTGACCTCTGACCTCTGAACTTTGAACTCCCATCACTGTCTGCTCCGGTCTCATCAGCGCTGACATTTAGCGGCGAGCTGATTCCCATCAGGTAACCGTATCGATCCTCCCCCCTGGCTCTGGAGACACAGCCATTTTAATGCCGCTGATGTCACTGGCATTCTCTCTCGCTGCGGGTCTGGGTGCTACAGTGGAGCCAGCGTAGCAGGGCACAGTCGCAGGGCAGAATCGCAGGGCAGAATCGCAGGGCACAGTCGCAGGGCACAGTCGCAGGGCAGAATCGCAGGGCAGAATCGCAGGGCACAGTCGCAGGGCACAATCGTAGGGCACAGTCGCAGGGCACAGTCGCAGGGCAGAATCGCAGGGCACAGTCGCAGGGCACAGTCGCAGGGCACAATCGCAGGGCACAATCGTAGGGCACAGTCGCAGGGCACAGTCGTAGGGCACAGTCGCAGGGCACAGTCGTAGGGCACAGTCGCAGGGCACAGTCGTAGGGCACAGTCGCAGGGCACAGTCACAGATACCCTCAAACCCCCCGCCCCCCCGCGCTTCATAGAAAGAGCCGCTCTGGGCCTGGCGGGCCGCACCGCACGCGCTCAGTGGCCGCCACGCGCGCATTCAAACACACGCCAGCCCCTTAGACACTGGTGAGAAAACACCGCTGCAGGTCCCTGAGCTATTTCCCCATTACATAACGTGTGTGTCCCGTTAAATAATGCATGCTTGGAGAAAGTGGCTGGGTAGTTTGTTTGAAAGAAACTGGTGTCCAAAACGGTTGATGTATTTCTGGCAGTGTGTTAAAGAGGGGGTCACTGCCAGGGAACAGGGGCCCCGACCAGCAGCACAGCCTCATCCTCAAACCTCAAACAGGAAGCGCAGAGGTCGAGATCTCTTCCCCTCTCTCTCTTTAGAGGGCGGGGGGGGAGAATGTGAAATGAGATCACACCAGCAGGGTGGCGGAAACGCCGCTCCTGAGCCCTCTTCTCATGTCTGTCCCCCGCTGGGCGGCCTGCCTCTCCGCAGGCGTCCCCCCGTGTGTGTGTGTGGGGACCGGGGACCGGGGACCGGGGACCGGGGGGGCACGGGCCGTGCCTCTGGAGGAGAAGCCTTTATCATGTGAGGATGCGGGTCCTGGGATGGCGGGCGGTGACTGCCTGCAAACACGCGGTGGGACAGCACCTGGAGTCTGAGCAGGGAGCTACACCCCTGCGCCTCTGATTCAGAGCAGAGACATGCGGCGTCTCTCCTCCCCCCTCCTTCCCTCCGGCCCCCCACCCCCTTACCTCCCCCGCTCCCCTTTTAATTGGTAAAGCCTCTCCGAGCCGTAAGGGGTTGGGCTGTCCCTCTTGGTTGCCATGGCAACGCAGCATCTTCCCCAGCCCCGGCCCGGTTGCAGCCGCGTGTAATAAAAGCATGAGGGACGAGCGGGACGGTCTGCAGCTAACAAACCGCCAAGCTTAACAAAGCCCCCACAAGGGAGAGGTGGGTTTTAATCCCCCCAAACCCTCACAAGGGAGTGGGTTTTAGTTAGTAGGCAAGCCGAGGGGAGGGGGGGTGTTTGCGGGATGTGGGCGTTGCGGCAGATGACAGCAAACGCACGCCATGGTTACCTTTGCCGCCCCCCCTGGCCCCACGAGCTGCTTTGGGTCGTTTTTGCGCTCCTGTCGCAGCCTGGGGGCGCAGCCGTCCGAAACACCCCGCCCCTCGCGGGGCACACTGGGGGCGCTGCGGCGGAATGGGGCCGCGGCCGAGCCGGGCCGGGCCGAGCCGAGCCGAGCCGAGCCGAGCCGGGCTGATTTACGGCGCTCGGCGGGGCCTTATTTACGGCTCGGCCTCCTCCCCGGCCGTTAGCGCCGCCGCGGCTCCTGTCAGGCTGCGCCGCTGTCGCGCCGCCGCTAATGATTCACTCAGGCCTGCGGCCGCGTGCGAAGCTCACGCTCCTCGTTCCCCGCACCCCCAGCGCGTTCCCCGCCCTCCCAGCGCGTTCCCCGCCCTCCCAGCGCGTTACCCGTCCTCCCAGTGCTCCCCCCTGAGCCGGGCCGCTTGTGTAATAAACCATTTACACGGCCCCGTGTTTTACACTCATTAAGGTTCTGCTCCGTACTCAGTGCTGTGATGTAATGGCTGTGTCCCACAGGGGGAGGGATTTGAACCTGCAGGCCTCTGGTCATGTGCAGACTGTCTGCCTTACGCCATCATCAGGTGACTACAGAGCGGGTGTTACCAGCCTCGTTTGTGTGCACTGAACACGTGCCGCTGCTTTTTTACTGACACCACAGAGGAGGGTACAGAGCTTATCCCCAGGTCCTCATGGTGTCAGGCTTTGGGTGGAGAGTAGGGGGGGATGGGGGGTGGTGACATCATCCCTGCAGTGCCGGGATGGGCCCGGTCGGGATCCATACGCACTTCGGGACAAAGAGCCGCTGTGCCTCGCCCCGCCCCCTCCATCACTGTTTAAGGATGACCATAAAGAGCCCTTCACACCCGGGGGGGCAGCAGCAGCGTGGGGGGGGGGCAGCAGCAGCGTGGGGGGGGTCGGGCTCTGCCAGCACACCGTACAGAGCTGCTGAGGATGGTGTGTGAATGTTTGTGAGGGTTCTGTGAGTGCGGTGTAGTTGTGTGTTTTCTCATTGTGTGGCATTGTGGGTCTGTCTCCTGTGCTGCAGGTGGAGGTGGAGGTGTACAGGAGGGACTCTAAGAAGCTGCCGGGCCTGGGGGACCCCGACATAGACTGGGAGGAGAGCGTCTACCTGAACCTCATTTTACAGAAGGTGGGGACCCCCTCCCCCCGCACAGCTGGGGCTGGTCTCCTGTGTGGAGGTGTCTATTTGCACGTACTGCCTTTTAGTGTTGTTCTGTCTGAGGACGTGAGATATGTGATGAGTGTTAGTCAATTTTGATTTGTGCCAATAAAGCTTGGTTTTGAATAGAATAGGATAGAACCTTCATTGTCCATGGCTTCACAATGACAATAAAAAACAACAAAGAACATCCCTTGTTTTAGATCTCAATTCTCCCTCTCTGTCTCTCTCTCCATCTCCCTCTCTCTCTCTCACTCTCCCTCTCTCTCTCTCTCTCTCTCCAGCTTGACTACGTGGTCACATGTGCGGTCTGCACGCGCTCAGACGCAGGAGACATCCACATTCATAAGAAGAAGTCCCAGGTGAGTGGCTGAGAAAGCAGTGAACACAAACCCCCTACAGTGTGTTATCCACAGGCTGCGCGCACTCCTCCAGTGTAACCCCTGCTTTTCCCTTCCCTGGTGCTTCCACCACACACTCCTTTGTCAGCTTTATTCTTCACCATGTAAATCCATCGGGGAAAGAAAAGCACATTTATTCTAGAAGTATGTGGCACGTTCTTTCTTCTTGCTTAAGGAAGGCTGAACCCGCTGTTCCACAGATCTCGTGCGTGCAGGGACCGATCTAACCCGTCACAGAGCTGTCGGACTCGCACCAGCCAATTAAGAGTCCCTCCTTCCAAAGGTCACGTGCCCATTGGCTGGCATGGAGTCCAGCAGTCAGCAGATCGCATTTACTAGAACTGATGCGGAATCCATTATGCAACAGATGACCTTTTGCCGTGACCGATGTGCTACGCCTGTGCACGGAACTGCGCTGATGACCCAGTGCATGTTTCTTACAGTATGCAGAAGGGGTCCGTTGTAAAAATAAAATAAAAAATTTTAAAAAACTCGAAAGAAATCTTTTTTTTTTAAGATAGTTATCGTTTCAGCTGGTCTGCTGAGGAACAAACCGGGTCCATGTGTTTACATGCCTGTGCACAGAGAGCACAGTGCACTTATTCTCATCACTCAGGATCTCTGGCTTAATGGACATGCTCCTGCCCTTTGGGTTGCCTTGGTAACCCGTGACATCGCTGGTGGGGAGTGTTCCATTGCCCTAACCCCCCCCCCCACTGTTCCCCTCTCCCTCACAGCAAGTGTTCGCCTCCCCCAGTAAAAACCCCATGGACAGCAAGGGCGAGGAGTCCAAGATGAGCTACCCCAACATCTTCTTCATGATCGACAACTTCGAGGAGGTACCGTCGTCCCCCGTCCCCTCCCCTTTATTCAGTCCCGTCCAATGATAAGCCCAGTGCTGGCTGACTGACTGACTGACTGACTGACTGACTGACTGACTGACTGACTGACTGACTGACTGACCCCCCCCCCAATGAAGCGACACTTTTAGTCAGGAGCAGGTCAAGTGTCTTAATTACCCAACGTGTGCACTGGTCACTTTTCACACGGCTTTGTCTGTGATGGGTGATCAATTGAAAGGCCGTTTAATGCGCTCTGGAGGCTGACGGATGCAGTGGTGGCTTCCGCGCGGTTTATCCGCTGATATGAAACCCTTATCCCGCGCAGAGACCGGCCTGCTCCAGCACACGGGCACCCGCTGACCCGCCTGGCCTTTCTTTACTGCCCGGTCTAGCAGCCGTTGTGGGACGTGAACCCACAATCACCCGGGCAGGCCTTAAACATCACCCACCGTTAGGCCATTATTCAGCGTGCTTCAGGACCCTCCAGGGCAGGCTGGGAGAACTGCACCCTAATGTGTGCTGACACATGCTGCATTCTACCACTGTGAAACTTACCACTTGAAGGCTTGAAAGCAAATCTTGTTTTTATTTAAAAATATTCATACTGTAAAGTATATTTAGTAAATAACTGATATGCTGTGCAATATCTTTACTCTTCTACAGGCAGAGAATGTGTGTGTTGGAATATAGTGAATTCTGAACGCTTTCTAATTGTACTGTCATGCATTCATTTAGACTCAGCAGATAACCAGCTGCATGGTGTCTGTGTTCTTTACATTGCTGCTTACTGAAGAATTTCAATTTGATGCACCTACCTCGCTTGATAGGGTGTGACCAAGCACTCTGCTGTGACAATGGGCATTCTGTCCCACAGCTGAGCACCAGGAGCAAGGATATTGAAATAGAGTTGAGTCAGTCGGGTTAGTAGCTTACTGCACTTGGCAGAAGGTGTCGTATCTAGTGTGTTTAGATTCTGTGGTAATAGCACTGGCAGAAGGTGTCGTATCTAGTGTGTTTAGATTCTGTGGTAATAGCACTGGCAGAAGTTGTAGCATCTAGTGTGTTTAGATACTGTGGTAATAGCAGTAGTGTTGTCTGTTCTGTTTGGGCAGGTCTTCAGTGATATGACCGTGGGGGAGGGGGAGATGGTCTGTGTGGAACTGGTGGCCAGCGACAAGAGCACCACCTTCCAGGGGGTCATCTTCCAGGGGTCCATCCGCTACGAGGCCCTGAAGAAGGTCTACGACAACCGGGTGAGAACCGGCCGTCCACCCTCTCCCTCCTTTCTGTTGAACTTTAATGGTAACATTTACAGCAACACGGAGAGTAGTGTTAAGGAGTAAATGTGCAGGAGAGATAAACTGTGTGCTGCTGATTTATTGGCAGCCATTTTCTTGGTCAGCAAGGCCATTGAAAGCATGTGTTTCCATAAGTTCTTGCATCATTTTTCCCAAAACCTATTAAGACATTACAAGTTTGGCCCGTTGCCAAAATTGCCGCTCTTAATTTTCCACAGATGGTTTAATTTCCGAGACCAGGTGTCCGCACTTTCAGCAGTTAGAACCCTCCTCCCTCGGTGGACATTAAAATCAAAGTTTTACTGCTCCTTACGATTCAGGGGTTGTAGCTCTGGCTGTAGCAAAAAACAACAATAATCAGTCAGGGCCCCAAGCCATTTGGAGAACCCCTGACGAAGAGCATAATGAACTACAAAATGAACATTTTACTTGTGTGATAAGTCTCATATAAATCAGATGAATGCACGTCTTTTACTGAGCCTCTTCTAAATGAATGTAATATAATTTCATACAACAAGTAATCAAATGCATTAGCTGGGGGCAAATAGACTTCCTGGTGAAGTCTGAAGGCTGTCTGCTGATTGGCTGCCGAAGGAGGAATGTCTTGGAACGTTCGGAGTACATAACCCATCCTGAAGCTCAGCTTCCCCTTTGAAAATCATGTTGAATGCTTGTGTGCTGGTGACTGTGGCAGAAGGATGGATGTGATTGGCTGAGAGACATGTTTAATACCTGTGTGCAGGTGAGTGTGATGATGTGATTGGCTGAGACACGTGTTTAATACCTGTGTGCAGGTGAGCGTGGCGGCGAAGATGGCCCAGCGCATGTCCTTCGGTTTCTACAAGTACAACAACATGGAGTTTGTGCGTATGAAGGGGCCCCAGGGGAAGGGCCACGCGGAAATGGCGGTCAGCAGGGTGCCCACAGGAGACACCTCGCCCTGCAACACCGAGGAGGACCCCGACTCTCCTGTGCACATGGCGGTGAGCGCTCGCACACACACACACACTCATACACACACACACACACACACACACACTCATACACACACACACACACACACACACACACTCATACACACGCACACACACACACGCACACACACTCATACACACACGCACGCACACACACACACACACACACACACTCATACACACACACACACACACACACACACACACACACACTCATACACACACGCACGCACACACACACACACACACACACACACACACACACACACACACACACTCATACACACACACACACACACACACACTCATACACACGCACACAGACACACACACACACTCATACACACACACACGCACACGCATGTACGCAAGCACGCACGCACGCACACACACACACACACACACACACTCATACACACACACACACACACACACACACACACACACACTCATACACACACACACACACACGCACACGCACACGCATGTACGCAAGCAAGCACGCACGCACGCACACACACACACTCATACACACACACACAAGCACACGCATGTACGCAAGCACGCACGCACACAGGAACCTGTACAAACAGGATCGCACTCACATCTCAAGCATCGCTGTACAGTGATTTAGTTTGTAAATGGAGCTGCCCATAGTGTACCGTGCTTCAGACACACAAACAAACACAAGGGCACTCTCTCCCTGTCTCCCCCTGTCTCTCCCTGTATCCCAGCAGGCACTGGGAGATTATGTAGATGCAGGTTATCATCTATGCGCGTGACTTCCAGGCAGACAGAGCCCACCCGCTGCATCCCCCTCCTTTGATGTGGTGCCAGTTTGTTGTTTTTCCGCCTGGTGCTTGATTAAATGGTGTCTCAGCTTTGACATTGTCTGGGCTCAGCTCTAAATTTAGATTTTGGGCCCAGCAGCGCCTCGTCTGCCACCCTCCAGCGCGGCGTTGGTCATTTCCCGCCTTTTCTCCTTCACTCCTCATTGTGAGGGAGGAACAGCCTGCACCCCCTGACCCCCCCCTAACCCTCGGTCCTGTCGCTGGCCAATCAGGTGACCTCCTTCAGCACCCCGCCCACGCCGGAGAGGAACCGCCCCTCCTTCTTCTCCCCCTCGCTGCGCAGGAAGGTGCCGCGGAACCACATGGCCGAGATGAAGAAGTCCCACTCGGCCAACGACAGCGAGGAGTTCTTCAGGGAGGAGGACGGCGGAGGTGAGGAGGCTCACGCGGGGCGTGCCTCTGCTGTACCCCGTTCCACCCACTGCCTACTTCCTGACACCCCGTCCTACACCTACACCTACACCCGCACCCACTGCGCCCAACAACCAAAACTTGCTTTATGCAGTTTACGGTTTATAACGTGCTGTCATGGAGATGCCGCTCACAAGATGTGAAAACCCACGTGACCTTCCTTGACCAAGAGATTAAATAGCGGAACCGAGATAGCGTCTTGTTGATACTTCCCCCGAGTTGTACATAGAGATCCTGTGTGCTGGTGCAACAGCATCTGGAGACAAAGCTCAGGACTGCAGTCTCCCGGTCAGGATTGGCAGCTTATGTGTAATGTCTAATTAGCACGCTGGCTGTGACACAGAACATTACTTGCAATATCACATTACTGTGCTGCAGACATGTTGAGTTAGATACAGACACACCTACAGCAAAGCCTTATGTGAAGTGTAGTTTTTGTATTTTTTTTGTACGTGAGCCTGGGGTCCTGTTCTGAATGGGCCTGAATGAACTGTCATCTCAGAACATTTGTACATGAATGATCTGTTAGACTAATGGAATTTTTTCATTTTTATAAGTCCGTATATCATGTTGATTATATATAAAAATCCAGCCAAAAAAAAGAGAGAATAATTCACATCAGGCTGCAAAGAGCAAGGAGACATTTTCACAGTTGACGAATCAAGCCTTGAATCATGAATCATCTATTTTTAAAGCGCTCCACTTTTACCTTTTTAAAGGAGCTTTTGTGTGAGACACAGCACTGCCACATGTCAGCATTCTCACGTACGCTTCAAATATTCTGAATTTAAATATATTTAAATATCTCCAGTACACGCTAACATATGAGCGAGCTGATTTAGATTCAGTAATGCGTCAGGATTTTAAAAAAGGGTGGATCGTGTTAGCTGAAACGGCTGGCCAAGCTAAATGCCTGATTTAAAAAGGTTTATCCAAAGGCAAATAATAGCAGGCAAATAATTAAACCAGTGTAACTTCAAAATTAAAAAATGAAATAAAATAATGTTCCTGGAATTTCAGGATTTTTACTGATAGATTTGAAAGAGGGTGGGAGGATTCGACTGCTGTTATTCTGTGCTGTGTATTTTTTGTTATATTGATAAAAGATTATGTATGTTTAATGATAGAACAGTGCAAAATGAAGCATTGAACATTCATTATTGATTCCTCATTTGCATCAGGGTGGTAAAAAGCTTTGCGCAGGCTCATTAAAATACTCTGGGGATTCTGCGGATTTATACTTTTCTGAAGGAATATAAAGAGTGGATTAGATGCTGATCAAGCAGCTCCGTCAGCAGAATGAGAAGCCATGAGTGGAAATCAAGGGCAGTTTCACACATTTCACACTCGCCACAGGTGTGTGTGAGTGTATCAGGTGTGTGTGGGTATCTCAGGTGTGTGTGTGCGAGTGAGAGTAACTCAGGTGTGTGAATTTCTCAGGTGTGTGTGTGTGTGTGTGTGTGTGTGTGAGTGAGAGTTACTCAGGTGTGTGTGAGTGTGTGTGTGTGTGTGTGTGTGCGTGTGAGTTTCTCAGGTGTGTGTGTGAGTGTGTGTGTGTGTGTGAGTTTCTCAGGTGTGTGTGAGTGTGTGTGTGTGTGAGAGTTTCTCAGGTGTGTGTGAGTATATCAGGTGTGTGTGTGCGTGTGCGTGTGTGAGTGAGAGTAACTCAGGTGTGTGAATTTCTCAGGTGTGTGTGAGTGAGTGTGTGTGTGTGCGTGTGCGTGTGTGTAAGTGAGAGTAACTCAGGTGTGTGAATTTCTCAGGTGTGTGTGAGTGAGTGTGTGTGTGTGTGTGTGAGAGAGTTTCTCAGGTGTGTGTGAGTATATCAGGTGTGTGTGGGTATCTCAGGTGTGTGTGCGTGTGCGTGTGTGTGAGTGAGAGTAACTCAGGTGTGTGAATTTCTCAGGTGTGTGTGTGTGTGTGAGAGTGAGAGTTACTCAGGTGTGTGAATTTCTCAGGTGTGTGTGTGTGTGTGTGTGTGCATGTGAGTTTCTCAGGTGTGCGTGTGTGTGCGTGTGAGTTTCTCAGGTGTGTGTGTGCGTGTGAGTTTCTCAGGTGTGTGTGAGTTGTGACTCTGTCCCTCTGACTCACAGACCTGCACAATGCCACTAACCTGCGCTCGCGCTCCCTGTCTGGGACGGGCCGCTCCCTGGTGGGCTCCTGGCTGAAGCTGAACCGGACGGAGGATTACTTCCTGCTGTACTCCCATCTCACCTACGTCACACTGCCCCTGCACCGAATCACCACGGGTGAGAGACCCCCCCCCCCCAATATATGCATTCTAGTGAAATATTTTAAATGTAAAGGCCAGCCACTACATGCATGCTGTAGGCCTTTAAACCTTTAAGGTATGAGATCACAGATGTGTGATTAGAATGTTCTTAGGTGAACATTCTAATGCTGATGTAACAATCACTGGTAATATAAAGCAATGGAGTTCTAGAACACTTACTTACAATTTTGAAACAAACATTCCATAAAACCTACTCCCCTACTTGAAAGGGTTAAACTGCCCTCTCTGACTGCTGCTCTTGCTCTCTCTCCCCCCTCCCCTCCAGACATACTGGAAGTGAGACAAAGGCCCATTCTGATGACATAGCAATGAGATCCACTGCCTCAGAAACACTCTACCAAGTGCCTACTGCATCGGGCCACCTACACAACACCACCACCTAGTGTCAAGGCAGAGAACCAAAAAAAAAGGAAAAAAAAGAAGAAAAAAAAAAACGAGGAAAGAACATAGCCAGAGAAAAAGGGACGTCTTCGGAAAGAAAAACCAGCCAATCAAAAAGTGCCTCTTCCTTCCTTCCCACCTACTGCTCAGCGAGGAACAGCGGGCACGAGGCAGTTTCCCAGGTAACAGGTAACGGACTCTGGACGGCAGTTCTCTCCGAAACCCCCCACCCCCAACCGCTCTTTAAAAAAAATAATAATAATAATGAATTATTATTTATGGAGGTTTTTCCACTTGACGTGGGACTGACAGCACTGACAGGCTGAACTTTGACCCCACTTTTCCTGTAAATAGCTCTCTGACGATGAGCTGCCGCTCCTCCTCGGCATCGAACAAAGACTCGCCCTTTCTCTCCGTACCTTGCAGTTTTTTAAAAACAAAGGGATGTACAGACTGTTCCTGGTGATTTTTACCCTTGTAGGCGTGCGTTAAAAGTGTTCCAGTGTTGGGGTGCGGGGGGGGGGGGGGGTCAGGGGTCAGACTCGAGGGGGTCCATGTGTGCTGTGGCCTTTCTGTGCTCCAATAACGCGCCTTTCCGTGTGCCCCACCGGCAGCGCTGATGTCTAAAGGAACTGGTTGCTGTGTGTTAGTCGCGTTCACACTTACTGTAGGAGGGATGTAGCTGTGCACTTATTCACCGTGTTGCTGTAAAAAAAAAAAAACACAAAAAAAACAAACAAACCAACCGCCAAATCGCCAGCGAGCGCCTCAACGCACCGTCCGTCGCCACGGCGTCCGTCGCCACGGCGTCCGTCTCCGCTCGCCCAGGTTCCAGCTCACCGCGTCCTCTCGTCTCCTGAGCGTCTCCGGCCCGAGCTTCGCTGAGGACGCACGCGCCGCGCCGCCTACGGTCAAAAACACGCCGCCAGAGCCCGCCGGCTTTCGCTGCGGCCGATTGGCCGGTTCCTGCTGATCAAACTGTGGACTTCCTGTGGAGCTCAGTGGCTCCATCGCACCGTGAATGTTATTATTGGTAATAATGGTATTATGCTGGTTGTAGTTTTATTTTATTTTATTTTTTGTCTAATGAGTAAACAGGCTCCAAATGCAGATTATGGGACATGCAAACAAATGTTAAGACCAGCCTACCCCAAAAAAACTCTGTGTATTTATTTGATTGTATATAGGAAAAGGCATCACTTTGGCCTGGACTACCTTAGCGCCTGCATTATGACTCCTCCTCACCTGTGGCGCTTTCAGCCTTATAAGGAAGTGGACAGGGAGGTCCTCCCCACCAGCTCATAGTTTCACCAGTCACTGGTGTTCCACCCTAACGCACGTACCTCCACCTCCATCGCAGGCATGTACTGGCATGCCGTAATCCAGAGGGTTCAATTCTGTGAAAATGTCTCGTTTTTGGCAACGATTACCGTCGAACGCCATGGAGGACGGGGGCAGAATGGACAATGTTTCCCATGTCAACAGACCCCTACCCCCCCCCCCCCCCCAGTTTATTTAACGTAGCACCCCATAAGAAAGGATCAAATCTTCAAAACTATGAACAAGTCACCATAGCACAGTTAAACACACGGCGCCGTGCAGCGCCATCCACAGGTGGGTGGTGATGATGGCGCTCTTTTTTCTGGGCTGTGTCACACCGTGCGGGCCTCTTTCCTCTCAATATCCGAGCGATCTCCTCCTCCCGCAGAGGGATGCTGGGTAATCTGCGGCTACGCTGTAAATAAGGGCATACTAAGACTAAGACTAGGCAGCTCTCGAGCAAAGCAAACAAGCAGTGCAGCGTTACCGTGTCTGTGATGTATTCCGAGCAGCACAACAGCGTTACGTCTGAATCAGACCTGGGTCAAATGCGTATTCGTTTTGGATTCAAATACTTTTCTGTGCTCTATTGATCTTGCCTGGTGTAATTGAGCCTGCCAATATGACCAGAAGGCGGGTGTTTGCACTTTTTGAGAGTATTTCATTGGTTCGAATACACCAGACAACATCAGCAAAGGAGTAGAACAGTATTTGAATCCAAAACAAATACGTATTTGACCCAGGTCTGGTCTGAATTTAAGAGCTGTAGAAGCTGTTGTGACCGCTTTAACAACCCCTTGGGCTCCCTCCTCCAGACGGACACCTGCACATCGTTTAAGAACCTCTTTTTAAACATTTTCCGTCCTCGTTCCTTTTTTATTATTATTATTACTGCTACTCCCGTGCGCGTATACAGAAGCCTGTGTTCAGACTGGACTAGGAAGCCATTTTGTTTTTCTCTTTGTAAAGGAGTCTGTTTTGTGGCGCGCAGACTCTTCCTCGCGCTTTAAGAGCCACTTTTTATATCGAGCAGAAGAAGAAAAGACGTCGTCGTCGGTGTGCATGTTCAGTCCATACTGTCCCTTTTCTGTACTTTATGAAAATACAGATTACCAGATAAAAACACTCAATGCTTGTCTCCTCACTGTGTTTGTTTTATTTTATGCATAATTAGTATGAGTGAATATGAATCTCATCCTCCAAGGGCTGCTGTGGATGTGGGCTCCTCCCCTAAACCCAAACGTAATTTACCAGCCAATCATGAATCTAAACAGCTGTCAAAATCCACTTAACCAATCAAATCATGCAAATCCCATTGCCATTATACAAACCAGATTTGGACAGTGAAATGCGACTCACCTTTTAATTGTAAGAGAACATAAGACAGAAAATGAAGATAAACAGAACAAGACTGGCAGCAATATGTCTGAGACAAGAAAAAAAAAAAGACTAAATTTAGCAATGGCTCCCTCTAGTGGCAGCCGTAATGCTAGTTCCAGAAATGCTGACCTCGCTTAAAAAAAAAAAAAAAGAGGACGAGGTCCTGAAATCTGCACTGTGAGACATGCCATTTCTGAGGGGTTGGGAGGGGTGGGGTAAAAAAGGCTTTGACAGAAACACCACGGACCCAAAATTAAGAACAGCAGAGGGCATGCCCCAGAAGGAAGAAAGCACGGTGCATTTAAGTGAACGTGTAGTGGTTTATTCACCAGTCGCTTACACTGTTACTCACAAACGCATCATCAGGCACCGCCACACTCACCGTGTCACCTCTGCCAAGGCAATACAAAGGACACTTGGACAACAAAAACCCACCGCATCCACACTTCGAGACACATTTACCAGGTAGAAAAACAAGCGCCATTTTGTTGTAGTTTTTTGTTTTTTTTGGACTCATTCGCAAGCCATCCAGGGATGTTAAGACAGTGTTAAGACTCCCCTAACGTACGGCATACCCAAGCCTGGGGCACCAGACTCTTACAGACAGAGATCTGTGGGAAGGACTGGGTGAGACTCATTTACACAAGAGCATCTGCTAGAATAAATACTCTAAAAATCTGGCCATTTTACAGCGAGCGGCCAGAACCACACTAAAAAAATATATATAATTCAAGTTCTGAAGACAATGGTGAACAACTACTGGTACGCTTAGAACAGGTTCTGCAAACACAAATCCAATATCAACTGTACTCTCACAAGTCTAAAACTGAAACGGGTTACAGGACTCCTAAAGCTAAATAAACTGTCTTAATACATGTGCTCAGTCATACTTTTTTTTGTCCGTTTTAGTTAGTTGCTGAAAAGCCAAGCAGTTTCAAAACTTGCAGTAGGTTTCATGTTTTCTTTTTATATATGTATGTATATATAAACAAGGAACAGGTCACAAGTACAAAACATCCAGGCTGATCACGCTTCTATAAAGCCCTGATGCTCGCTCCTCTGGCTCGCTGTCCAGATCAACAGTACCGCTAAACCCGCCGAAATGACAGCGCTCCTGATGATGGGCTTCCTCCAATCAACTCATCTCAAACCTTAGCAGCAAAAATCCTAACATGACGGAATGTTCATGGATCCACTAAAAATATTTTTTCTCCTTTTATTTTTTAGCAAACTGCGGAATAAAAGAAATCGGGGAGATTTCAGTTCGTTTCGGCATTTGGGTTGGCGAGAGTGGGCAGAAAACCTTTCTTAAGTTTCTTTCATTTTCATGAGAAAGCAACTCGTTTCTGAGACGGACTGAAATATGCGGGGGCATGCAAACGATAGGGCCTGCAATTACAATGTGCTGTGCTGAGGAGTAAGACCCGCAGCCCAAACTGCTCATCCTGGGGGGGGGTAACCTTTCAGACGGGACGGGGCAGGATGCAGGAGCTGAGGGAGGGGGGTTCAGGACAATCTGCTGAAACAGTGCGGCCAATTTTCTGATTTGGGCGTTTCAGCAGGCCGGGGCGGGCGGGGGGCAGTGGGGCGGGGGGCGGGGGGATGGGTTCACGCCTTCTCCTGCAGCATTTTGTGAAGTTCGTCGGCGTCCTCGGCCGTTTTGACTCTGATGAGGAGCGGGACGGCGACGGCGGGGTTCTTGTCGTCCACGGGGGGGTTGGGCACGCACACCACCATCACGTTGTTCTTGCCCTTCCGGGAGCAGGGCATGGATGCCGGGACCAAGATGTTCAGCAAAATGTTTCCTGGGGGGGAAGAGAGAGCGTCGCGCAATCTTTCAGCACCAATCACAGATCCGATGTGGTCACCTGCGGACTTCCCAGAACGTACTCTCATTTTGTCTTGAAAGCATATGTAAATGCTAGTGCCAGTTCACTGCTGCCTTTCTGCATATCGCCCTGTACTGCATACCTGCATTACTTAAAACATCCACTAGAGGGATGGCACACACTGCGAGTGGCCCTAGGGAAAACAGCAGGCTTGAGCAATCTGACATTAATATGGAGGTGCTGCAGGGCTGCTTCAGTGCGGGCCTTTGTGTGGCGATGCCCCCCCTCCCGACTGGGTGAGGCTCTCCCGCGCTGTGATTGGACGTACAAAGAGGCCAAGCGCTTTGGGATAGGTTGAGCCAGAGCACTGCTGAGAACTCATTTTCAATGCCCTTTCAGTTTTTTTAAAGGACAAAAGCTGCTTTGCAATCCTGTTCAGCACCTCCAATAAAACAGAGAGAGGCTGGACATGAGGTTTAAGGAAACAGTGACAGTGTGTGGTCACACTAACACTTTCAGAGTTAAATTAACACTGACTGTGTTCCGAGAGGAGATGATGTGTCTGGTGTGAATTCTCCACACGACCCCAGTGAACCCCCCTCCCCTGCCCGCCCCCCCACCGTCAGAACTGTGAGCTTCTGCTTTCAGATGCTTTTTCCACCAATTAACTGGGCTGCTTGGCAATCTCCGTGACAACGGGAGCAGCACCCCCCCCCCCCCCCCAGCCTGCACTGGTTCATGGTTTAGCAGATCTCTCAGGCCTCAGACCCTGGAGCAGGCTGGTGTGCGCCACGGTGCGGCCTGTTTCCCGCCCCGCTCTGTGAAGGGCAGGCAGGCTCGGCTAGCTCAGCCCGCTCATGCTAGCCGCAGGTGAGCTCGGGTACCTAGGTTGGTGTCGGCGCGGACCAGGAGCTGGGTCTTCCCCTCAGCCACGTGCTTCAGGTGCAGAGTCCCCACGCCCTTCTCCTTGAACTCGTTCTCTTTCTTGTAAAACAGTTTGCACCTGAAGAGAGACAGGGAAGAGGGGTAAAAGATAAAAACCTTAAGGCGCGGGGCCTGCCGTGTGAACTGAAGGGGCACGGAGGGGAAGAGCTGAGGCTGTATGGGCTGCGGACGGCCACTGTGCGTTTCCCCCGGTCCAGCTGAACCACAAGGCCCATGATGCATCACTGCGCCGGTTCATTCAGCTTCACTCAGAGCGCCCTGTGCTTTACTGTAGCACAGGCAGTGCTGTTTTTTTCTCCGCAGTCTGATTGGTCGATCCCACAGGACCACGCTGGGTTGCGGGGCTTACTTTTTAGAGTAGAAGGCGTCGTCCTCCTTGACCTCCGTGATGACGGGCTTGGGGGGCTCCTCCGACTCCTCGTCCGCGCCTCCGTTCTGATCTGGGGGGGGGGGGGGATGCATTTAACACCCACGCCAGGCAAACCCGAGCCTCAGCACTGTTTCCTGGGGGCACTCTGCTCCTCACACGCCCCGTGCTGGGAACTCAGCCAGCTCTGTGTGCTGCTGTACCTCCACCCTGCTGGGGCTGAGCCCTCACCCAAACGCGCTCCACTGACACAGCAGCACATAGGACTCCGGGCACTGGATGAAGCCAATTCAGCACAGGTGTAGGTGCGGCTTTGGCACACGGCACAGAAGAGTCAAACCAGGACTACCAGCACACACACAGCGCTATAAAACACTATCAAATAGACTGTTCCTCTCATCTTGACAAAAACTGGCAGAAACGTACAATAGAAATAGTAAATCAGATCCATGCTCCGTATCGGAATATACTGAGGACCACCGTGGTTCCGTGCTTCAACACGCCACACAACATTAAAAACATTTTCTCTCAATTTTAAACAGAAAGATGACAATATTATACTGAGGAAAATCAGCCGTGCATTACACCAGTCTCTAACAGTCCAGTAGTGCAGGAGATAGAGCATCTATCCGCGGTGGAAGCTTCCAGGTTACAGAGCCAGTATAGTTCAGCATCTAAACTAAATGAACCAGTAATAAAAATCCCAGTGTCACACACTATTCTTAAAACACAGATTAAATCACCCATTAAGATTTATTCTGATTAGGACGCAGGTCTCCTGTATCCAGAATCCATGGTAAATTACTAGAAACAATATAAGGCTTGAAACCAAAACCTCTGTAACACCCAGACACGATTAATCATCCAGATCCACCTGCGCTCTCGGCTCTTCAGGTCTGATTTTGCACGGCTGGCTATGAGGTCCCAGCTACATTTACCCAGATGCACTGAGCCACAGTCCCACGGGTCTGTAACCTCACAATACACTACTCTGTGTTTATCAATCAGCGTAACTCACACACACAGCTTCACACACATACGCAGCCCCAAATACACACACACACAGCGAAGCAAACAGACACATATCGCAGAGACATAGTGACACACACACACAGACATACGTATTCACACACACACACACACACACACACACAAACATACACAGCGAAGCAAACACAGACACACATATCGCAGAGACATAGTGACACACACACACAGACATACGTATTCACACACACACACACACACACACACACAGCGAAGCAAACACAGACACACATATCGCAGAGACGTACAGTGACACACACACACTCAGACATACGTATTCTCACACACACACACACACACACACACACACACACACACACACACACACACACACACACACACACACACACAGTGACACACGGGCAGCTGTACCTTCTGTCTTCTGGCTGCTGGCCACCTCGGTCTTGGCCCCCCCAAAGGAGAAGGTGGCGGCGGGCGCGGTTGTTGTGGCCCCCTGGCCCCCAAAGAGGGGCGCGAGGGAGCCCTGGCTGGAGAAGGAGAAGCTCAGCGGGGCCGCGGAGGCCCCCAGGGACCCCAGCACAGAGCTGTCCACCTTCTTCCCAAAGTTAAAGGACACCCCGGCAGGGGGCGGGCCGCTCTCCTTCTCCCCGCTCAGGGGGAACAGAGCGGGGGCCGTCGCCCCCGACGACGGGGCTTGACTGGCGCTGCTGCTGCTGCCGGCAGCGGCTGGCTGAGAGCCCTCGGTGTTCCCGCCCTTCTCCTGGCTCTCTGGCCCCGCCCCCGCCCCCGTCCCGTACTTCTGCTCGATGCTGGCCAGGTGGCGCTCGTAGTCACGGAAGATGGGGTTGAGGTCGCACAGGGGGTTGTCGTTGACGTGCTTGTCGATCCAGTCCCGGACGGAGCAGTTCAGCGCGGTGAGCTGGCGGCTGTACTCCCTGCTCCGGCTGGAGCTGCTGCTGCCGCTGCTGCTGCTGGAGCTGCTGGAGCTCCAGCTCTGAGCCGGCCCGGGGGCGGAGCTCTGAGCCAGGCTGGGGGCGGAGCCATTGGGCTGCTTGCTTGTGACCTCAGCAGTCGGGGGCGGGGAGGAGGCCGGGCCGTTGAACGTCAGCGAGGCTGGAACGACAGAGAAAGAAAGAGAAAAAAAAAAAAGGATAAAAATGAGGGGGAGGGGAGGAAAGGGAAAAAGGAAACGAGGGAGAGGGAAGAAAAAAAAAAAAGGCGAACGAGCAGCGACTTCATTTCAGCGAGTATCTGTTCCACCTGCTTCATGCGCAGGAGCAGAAATCAACCGTGTCTAAATTCTGAATGACAAAACCCGACACCCCTAGAGACCCCCCCCTCGCCTGCTCCACCAGGCACCAGTCAGCCCAGCAGCTCTGATTCATTACCCTCTAATGCAGATCCCCCTCTCCTCTCCTCCCCTCCCTCAACAGCGTTAGCCATGCAGAAACGCCACCAAACAAAACATGCTTTTTGTTGATGCCAGCGCTAGCGGTACGGGTGGCTAGCGCTGAGTGAAGCTAGCGGTCAGAACAGCAGTCAGAACAGCAGAGAATCTGACTACCTTCAAACGCAGACTAAAGACTCTCTTCAGGCTGCACCTCTCCCCACCCCTCCCTAGCCTATAGTTTAGCTCAATGTACCTAGTTAGGCTAATGCGATCACGTTAGTTTTTATTTGGCAGGATTGTTTTTGTCTGATTCTGATTAGGCAAGAGTTATTTCAGTGCTAGTTTGTACTTGGCAGGATTGTTTGTTTGTTTGCTGAACAGGTTACCCTACAGGGTTGGAGTCCTGATCTATGTGGTCACTTCTGGCACTACGATCTTTACTTCACTCTAGTGTGTTTCTTTTGCACCTCTGCACCTTGAACTAATGCACTTATTGTATGTCACTCTGGATAAGAGCGTCTGCTAAATGCCTGTAATGTAATGTAATGTAATGTAAAGCTAGCGCTAGCCGCTGTTGAAAAGGGCAGATAATACAGTATGCCTCTGAGGGTCGCTAACGCTAGCTGCCTGTATGTCTTTCAGTGATGCTAGCGTCAGCCGCCTGTGTGCCTGCTGAGCACAACAATGAGGAAGAGCAGCAGGAGCACAGGAAGCACCCTCCTCCCCCCAAACCCCCTTACGCCCCCCTCCATCCCCCCACCACCCCTGGGGTGGTTTCCAGCAGGTATTCCCTTGCCTCATTAATGCAAGCATGCGATCCCCTTAATGAGCAAATGCCCTTTCTGTGACCACCCCCCCATTATAAATGCAGCCCAGTGTGATGCGGGGAACTAGGACGTCTTAAGAGGTGCGTGTGCACAAACACCAGTGCAGCATGTCATCCCAGAACAAACCAGCAGGATTTAGCCGCCAGTGTGGAGGGCAGTGTGTGCGATAGGAGCTCAGACAGGACGGAGGTGTGCATTAGGAGCTCAGACTGGAGGGAGGTGCGCATTAGGAGCTCGGACTGGAGGGAGGTGCGCATTAGGAGCTCAGACAGGAGGGAGGTGCGCATTAGGAGCTCAGACAGGAGGGAGGTGCGCATTAGGAGCTCAGACGGGAGGGAGGTGCGCATTAGGAGCTCAGACAGGAGGGAGGTGCGCATTAGAGACTCACCGGCGGGCGTGGCGGTTGAGGCCGCGGAGGCGAATCCGGGGAAGGACGGGGTGGCGGACGCTCGGCTGCTCCCGTTGGCCATGGTGGACACGGGCTTGAATCCGGCGCCGTTGCCAAAGCTGGGAAAGCCTCCGCCTCCTGGCGCTGACCCCGTCACAGAGAAGCCTTTGAAGGCTTTGAAAGCACCCCCGCTCTCACCCTGGAACAGAGGGAGGAAGCGTGCCAGGGACTGACAAACACGGCCTCCAGGGCTTTTAAACACACCACTCTGCACTCTTAATGGAGCTGACCCCGGCCTTCAGTCCACTGCAGACTACATCAGCTTTCAGCATCTACAGCAGCTTCTGTGAGTGTGTGTGTCTGTGTGCGTGCGTATCTGTATAGCGCGTGTGTGTGTGTGTGTGTGTGTGTGTGTGTGTGTGTGCGTGTGTGTGATCTAAATTACCTCAGTGCCAGGAGTCCGGCGCTTCGCCTTCTTAATGGGCCTGTTCTTCATCACATCTTCGCTGGCGATAGAAAACGTTCCTGCCTGAAACGGAGAGATAAACACGCTGGAGTTTCTGGTACCGTACACACCCACAAGGCTTTTCAGGACTTCTCCTTTAATGCCATTCAGTTCAAACCACAGCTCTTAATAACAACCTGAATCAAACGGGCAGCTAGATATGCCACTTCAGAGCCTGCTGAACCAACAATGCAGCCTGGCTGCTTCTGTGTGCTAGTTCCCATCAGCTGTGCGTTAACCCAGCCTGGCAACCAGAGCGGCAAAGCTCGTGCCAGCGGGATCGAATGGCTGTGTGCTAGGGACATGCAAGATTGTATTCCACCCTACCTCCTCTCCTTCATCTTCCTGATCCCAGTTCCTGTCAGTCAGCTCCTTGTCCGCGATCCTTTTAGCCATCACAGATCTGCTCCCTGACAACAAATGCGCAACAATATAAGACGGCTTAGGACATTTAAAAAAATACAATCGCCATGTATCCAACTTTCATCAAAAAATGTCGCATTGTTTTGTCGTACGTGGTGATGTTAAATGGGTTGCATTCAAATCCCCGGTGACAAACCAAGACAAAAGACACCAAGAACCTGTTATTGTAATGGGATGGGCAGGCTTTGACGCTAAATCGAAACTTTAGTTTTGTAATGTGTTCCCGGAAAAGCACTCTGTATTCTGTTATTGCTAGATGCAACAGTGTGACTGTTGAGATAATGCAAAGTTACCATCAGCAGCTTATAACATATCACACCAACTTCAGTAGCACACATATTTTCTAGCTAACTTAACATAAAGAATGTCGCTAGCTGGCTGCTACTAGTGCTAGCTATTATTAACCTATCGGATCTGGCCAACGTTCGCTTCCTAGTAAGGTAACTGCTATTTAGAAAAATAACGTTGGCCAACAGCAGGGGAAAACGTGGACAGCGACAGTTACGAGTTTGATCACAAACACAATCATGTAACTGAGCGAGCCGGCTAGTAATAATGTACACTGTAGTGTTAGCTTTGAGATACATGCTTCTTTAACGAGATTCAGCCAGCAAGCTAGTTAGCTTAGCAAGTTCCTGCTAGTGAAAGCTAGCTGCCGGTGTGCTGAAGCAGCCAATAGTTTTACAAACGTTCCATTGCAATGTAGCAAACTAGCAACTAAACTGTTTTCCGTACGACCCAACATACCTTTTTTCTCAACTCAGATGTCCACCAAGACTTAACTAAGACAATTCCGATCTGCCCCTGATGGTCGTCCACGCTTGTGTCAAATTCACTTTCGGCCCAATTCACGCCGCCATTTTATAAAACGGAATAAGCGCGCGCCTCGCCTCTCTATCGCGCAGGTCTACAGGGAAAATGAATTAAAATAAGACTACAGGGGTATCATGGGAGTTGTAGTGTTACAGTAGCGTTCAGCATCCCCTCTTATACATCTACCATAGATGAAGTGTGCGGTTATATTTTCATGAAAATATGTCGCTTATTACAGCTAATCCACCGTAGCCGTTTTTCTGGATGTGCCCTATCATATAATCTTCTATTGGGTTCAACATATAGATTTGTAACGTTCTGGTAGCAAATCCATCTTATTAGTCACCGTGTCACAGACTTCATCTGTATGGTTTTCCATTCCTGGAGTTTTATGTTAGCCTGTTGTATTTAGTGACGTGTTTCTGTGAGGAGTCACACACAGTAAGGGTAGTTACCGTTTATTTTTTGAAAAAGCAAGATCAGCACTGTGGAAAAAAAAAAAACCCAACAAAAAAAAAAAAAACAGAATTTCACAAGAGGTCATCTACTGAAAAGATATTTCCATTTATTTTATTTTTTGAAAAAGTGAGGAGAGCACAGTGGTGTGAGACTGCAGCCTCAAAATAGCAAAAATAAATAAATGCTGAGACCAAAAAATAAGGGGAAAAAAACAAGCAAAACAACAATAACAACAAAAAAAAAGCCCTTTCAACTGTGACCTGTAATCTGCACAAAGGCGGAGCGATCCAGACAGACCCCAGACATGCTCTCGCTCGCTCGTCTCCATCCGTCTCCACAGCCCCTTTATCGCTGTGCAGACCCCTCTGATGTGGCGGGTTTGGGGCTCCAGTGAAGTCTATCAGCGGGGACATCTGTGGGCCCCACCGGGCTGGGTACACGGTCTCCGAATGAGGGGCGGGGCTTTAGGATCACAAAGACTAGAGGGGGGGGGGGGGGCCCTAAGCCTGCTGAGCTGTGAAGATTACAGGGGGCCCCCACTGTCCAGCAGAGGGGACATCCTCTCAGTAGGCATGCTGAGGCCCCTTCAGTCAGCCTTACAGGAAGCCCTGCCTGTTCAGGCTCCGGTCAGATTCGGGGAAACCAGGCCCCTTACAGGCCGGTTTCTGAGTTCTGTGCTCTGCCCTGCCAGAGCAGCTGAACCAGGATCAGTTCTCCCAAACCTCAACCATCATCAGGAGAAACTAAAACTGATCCAGGGACTCAAGCCTGCATGGGAGTGGGTGGGGTGGTGGGAGGGGGGAATCAATACTGGGAAAATGGGAGCCTGATATCTGTTTCTGAAGACATTCTGGGCCTCAGCAGGTAGCTGGTGAATTAAGGGGACGGGATTCCTAGCAGACGTGACGCTGAAATTGACTGCATCTACGAGAGGGTGATTACGGTCACTGGAGTGTCCTTATTTAACACTGTTGAACTCCAGCGGGAAATTACGGCGTAGCATATGACATGTTCTGATCTGATTCGTCTGCCAAAAGGGCAGAGAACATGACTATTAAACATGCAAGCTCGCCCATGTTTGGTACATATTTGTTGTTGACATCTCTTACTGAATTTAAAAGTGGAATTAACATGTACGTCCGAGCTGGTTCCTTAATTCAATTCATAATCCAGGAGCTTTGATTAGCACTGATTCATGCAATATAATTGCTCTTTTGTCACACAAGCCATGCAAATGCCTCTCAGGTCATTGAGAAATTCAGTAGCAATTATGCACACCATTAGCACACCATCAAAAAGCATTATTATATATTTTCATATTTTTTAATGCTGAATTTGGAAAATAAAAAAACCTGGGATACTCGAAACAACATTGATTTTTCTTCATTTCTTTGTTCAACCACGAGGTTCTGATGCACAGAAATGGTCCAGATCCACTAAAAAAAAAACAGTTGTTAGGTTTCACACAGCAGCTCCGTCATCCGCTCTATGATCTCAGTTTAGGAACTCCTAAGAACCTTTTTTTGTGTGCATTTGTTCAGTTAAAAATGTGATGCTGTGCTTTTTTATCTGACCACAACAGGGGCTTGAGGAGATGACGTCCTACCGGAAGGCGAGAAATGGTGACCTGGGCATGCCAAGAAAGAGTTCCAGGATGTGAGTAATTTCATGTGAACTAATTTGTTCAGTCCTGTTTAGAGAAGCATGCAGTGCTAAGTTCACAAATAAGGAACTGCCAGATTCAACTGAAACCAAGACTGGAAACACAGTCGCCTCTCAGTAAGTCCAGTGAATAGTCCAGTTACTCCCAAAACAAATTGAATCTGCTACACCTTCTTCTTTCAGATATCATTAGAAAAAAACAGCAAACCAATTATAGGTGGAGAAAACATTCTCCTCATTTAGAGTTCGTTCGATTTTGTAATCTGAATAGTTATAGCCACGTGGAGCTGCCTGGGGCTGGGTTGGCTCAGGACTAAAGAGCTGTGTGAACTCATACGCATTTGTTCAGGAGTTCACCTCATTCAAACACTTAGACTCATCCAGTCCAGTATTACTTCTGTGGAAGATAAACCTCCGCCAGGGAAATTATCCCATTAATGAATTAATATGTCTGTCGGAGTGATCAAAGACAGTTGATATAGTCCTGGTTGGTTCAATATATTGTGTCTGGCAAAAACTGATAGTGTCAAGTGCAATCAAATTGAAATTAAATTATCATAATTAATAATTCATATCACACGCTCAAACTCGTCCAGCCGAGGTGTCCGCTTGCGAAGAGCTGAGTCACTGCCATCATGGGCGAGTTTCATTATGAATTATTCAAATGCAATATTAAAAAGATATATATGTGCCCAGAATACACACACACAAAGATGCTCACATACATATCTGTTTATGTGGTATGCTCCATCCGCATGGTCTGTCAAACTCCAGAATACAGGAGGAAAAAGACACAAGTCTTCCCCAAGAATGTCACGCTTAGATGAAGTGGGAAACTGACACTCCGGCGTCACTCCAGAATATTCCGTAAAAGCGCTCAGCTTGGGTTGAGATCAGGTGACTGAAGAAAGCCGTAACACATAAATAAGGCAAGGTGCCGTGCTCCTGGGGTACTGGGCGACTGCTCACGCTCTGTAGACTGACGTTGAGAGAGCCCACTCCCTGCAGGAAATGAGTGCTTTAGCATGGGGTGAAGATGATCGCTCAGTGGCAGTGAGCAATGCATCACATCGACCTTGCCTTCTAAGGGCGTGACTGCACCCAAACCATGCCAGGAAAATGCACTCCACAGCATTACAGAACACACACACACACACACACATAAAACACATTTTAAATAGCCATGAGTATCAGTGTTGGTTTGTTCTAAAATGGTAACTGCTTTAATTAATCATATTCATTAGCTGAACAGAGTGGTTAATGAACAAGGGATGAAACAGGAAGCTCTTAGACTGCAACCCCTACAGAAGCAGCAGGGTCAGAATTTGCCTGAAATAGTAATAATGAGGTAAATATGACTGCTCTACTGAGTAAAGACTGTGCATTGCCAGGAGAACAGCACCAAGTTCACTCAAACAGATACCAAGAAAAGAACAGAACAGGTGCTTTCATTTTAAAAAAAAATATTAATGCAACAGTTTGACAGTCAGAAGGCAAACCCCTACTCAATATTGTATATATTGTTTCTACAGTATATATCTGTATATGGAGTCCGTTTGTGTAACTTAATATATATCCGCCATTTTTATTTGCAGGCTACAGTCTAACGGCGTTGAGCAAACCTCTGATTCCTGATAGTCTATTCCCATCACGTCTCGCAGATTTTATCCACCATCATTTTTCACACAAGGTGTTGCCGTCTCTGCTGGCGCCCTCTACCGTTTGTACAGCTTATTGACAAACCCCTCTCGTGGTAAATTCCGATCTTATCCGAAAAGGGCCGGTGTTTTCCTTTTTGGCCCAGCACTACGACGCCTGATTCAGCTAATTATTAGAATCAGGTGTCTTAGTGCTGGGCTAAAACAAAAACGTGCTCCCGCACCCGCCCTTTTCAGATAAGATTGGATTCTTCTTCTTCTCATAATTATAATAATCGTTGATGATGATGATAATAATAATAATAATGTGGTCATTTGTAAGATATTTTTTAATGAATGCGGCTTGCAAAAGTACATTTCACAAGGAAAGCAAATATGTCTACCGTTAGAGATACCAGTAGAGCAGTGGTTTCCAACCCTGGTCCTGGAGAGCTACAGGGTCTGCTGGTTTTCATAGTGACTCTGCACTTCATTAATCAATTAGAGCAATTGATTACACAGTTAACTCAACTCACCTGGTGTCTTGGGTCTCAACTGGGTGCCGAATTTAAGGTGAAAACAAAAACCAGCAGACCCTGTAGCTCTCCAGGACAAGGGTTAGAGACCACTGCGTTGGAGGCACAGTTATAGTCTTATGAGTGCTACGGCGCAGATGCATTCCTCAAGACCTGAAATGACCCCCCCATTTCTATAAGGCTTAACGAGGTCTTGGAAATTGGTACGCTAAATGGTAATCAACTAATATGACGTCAAACCTTGTAATTTACAGAGTAGCAACAGCTGCGTCTAAAGTGTTTCGTCTTATCGTTAACGGAAAGGAAAATGGGGTAAATTCGTAATTTCCTTTACTGGCATAAAATCCTGTAAGCGTTCAATGATATCTGTCTAGATACTTCGCTGCTTTTTATAAATCGCTAACGTGTTAGTTTTTACAAACTTCTGTCAGGTGAACGTGCAACACCGTGCGTTATCACAATGCTAACATGTTTGCTAGTCAGCAAGTTGTCGAAGCGAATATGAAATCTTTTTGTAATTACAATTTAATGTTGCTGAATGAAAAACTGCCTCTTGTTCTTGTTGCCGTCTGCGCATTTGCATGTTAATATTTATTATTATTATTATTATTATTATTATTATTATTATTATTGTTGTTGTTGTTGTTGTGTCCCAAGTATCCTTCAACTCTTGTTTCTTTTGCTAGCTTTTCCTATGGTGTCTTTCGGGTAACTAAAGGTAGGCCTACTGCAAACATTTTGAAGTTTATAAAAACATTTGGGGTTTCACTCAGTAAAAAAAGAGAAATATCCATATATAAAGTTATGGAATTAAATGAGTTGTATTCGGTTAAAGCAGAAACAATTAACCCAAAAACATAATTTTAACACTTTCTGCAGACAATAATGCACACACCCAGAGCAGTATGTGCTTAGGCTTGTACTAGCTATACTAACAGGGGTGCACGTTCTCTGGTACTATGCCGTGGTACCTCCTGAACTACACTTGTAACAGTTTGAAGTCTGAATGCATTCATTTGAGAATAGAATTTTAACCTGACGAAACAGGGTTTTTACGCAGTTGGATGAGTATGTGAATGGATGATCGGGTTTACATAAATTGAACCTCGAACGTGTTTTTTATTTCTGAACAGTGATTAAGCAAATTTAGCAGTGTAAAAAAAATAGACTTTGCATCAGAAAACATGTCTACTCGTAGCCAGCACTTTTGCTTTCCACAGTGCGCTTTGTTAAATAAGTGAGACACAAGTTGATACCACTTCCTGTATTGTCTCTTCACCAGGCAGAAGCCTCCGATTACAGCTTGTCAGCCGACGCACTCGATTGCACTCTGCAGTACACTGTGTACTGGCTGGATGACAACACAACAGGTGATTACGTCCATTGACTGGCTGTTCCTTGTTCAATCTCAAAAGTGCGTACAGGTCTATGCTGTGGATTCACTCTGAGCATGGGGAGGGAATGAACACTGGTTTAGCCATGGCTGTGCATTATGTTTCTATTTGTTTCAGCCAGGCCTTCATCCAGCGCGGTTCAGATGAGGTAACTGCTGATTATGAACCTAAGCGTGGTTATGCGAGGTATTCAGTTTGCTTTAAAGTAACAGGTTCCACCCAGTGCTTAACCACACCTTCCTCTGGCCATAGGACACAAAGCCCAGCTCCATGCTTGATGCCAAACATCATCTTGGCAGTGGATGCCCTCCTCAGTAATCAATATGATTATGCTTGAGACCCAACGCCCTGCCCCCAACGCTATGATTAGTGCCAAGATTACAGCCCCTCTTGACGTCCATTCAGCTCCTGCTTTCGCTGTCTCCGGAGCAGGAGTGGCAGTTGGCGGGTGAGTCTGTTTCATTCATCGTGGCCTTTCGTTGGTGAGCGTTACATTTCCGGGCGCAGGAGTCGGCCATGTTTGTGTACTGTGGAGGGGGGAGAGTTTGGGGGGGGGGTGGAGTGACTGGTACACGTCCCCAGAGTGGATATTGATCTCTCGCTGGAACGTGTAATTGCTTCTATTGTGGCAGAGAAAATGATAAAATCAAGGGCATAAACCTCTTTCACGTAGAATGACACCGAACTTGACGGCAATTTGCCCTCTCTGTGTGAAAAGGTGACGTTACCCCCGGTAACCTTTTTTCGCAGGAGACGTAGCAACCGATGGCACACTGCGCTACTGGTAATGTTCTCCTCGCCGCGCAGGCCAGCGTGGCTTGTGCGGTAACGCCTGAGAGTGGGGTCAAACAGACGTTCGTAACACCATTCATGGCCATGTGTGACCATGTAGGTAGCTGGCTAGCTGCGGAAGGAAAATAAACAATATTAACCACATCAAGTTACTCAGTCAGTCCAGGGACGGGTGGAATGTTGTTTATTCTATCCTGTATTAAATTATTTTAAAAAATGAAAGAATAAATACTTGTGTGGAATAATATGAATGTATGACAGCTTCTGAGAAGTGAAGCCTTCCTGCAGATCTGGGCTCCCACACCACTTCAGTGATTCAGACCTGTTGATGTTCAGCCTTGTGAAGTGAGCAGGCCTGTTGTATGCCACTGAATGCACAGAAGCCAGGGGATCGGTGCATCAGCGACGGGCTGTCAGTGGGTTTTCCTGGAAGGGGGGGGAAAAAAAGCCTTTCCAGAATTCAGAACCAGAATTAATTTGTTTTCCTGCAGATACGAATCCGAACAAGGAAATGAAATGAGGCGTAGTACATTAATGGCACAGTTAATGCTTGAGTTAGCAGATGACTATTTTTGCCACATTTCTGATTTCATAATCATTTTGCTCTTGGGTTGCAAGCTTCACTGAGTCCCCTTTTATTCCAGTTAAAGTCCAGAAAGCTCCCAGCAAAACCTCAACAGAAACTGCGGGCGGTCCCCATTTTAACCCAGAGAATATAATCCCATTCAGACATTCAGGGCTGCAAAAAATAATAATCAATGAGACCTAGCTAGCACCCTGAACTTGCTATTTAAATCCTGATATTTGCTGAGGCTGATTATCTGCACTTGAATCCATCTGCATAATTATGCATATTTAATTATCAGCGCGGCGCAGTCGCGAGCTGAGCCCTCCATTATGTGCCGGCTTTGACCTTTCGGTGGATGTGTACACGGAATCTTATCGCCTTGACGACCTCGAGAGAGGATGGGTTTCGGTCCCTGATGAAGCATAGTTTTTTTTTTTTTCTCTCCTCTCTCTCTCTCTCTCTCTCTCCCCCCTCCCTGAATAGTGAGCATGCTTACTCATGATTAAGTAAAGGAAAGCGGAATGCTTTAAAGATTATAATAAATGCTAAGTGTGGCCCGCAGGCTTCTCTCCGCTCTGTGCGGGAGGATAATTGCCGCGTCGCCGTCGTTGCTGAAGTGACAGATCTTCAGTTCTGGGAAAGTTTGTTGTTGGGTCATTCACCCCTGAGATAGCGTAACGTTCACCTGCCTGTCTCCCCCTGTTAAACGAGCGGTGCAGTGAAGGCCTCGCTGCTCAGCGATGCTCGGGCGGCGCTGCGTTCGCCCATGAGTAGCTATGAGGTCCAACCGTCTGAGATTTAGTTGACTTAGTTGAGTAGGAACACAAGTGCAATAACTATTGCTTGTTTTGTTTGCATAGACTGCTTTGTTGCTGTTTTTTGTTGCGTTAATCAGATTAACCTACAGGGTCCAAGTTAAACTACGCGGTCGTTCCCTGCACTTTGAACTGTACTTCCTTTTCAACACTCTTGTTCCTGGTTTTGGTTATACACTCTGTTGTACATCGCTCTGAATGAGGGTGTCTGCCAAATGCCTGTGATGCAATGAGATTTCTGCTAGTCATGTTGGGTTGCAAATTTGAAAAATGTATAAAATGAAACCTCTTCTGCGACGTTGGTTGTGATTATTCCATTATTTTTTTTAATGGAAAGGTATGCATGTGCTACCAATGAATTGTGTGTTGATTCTTCTGTGTGGGATCAGGACTGTACAGGCCACCCCAGGAGGTGCACCAAACCCACCCAGGGTGCCTCCAGAATAGGTATTTGAGCAGGTTTTTATTTTTTCCAAGGTGTGGATTAGCTAGTCTTCACTCATGCTTTTGTCAATACGTTCATCCCCAGACTGCTGTAGTGATGATGCTGATGATTAATACACCATGGCTTTGTGTATTGAGTCGTTGCAGAGGACCAGCACTTCAACACTGTGAAAAGAATGCATTATGAGTCTCTGGTTCACCTCACGTCTACATGGAGTATAATGGAGGTCCAAGTTGACCTTGACTTTAATTGTTATGCTTGTCATTTTGCATTTACGGCTGATTCCAATTCAGTGTCATCGTATGGCGGTCAATATTTGAAGCTTTATTTTTAGTACTTTCATAATTCATATTTATCAAAAAATGTATAACTAAATATAATTGAAGTGCTCAACTTTTTTTTGGAGAAATAGCTTGTTTATTTTCTAGTGTTTAATGGATGCCAATTTGGTTATGTTCATACTTTAGAAATATTCAGTGGTTGTGTAGAAATAACTGTCTAAAAGTGGCATTGAGCATTTGACTAAATATGATTAAATCTTAAACTAATTAAGGTGATTTAGAGGCCTAGCTGAATTCAACCCATATACGTTGCCCATGATTAAATCTCTCCCGCACAGTAATCAGCAGGTCGTTTATCAAACTGATATAAATGAACACTTATCTTTCTAGCTATTGTCGTTGTAGTTTAATTATGCTTAAAACGAGAGTAGCAGTTGAACAAAATGCTACAAATTCGTCCATTTTTTTCACGAATCACGGCTAAACAAAAACACAGAGAGAGAGACAAGAAAGAGAAGCAGCAGCTTCGTACTGTTTGCACGAGCAAGCTGTGACGCCACCGCACCGAACCCGGCTGTGAAAGCATCTTGAAATCGAATGCGACTGCCGGTCATTTTCAGAAGGGAGTTCAAGAGTTTCACCATTGAGCCATGAAATGAAAAGTAGCAGCTTATGTAGCGCTGCCGCCGCAGCAGCAACAGCAGCAGCGAGCTTTGAGCCGGAGTGGGGGGAAGGGCCTTAACTGCACGCTTAAAAGTCCCATTTTTTAAGTCGTCAAAATAACTTAAACGCTTTAGCTGAGCTAAAATTGTTTATAAAAATCTATGTTTTAGTCGTTGAATGTCAGGGTTTTATTTGGAAATGTATCGACAGAATAATTGCCCTTCATAGTATGCTTGAAATCGCTGGTTGAGCAAAAAAAAAAAAAGGGAAGAAAAGAAATCCCCGGGGGGGGTTTGCATTAAATTAACATGGCCAATAGAGTATGGCTCAAGGCTAGTGAACTCCATGAATAAATAAGTTATTCTTTAAGGACAGCTACGGACCGGTTATCTGTAACGGAGTTTTGCCTTTGGTGTTTAAATGCGCGTTGCAGAGTGATGTCGCTGTCCAAGGTACTTAATTTGGTTCGCTTAATTTTGTACGCTTTCACTGCGACGAATGTTACTTCCTTGGACCAACATTTTCCCCTCTTGTATAGCCTAATCACTCTCGATGGAGTGTATCAACTGAATAGTAGGTTATATAATGCGTTACATATTTTAACATGCCCTGTAATTTTTTTAAATGTTTTTTTTTTTTTAATCTACCGCGACCGTTTTGTGTGACTACATATCTTTCGGCGATATGTCTGAATGTTGTTTTTTTTTGTTTTTGCCCCCCCCCCCCATTATTCAGTTTCCATAAAATGCTCAGCAATGCTATTGCCTTTCACATCAGCTCTCCACTCACATCTTCGCCGTGCCCAGCTCACTGCAGGGCGCTGATTGGTTTTTTGCAATCCCTGCTCTTGCGGGTCCGAAGGCATATGCAGCAGCGGAACTCCTGATTGGCCCTCGTCATGTCCCCCCGCGCGCCACACATCAAAAGATCTCCAATTACGCCTTGGCTTGTGTGCCTCCGTGGGGGAAGACAAATCCTTCAGCAACGGAAAAGGGGGGTGGGTGGGTTGAAGAGAAAGTGAGTAATTGGGGGAAAAAAATAAAAATATATATATAAGCGCATCCACCTTTTAGTAATTATTTTAGTTAAGAATGTATAGGATAATGTTCAACAGTAAGTTCAGTTTACTTATGATGGTGTTGCGTGTACTGAATTAGTTTGCCTGGAATAATCAGAAATGTACCACTTACCATTGCAATTATAATAAGTATAATAAGTGGAGACAATTCGGTCTTGATTTGGTCATTTATATAAATCCTTTTGAGGGTAAATATTGCAGGCTTTAGGAGAGGCCTACATCACCAGCTGTAGTAAGTGTTATACAAGGTCTGTCCACCAGAGCAGCAAGACTAAAGTCAAACTGTAACTCACTCTCAATATACATATTCTTTTGACAATTTTTTTATAGAAAGAAGGAACACATTTAATGCACAAATATAATATTGCACATTAAAATGTGTAGAGGCTGTTCAAGCTGTTCATTTTGAGATGGAATACAGAACTTTTCAGTGAAATTTATAATTTTATAAAAAAAGTAAACTTAAAATACATTTAAAGGCACAATACAAGTTTGGTTTAAAGCAACTGTGGCCTGTAAATTCATTAACCTATGTTGATATTTTGTTAAAATATATGCAAATGATCCATACTGTATAGCATTTTGATCTGAAACATATTTGAAATAACTTATGTTTATCACCACAAATTCACCTGGTTTGATAAAGAACATGTTCCTGCTGTTTTAAACAGAGCATCTGTTGTACTTTTTAAAAAGTATGAATTCTTTTGTCAGGTATGTTTAAGTTTCATTAAACATTCAAGGTCTTTGTTGTATTTTGAATGACTGTATAATTAAAAAAAAAAACATTACAGCCTATCAAGTACTTCAGATAATAATGCCAGATATTTGCACATGATGAGCAGGGGAATATAAATATACTGAATATGATTTCACTGACAATCACAAATAACCTTGTCTGCAGTTATTAAAAGAGAATATATTTCTGCTTTGCTCGGTTGTTTAGGCTTCTTTTGGAAAATGGAGCAATTTAATGTATGAAATTAAGATTAACTTTGTAACACACAGCAAAGAATCTGCAAAATATCCCCCCCAAATATGTCTGAGACGAGGCTAGCTATTTATTATGGAGAATGACCCCTATGCCGTTGTTTTTCTTCCTAACCGTTTACTAACTGGTAACACTCAAGGAGTTTCTTAAATAGTTTCCCTTGCAATATTGTTGACTGCCTGTGTACATTTCCGGAGTGCGCATGACTGAGCGTATGTATGCGTGTGACAGAGAGAGAGAGAGAGAGAGAGAGAGAAAGACAGACGAGGGGAGAGTTCTGTGCTTCTTTCATTGCTCCATCCGGGAACTTTCGAATTAGCATTGACAGCCGAAGCGCAACTTTTCCCGAGGCAATGTGAAATCAAGCCGCGGACTCGGACAAAATATAGTCCTCTATTTTCAACTCACAATTATCGAAAGAAAAAAATTTTGACCCACCAGATTGTACATGTCTGTGCCGCGCTCATTTAGAAGTGGATCTGTCCAGGTGCT
Source organism: Anguilla pacifica (assembly GCA_039654925.1). Taxonomy (NCBI): domain Eukaryota; kingdom Metazoa; phylum Chordata; class Actinopteri; order Anguilliformes; family Anguillidae; genus Anguilla; species Anguilla pacifica. The sequence goes on from CM077302.1 coordinate 15,480,904, forward strand.
GAAATCTTTCTGCAGTCTTCTGAGCACTTTGCTCACCGGCGTAAAGTCAGTGATGAGTCCTGCTCCCAGTAAAGAAGCAAGAACTTGCTTTGCAGGCTGAGTAGTTCTTCTTTCGATTGTTATTGTCGCTTTTTAAAATATTCTTTATTTTTCGGAAACTTAGCCTCGATTACCTCCAAAGTAATCGAAAAGTGCTTTGGGAGTCGGGAAATGGAACTACAAGGCCTACAAGAGGCGTTGAAAGTTGAAATCCAGTGTCATCAGGTAAATGAAAGAAATTATTATACCCTTACTGGTCTTTTGAGCGAATGAGAGCGAGAGCGAAAAAAAATCTGGTGAGATCAAACGTGAACGGCGTGTATTCCGATGAAATAAGTCGGCGATGTTTAATGTTTTGCCTCGGTGTTTGGTGACGGCATAATATCGTGTTTGAAGAGAAATTGTTAATGTACTTTTTTAAGTAGTTTGGGAATGTCTCCGTCTTTACAGAGAATCAGGGATTTTGAGTAATAATGCGGTGATTCAGTGTAGCGATCTGAACGAGACTTGAATATTTATGAGGGGCAAGAAACGGGCTCGCTGTGTACGCTCGCCGCTTTGTTCCTCTCTTACATACTAACTTGAAACACTTTTATAATTCTTCTTTTATTCCTTTTCCGCTTAGAAACTAGTTGCACAGATGAAGCAAGACCCACAGGTAAATTGATATTTCTAAAGTACGGTCGTCGTCTTTAAAATGAGGCAGTTGTGTTGGGAGTAAGTGGAAAAACTTTATCAGCATACATCTCTTTTCTCGCATTTCGCCCATAACTCAGCGACCGCTTCGGTGCTTTGTCCTTAGCCTGACTTTGCAGGAAAACGCGACGGTTTCGTTTATGGTTTTTTACAGTATGTGTTCTGCTTGGTGTTTTGTTTCTGTTTTTATAGATTACTGATTGTGTTTTGTTCGATTGTAGGATGGGGAGCTTAAGAAACAACTACACGAAAGGCAAACAAGAATAACAGCCCTTAGCGAAAAACAAGTAAGATTCTGTCAATATGTTAATCTGTGCTAAGTTACTATGATTTTTTCACGTCACGGCGTAGGCTGGTATTGTGTTTAACCGACATGCTCAGGATAAAACGTGCTGTAGCAAAATGTTTCAAAAGTATTCGATTTGTGTTTGCATCGTACGCGTAAACAGTTTGTGTTAGAGGAGCCATTAACGTAAATTGTGATTTTGTTTAGTACACTCTGAAGTTGTGTAACGTGAAATGTTGAAAAATTTAGCGTCCATTTTGAGTAGGTCGACATGTTTCTGGAGAGTACTAAAGGAAAGGATCTTAAGTATTCAGCGATCACTTTTTAAGAATCAAACACCGCAGAAATGTATGTGTGCGTAAACGGTGCTGAATGTACTCAAATGGTTGGATTCACGTTTTAAATGGACTTATTCATTACTTTATAGTCTTGAGGTAGCCTATTATTTCTTCTTGGTCACATGACGACGTGGAAGCATTTGATTTGACTTCGCCCATATACACTTTCACTTTTTATAATCTTGCATCAAACAGTGTTCCAATATAAAAACTGACGAGAACAATGTAAATTTAGTGTGTATATGTCATGCTTGGAGATATTATATTGCAGTCGAGCTGCACAGATCGGTTGATTGAGTTCTTTCGCTTGCTACAGAGGAGCTATTTTTCAGCACCACGAACAGATGCCATTGAAAGCTTAAAGTCACAATGCTCCCACTCCCGATCTCTCAGTTCTCTGCAAAGTTCCAGAAGCGACGACAGGGAACACAAATAGCGCATTCGAGACGATACAGAAAACAAAACCGCTTCTGTTCTATCATTGGCCATTATGTATGTCGTTCGTTTGAAAGCATCTGGTCTTTCCTTAAGTTTAATCGATCGCGTTTCCTTCGGAATGCAGTTTTCAGCACTTGGAACAGCGCCTTGATTTTTTTCCCCCCCTCTATCTTTCGTTTCTTCGTAAATGAAAGAAACGTGTTTCAAATACTGAATAAATCCGCTTTTGTGGGAGGGAGGAGGTCGCCGTGTGCTTTTGAATTTTGTAGTTCAGCTCATTTTAACGACTGTGTTAGTGTTTAGACGGTATTTGCTGTAGTGTTTTCGCAAAGCACTCCAGTTTGATAGTGGAAGCTTCCATTTTGTGCGGGAAGGGGTGTTGGTTTGCTCCTAACATGGAGAAAAGTCTGCAGAGTTTCATGATGGGGGATGGGCCCCCATTCATGCTGAACATTACCATTTTGATTGCTTTGATGCTGTTTTTGGAGGAGGGGGAGGGGAGGTGGAGAGAGGGAGCGAGTGAGAGAACACTCGAGTCAGCACAGCGCATGGGGATGTTTTATCACGGGATAGAACCTATTCAGTTATTTTTTTATTAGCAAAAAGATGACCCCTTCTCTCCTGCGCGTTTGCATTTGTACGTGGACCCAGTCTCTGTGGTGTAGAGCATTTATAATATTTCCTTTATATTATCTAAATAAAAAGCCACTAATATTGAAATGTTGCAGCCTTAACTTATGCAATTTTTTTGCTTTTGGATATCTAACATTTTACGTGTATATTTTGTTTATATATACATTTTTTACACGTGCAGAATTGTGCATGTATGTGCGGAGTGAGTGTGTGAAGTGGTAGCAGAGAGAATGGGGGAAGAGTGATTGGTAATATGTAAGGCCTAGAAGTGCACAACTTTTAATCTCTTTATTTGCATGTCTACACGCAATGGGGGGGGGGGGGGGGGGGGAAGAGAGAGAGAGAGAGAGAGACAAGAAGTGTTGCGCTGCAGCCTACCGTCTTACTATTTGCGATTCTGAATTGTTCGGTTATAATTACGTCTACAGGCAACACAGTCACGTGCTGTAGAGAGGCCCAGTGAGTGCGTGAGTGGATTTAATTACCAGATACTCCGTTCAAAATAGCACAATGACCTACCATTTCTGAAGTCAAATGTCAAGCTGGAGTTTTCACAAAAAGGAACGAGACCGATTGAATATAATAAATTCGGTTGTTTTCGGTTTGATTAGCAATCGCCCGTTTATATAAAAACGCATATTGTACATTAACTTTAAAAACAGTTTCATTATGAAATCTGGTTGGAAATTATTTGCTACTATTTACAGTTTACAATACAAAGTGGCAAAAGAAAAATGTTGTCTGCAGACTAATCTTGTTTATTTACATGTCAACAATGTGTTTACATCTTGAAGTGTTTTTAATTAATGTGTTATGAGTGAAATGGATGGTGTGATGAGTGAAATGGATGGTGAAGTTTCAGGAAGCACAGAACCCTTGTCATGAACCCATTTACTGGAGAGTAATATGACTCGGTAATGAAAAAACATAATTTTGGAGAGCCGTGTGTTTTGGCAGAGGTGCATAGGCATGCCCGGATTGAATGCAAACGTGATGAATAGCCCTTAAAGGGCTTGTGTCTTTTAAAGTAATTTAGAATCCCTCAGAGAATCCTGAATTGGATGAATGGGAGCTCCAGCTTAGGAATAGCTACACACCCAGAGCTAAACCATCACAAAGTGTCCCTGCTGGTGTTCAGCTGACAAGATGTCTGTCTCTCTCTGCTCAGGATGCTTGCTTTTGGCGACCATTTGGCGATCCAAAGCTTTGGCAGCACATGCTTTACTTATTGTGTTTGTTGCATTTAGTTGTCATACTCTGTGCCTGTTACCCCTTGAGTTACCAGCTCATCAGAAATTATGGCTGTACACATTAGATTGCTCTGTTTTCTAATTAGTGGTGCACACACACACACAATTTAGCCAGAATGAATGTGTTACTAACTTGGCGGTGTGAATGTCTAAGTTCAGTGGGTATTTGTCTGCACTTACAGCTTACAGAATTTACATTAACTGTCATTCAGGACTTATTATACAAAGACATTTATTATACATTCATTAAGCACAATATGCATGTACAAAGAACACTCACAACCATCAGTACACAACTGCAATAATTTGTCGTTTTATTATTGTTTACAGGCAGTACCTGATGAATGCAGAAATGAATACACTGGTTAGTTATTTCCTAACCACAGAAAACAAACTATTGAGGATGGCTAGGTTTGATAGCGAAAAGATTCTGTACAGGAGGCCCACGGATCACTGTCTGTGTAAATGGGCGAATGTCTTACCGGTTAACTCATTTTGCCTTGGCTCATGCTTGTGCTATGAGCAGATTACAGGCGTCACATTCATGCTGAAACCTGTACTACACTGTCATCAAACTCCATTAATACTGCTGCTCCTGGGCTGACAGAATATGTTTGAGGGGGTGGGGGAAGAAAAAAAAAAAAAAAATCACTAGATAAAGAATCCAGCTACGCTCTCTCACTCTGTCTCTCTCTGTCTTGCATTTTTGTGTTTTGTCACATGGGAGTGTTTTCTGCAGAGGAACAGTACAGAGTAAGCATGTGCTGGATGAAGGGATAGAGGGAAGGAAGAAAGAGAAATTTGGCAAATGAGTGCTACAGAGGCTGAGTAAAGGAGAGACTGAAAATAGGGAGGGAAAGGAGGATCGGATGGATGTATGAGAGAGATGGGAGGGAGAGTCTAAGAGAGGGAATGAGAGTGCAGAAAGAGAGGGATAAAGATATCAGGGGATAAAGATATCAGGGGAAAAAGGAGTGGCAGAGGAAGTAGTGGACCGTCCCGCTGGGCCGAGACACCATCCTGTCAGGAGGGATTTTCTAGAATATTCTGGGCCCCTGAGCGTTTGGAGGCTCAGCACACCCTGGCTTCACTGGGCTAGCCTGGGCAAAGCTGCGCCGGAGCCAGGGGCCGGAGCTGGGTCGGGCCCGGGCCGGGACGGGCAGGGGCTGCAGGGGTCAGCCCGGGTCAGCCCGGGTCAGCCCGGGTCAGCCGCTCAGTAAGCCTCTGTAATTAAGCGCTGTTAATCGGGCGCGTTTGTGTGTGCGTGGCGCCGCCCCGCCGCGCGCCCGGCCAGCGCAGTGTTTACACGCCGCCCCCACCCCAGGGTCCGCTTCCTGTGAGGCGCGGGTGAGGAAGCGAGCCTGCCCTGTTCAAATACGGCTTCCATTATCCTCTTCATCCTCCATTTACAGGCCCTCCATTTGCACGCGGGCCATTGTCCCCGGTCCATTCACTCCCGGCGCGCGGGGGCGGGGGGGAGGCCAGCGGGGTGCGGTGTGGGTAACGCGGCGCCGCTCCCCTCCCCGTCGGTGCAGAACGCGAGCCGGCCCGGGTTTGGCCGCTCGTTTGTGTGCTGCCCCAGTTCTGGCCTCGGTTACAACCGGCGCCACAGGGGGGCTATTTACCACGCTCCACCGTGTCAACGTTCGCTGCGTTGCGTCCTGATTGGTGGAGAGAGCTGGTGGAGAGCAGAGTGTGGACCTCCGCTGTGATTGGGCCTGCTGTGCCGGGCCGGTATTCCGTCCAATCGGAAGCCCCTGTAACTCGAGGCTTTTGTGATGCGTGCTGTACGTGTCCTCCTGGGCTGGGCTTGTGTTGTGCTGACAGATGGAAGCCCGGTGTGTGGATGACTGACTGCTGGAAGGTGTGCTGCTCTTTGCACTTTGGCGTGTGATGCGGCCCCTGCCACTCCGGGGCCCTGGGGCTTCGGTCCCTTCAGCTGCTCGTGTGGGCGGGCTCTCAGGGGCAGATTGACAGAGGGTGAAAGGTCGAAGGGGTTAACCTGCATGGGGAGTGGGGCATCTGTCAAACAGCCACACTTGCATATGTCAGACCATATAAGGCGGGCCTGTGGGCGGGGCCAAACTAGCGGGGACCACACAGCCACGCAGTGGTCTTGTTGACAGGCGGTGTGATTGAAAGCAGCTACAGATGCACCTCTGTAGTGGAGTGGAGTTGGGCAGTTTTTACCCCAGGGGCAGTTCTTTCTGAGAGGAGAAGCTGCTGTGTTTGGACACCCAACATTATTAAACTGGCATTGTAGGAAAACCTGGCAAAGCAGACGGGGAGGAAAGTAATTCAGCTCAGGGTGGCGTATGCGTCCCTCCCCTGTCTCTCCATGGCCTTAAAGAATGAGAGTAACTCAAAGGTGCTCGCAGTCCCCAGATTTCAGCTGCACAGGAGCTGTTGCTGCAGTCGATGGGCACCGTGTGCTGCATTGTTAGTTTTGCTCAGTAATTGGACATTTTGGAGAAGTTTCGAGCAGCAGCAGCAGCTCTCTTGTTTGTAAAAGTTCCTTCAGGGGTAGAAATAATACTCGTAACCTTAACTCCTCTCCGAATTAATGGAGGGGAGTTAGTGTTTCTCTTTTTGGGTCTGTTTTTGCGGCGGACTGCTCCTTTGCTGTTTTGGCGGGCGGGTGACCCGTCTCCGACGCTGTAAGCCGGGCCGTACCCGCCGGCGAGTCTCCATCGCTGCGGTAATCCCAGGCTGCCTCATTACGGCATCAGGCTGGGAGGATAGAGCCAACATGGCCGCCGCGTTTGGTCTCCTCAGACCAGTGATTCCTTTAAGCTGGGGCTGCCTCCTCCCCCCCCCCCCCCCCCAAACACTCGCTATTACATTTAATCAGCGAGAACCAGAAGTGTGTATATATATTTTTTTTTTTTTTTCCCACCCGGTCAGGCATTTTCTTTCTGTTGATGAAGCTCTGTGAATGTGTGTTTTCACCCCCCAAATTTTGATTTCCGTTAGATGCCCATTTTGTATATCGCTGTGTGTGAATTTAGCCATACGGAGGGACGGGGAAAATAGCCTTAAAAGGAACAGGAAACAAGGCTAAATTGGTGTGAGTTTGTGCAATCTTCTGTAAATGGTCTTAGCAGCACTCTTGGAACATTTCTTTATAGAGCTGAATGTGTTCTACTTGTACCATAATGACACACGTCTTAACACTGCACTTACAAGGCTTGGTTTTTTTCCCCTCTCCTGAATCTGTGCTGACAATTATATTTTTCTTCAGACTTTCCTTGCTCTTTTTCCCTGTGTGCTGTGAAACCTTTTGTTTGTTGGATCTCGGGCTTCATAAGGAACCACAGGGGACCTGTTAAAGTATGTATTGAAGGAGAACAGCCAGTATAGGCCAATTCATTCAATTATTTGAAATGCATCGGTGTTTGGTGCATACAACAGATCCTATAGAAATTTTCAGCTTCCTGTTTTGCTGACAGAAGGATTGGACCTTTAGTGATTGCGTGCGTGCGTGCGTGTGTGTCCATGTATATATGTACATGTGCGTGTGTGTGTATAAATGTGTATATATATTTGCCCATTGCCCCTCTCAGGGGCAGGTTCTCAGGCCTAGCCTGCAAGAAGCCTGGCTCTGTAGTTGGAGACGAGGCCCATAAACAGGCGAGGAGCACAGCCAGGCAGCAAGGCCTACCACAGGCCCCTAGGTCGTGTGTAGGTGCAGTGGATGGATGGGCTGCGGGGGGGGGGGGGGGGGGGGGGGGAGGGGGGCAAGTAGAGGGCATTCACACGTCACCAGAGAGTGATGCCAGGCCCTTGGGAGCTGCCCCCCCACCCCCCCAGGACCATAAATCCCTGCTTTTGTTCCGTTAGGACTTGCGGCCGTGCGCCTCGTCCTTTTGTCTGCAGATTCCTTTGACTCGCGCCTGCAAGGCCTTTTAAAGTTCCCAGTGTAATTAAGAGCGCTGCTTCACGGCTCGGCTCGGCGCTTCCTCTGGGAGATCAATGCTTCTGCACTTCCAGGGACTGCAAGCCAGCGAGTGAATCTTACAGAGAAGCAGGAGGTATCTGTTGTGCTTCTTTATTTTCTCGAAGCAGTTAATCCCTCGTTTTAAATGCACAAATTTGCTTTGAAACGTCGCACTGTAAAGTGCATTTGTATTGACGGCAGTCTTAGTTCAAGGATGTACTGAAAGCGTTGTGTGTAAAGCATAGGATTTTTTTATTTTTTTTTTTAAAAAAGTTTTTAAAGCTAATTGTAAAAAGGCAGCAGTAAACATGTTGTGAAAGTTCTGGTCGTGTAATAGTGGAAATGGACACACCTCACCCTTCAGGCTGGGCTGCTGTAATGGGTGGTTATTGCCGGAGAGCAGCAATTTCCAGGGTCTGCGGCAGAAGTGCTGATTCAGCGTAGCTGGGCCTGTGGCCCTGGCAGAGCTGAGTGGAAACAGCAGCGGCTTTATTAGCATGGAGAGCGAACGCTGCCTCTCTCTTCCCCTCTCTCTCTCTCTCTCCCTCTCCCTTTCTCTCTCTCTCTCTCTCTTCCTTCTTCCTCCCCCGCACAACCTGTGTTTGAACGCTCTGGTAAACTTTGTGGGCAAACTTTCGGCAGGAGAAAAGAAGGCTGCTTTGTTATATTTCCTGATGTTTCCTTCTGGAAACTGAACAGGGGTATTGCACGCATAAACGACAACCCGGGACTGCAAAATGGAGTCACTGTCACGTGCGTATCGTCCTCTGAATTATCAGTGAAGGAGGGAGGAAGGCTTGTTGCTTATAGCTGAGTAACCCCACCTGCCAACCTGGCCCTTTTGTGATCAGTTCAGCCTGGTAAAGAGAACTTCCTTTAAAATGCTGTCTACCTGCTCGCGCTGTGCTGAGTGTGGGATCTTATACTGGGACTGTATGGCATGTGGATGGAACATTAATGCGAATATGAACATTCTTTTACACTCAAAGAAGTCAGACCATGCCTGTGTTTCACAAATAGTTGCGGAGTTTTATGGTCAGACATTTTGGGTATGTCTGAAGGCTGTAAATGAGACGGGCTACAGCTGATATTGTTATTGATACTGATACGGATACTAATACTGATTGTTATTGATACTGATACGGATACTAATACTGATGTGATGGACAAGCAGAAAATAGGAATTCTTTCTGAGGGCTCTGTGGAATATGGGCTGGAACAGTGTGGACTTAATTTCTGTATGAATCAGCAGAGAAGAGTCATCCCGTTACTGCACTGTGACACATTTAAACATCCCCCTTTGCAAGCCTGACTCAGATGAGGCAGCCTCTCCCATTGCCAGTGGTCTGGCCGTTGAAAGATGGCAATTCTTCTCTGTTAATTATCTAACATTATGGCGGTAACAAAGGGAGACTAATACAGCACAGTGCATTCTCTCCTTTGAGTGTCAGAGGCCCTGTTTTTGAGTTAGTGGTGCCGCTTGCGGTTATGAACAGCCTGTACATGCTCACTGAGTTCATCAGGAAACCGAGCAAACAGAGCAGAGCCTGGCCAAAGATTCTCTACGGATTCCAGATGGTGAGCTCCGCGCTCCCTCTGCCCTCCCTGCTCCTGTGTTTCAGCAGCAGCTGACTGCTGACAGGAGCATCCAGTGGAAGGTTTAGGGTCTATGAATATTCATGAAGGGACGGAACTTGGCCACCAGCGTTGTGGCGAAAGATGCTCTGTCCTCAGCCCCGCCTCCTGCTGAATATTCATAGCGAGGCAGGGAATTTGGAATGTTTAATGATCAGCGCCAAGCAAGTGGCAGAACTTTTACTGCTTGCGAGGTGCAGGGGGCACTGAGCTTGGCCATCTGGTTTGTCTGGAGAATTTGTGGCCATTCTTCGTCCCTGCAATAAAAAACACCGCAGATCTCAACCAATGGAAAAGCATTTATGGCGGTCTGGAGACTTATCTGCTTGTGCTGGATTGTATTTTATTTTATTTTTGTTTAGAAAAGGAAATTCACAGGAGGGAAATGATGGTGAGAAGGGCCATGATCCAGCATGTTTAAACATATATGAAGTACATCTGTGTGTGTGTGTGTGTGTGTGTGTGTGTGTGTGTGTGTATACACAATCAGGCACACACGCATGCAAGCAAGCGCACACACACACGCACTTGCACACAGGCAGACGCACTCGCGCGCGCGCGCGCACACACACACTATCTCTCTCAGGAGAGTAACGTAGAAAAGAGACGACCAATACAGGTCCAGTTCTGTTGGGTTAACACCATTTTAGAGTTTCCCTGTTCTTCCAAACCATGCTCCACTGCATCATGATAATTTGTTTCCAGTAATCAGTTTAATTATCGGTATACACTATCAGTCATAAACTGTTATAGCCTGCTGTTACAACGTGCCTGTTGTACAATGCATTTCATGTTCTATGGCTTTTGGATTTCAGTGGTTAGGGAATGCTGGAGGTGTTTTTAAATGAATTTAAACAATCACCAGTGCTGTGATGCATCCTTATGGGGGACTCCTGGCTTGCCATTTTGTGTGGCTGTGTGGGGGCTGCCTTAATTTAAAGCATAATTTAATTTAGCTCTGAGGTAACTGCATAAAAGTCCGCGTAATTCCGGTGTGTTCTGTAGCTTTTATACAGCCGTAGTACAGGTGGCAGTGCCCTTGTGCCCGCTCTGAAGGACTGTAGTCTTATTCTCAAAGGCAGTATAAACACAGAAAGCAACTGATGCGTGACAAGCCATCCTGATGTTTTTTTTTTATTTATTTTATTTATTTTATTTATTTTATTTATTTTTATGATACACGATAACCATATGTCTGTAAACGTTTCCCTTTTCCTGTCAAGGTAAGCAAGGTGAGGTGAGGGATTCAGTCAGCTGTGTGGACTGGGATTCCAGTGTGGTTTCTTCCTCCATGTCTCTCCTCTCTAACAGAGCTGACTGAGTGCTGTGACAGAAACATGGCGGTGTGAGATGTCATATCCACCGTGTTGCTGAGGGAGTCGGATGTTCGTTCTTTAGAGGGCAGGTATCTATGTTCCGGCTAGCGTTGCATGTTCACGGGCCAGCCCTAGCCTTTCAGGGGCCTGAAGCCAGATTTGATTTGGGGTCCCTCCCAATCCAACGTTATAAATAATGGATCTATTTTAGAATAATTAAGGGGCCCCCTGGTGGTTTGCGGGGTCCTGAGTCGTCGCTGATGTTGCTTATGGGCTAGGGCTGTCTCTGATTGGACGTGCTCCTTCAGAGCAGAGATCAGCTATCTAACTGGCTGATTGTGTTTCGCATTGTGATTTGACTGGAGTGAAAACCAAGAGTGGGCCCGAGACTAAAGATGGAAAACAACACTCCAATGGTCTAGGCTCATTGGAGGCATTTACATTTTAATGAAGTCTGATTGGTTAGTCAACACCTGTGGATCATTCCAATTCGCCTGTTAGCGCAGCGCACTCTGTTTGCAGTTGTTTAACTCGGTTTGCTTTTCCTCTTCTCTAAATTTTCAGCGGAGGCAAACAGTATAATATGGTGACAGTTAATAGTGCAGACACAAAACTGTTGAAGACACAAGACTTTGGCAAGATGCGTGCGGGGGAGGGAGCAGGGAATGGCACCCTCTCACCTTTTGATCCCTAGTCCATCTGTTACCTGCTCTGCTTTCTACCTGCCTGCTCAGTAAAAATAAAAATAAATTATGTGGCAGTCTTTTTTTTCAGGTAAATATTCTTTTTAACAAGCATTTCTTTTTTCACTGTGCCAGCAGACGCAGCTCATGGGAAATGCAGGCAGTGAGTGTGCGGTAAGGCCGGGAGTCCGGTCTGAGAGACACCCATCTGTTTGGGGGGGGGGGTTAGGGTTAGGGAGGGAGGGAGAGAGAATCTAATTACGGGCGTGGGGGGCCTTTACGGAGACGGAGAGCTCCAGCCCGCCTCATTCACAGCCTCCTTTAATGAACTCCCCCCCCCCCCCCCCCCCCCCCCCCCCCAGCCCTAGCGTGTATCGTAGCAACATGTTTCTTTATCGTCCGTACGTCCCCCCGGCGAAAGTGCTCACAGGCCGCCTGCCGCAAAGTCATTCATTCTGTCGCATTTTTTATCTTCTTTTTTTTTTTTTTTTTTTTTTGCCTCTCTGCTCCCTCCATCCGCCCCGTTCGTGTCCGTTAGGGCCCGTTTGACTCCTCGCCCGTTTCGCCAGGTCGGCCACGGGCCGTTTCGACCCCTGCAGCACCTGGGGATCGCTCTAACTCCCCTGCGCAAACACATTATGCACTTCCCTTTTTAAACAAGCACGGCTTCAGGACCCCTCATGAATTATGCATTTTGCTACATGAAGCGGTATGTATTATATTTTGCCCGCTAGTTATTTGCTTTATACACTCTTTACACTGCACAGTGCTTGTCATGGTCATCATGTGTATAAAGCCTTGTGTAACTATGTTCCAGTAAACTTGATGGGCCAGTGATCAGCCACAACTATACCAGTGAAGCTTAGCCTACCCGATTTAGTAGCCCAGATCTATACCTAGGCAGCACTGTAGGTTAATTGTTAGGGAACTGGCTTAGTGTCCAGCATGTTTGGTTTGAAAGACGTCTTCCTGCAGTGTCCTGTGCTGGTTTTGTGATTCACCTGCAGCATGTTTAGCCAGGATGTCTACAGAAAGCAGATACAGACATGCACATGTAATGCACAGAAATTATTTTCTGTCTTTGGCAACTTTTCATATAGCCTTGAATCATGGAATAATTGGTTTCCCTGACAAGTTGTTAATTTACCCAGAATGCTTTGCGTTCTTCTATTAACCGGGTTAGTTACTAATCTTTTATTCATTGTTATGCAAAAGAGGGGCTCCTGATTAAACATTAACAAGGAAGGTTGCAGTGGGAGATTTGCACACTTTGATTTGAAAATTTAAAAAATATATATAATTTAAATGAAATGAGGACACTCTGAGCCCAATTCTCTTATTCCCAAATACTGGCTTTTCAGTCCGACAAATCATTGTGCAGTTGGTCAGGCGGTAATGAGATTAGGTCAAGTCAATTGTCCGATTAGATTAGTGTACGAGAAGTTCAGAGAACTTCCTCTTGTGTTTGTGGGTTTTAGAGCCCCTCCCCCTCCCCTCACACCCCAACCCCAAACCTCTTCCCCCTACAGACAGACGGAAGCATAAATCTATTAAATTGAAAAATAATCACAAGTTTTCTCTTTTACGCTTGCAGGAATATTTGTATCTGCAGAGATTTCCGGAATAACCTGGGTATGAAGCTGAAAGCGAAATAATTAGTGTGGGTGAAATAACCTTAACACTGTAATTAAAAGAAGCTATGCGTCTCTGCCCATGCTAATGTGCATATTAAAAGCTCTTATTAATTTTGGTAATGTGTTTATAGTGAAGTTTTATGAACTGTTATCTGCTTGTTAAATGTTCTGTTAATGTGCTCTGTGAATGGCAAGCGACAATACAGTGCTGCTTACCTACCCCGCTGCTGTTAAATGCAGAGGACATCTATTCATAAATGCATAATATTCATTTCTAGGATTGCTGGTTCACTTTTTGAATGGCTAAGTGCAGTTTCAGGGTTTGAGTGCTTGGTTGAAATAGGAGATCGTGAGCTGGAGTCACTGGTAGTACACTGAACACCTCTGTTTGTATAAATGGGTTCAGGTGTATTGAGTAAATTAAAAGGCTCAGTGTAAGCTCACCTATGGTGGTTGTCAAGCCACTGAATGCCATATGCTTCTATGAAGGGCTGACAAGTCTTCCATTAAAAAAAACTAATTTCACCTGAAGTTGTAATATTGAATTAGTGCATTTTTTGTAAGTATGTGTGGGTGTGGACAAGCCAAGGATTTCCTTTCTTCACCCATCAATAATGGACTCAATGCAGATGCCACAAATGAAAGAAGTAATTTCATCTATATGCTTTCTAGACAGGGCATGCCACAGCCGTGGCGGGGGGTGGGGTGGTGGTGTGTGTGTGTCAGGGAGGGGGTGAGAGAGTGTCTGAGTCAGTGGCTGTTTTATGTATTTATTTGTTTAGTAGGGCTGAGCCAGTATCTTAGTCTTTTTTTATTTCATCTAATTTCCATCCCAGAAAATGGAGCACAGCCTGTCAAATAGCAGTAAGCACTCACTGTCTGTGCTGTGCACTAAAACTGAAGCACTCCTCGGTAGTCAATGTGAAACAAAGGATTAATAGATTTGAATGAACTTTATTTAGCAAAAGTCTCCTTGCACTTGAGGTGAAGGAGGCTCGTTTGATGGCACTCATTACTGTGGGAGGGGCTTAGTTCTGGACACGCCCTCTCTATCCCTCTGCTTTGCACACCCTTCAAAGTCCAGTCTCCCATTGTTGGTTTGTGCTTTACCCATTATTGAGCTACAGCGCCAACAGCAAATAGGATGCGACTGTCTTAAGGAAACAGGCCTTTTTAAAAATTCAACAGAAGCAACATTAATAGCTTTATAAATAGATCAAAATTTGGCTGTTTGACTGTGTACTGTTTGTTTTTAAAAAAAAAAAAAAAAACAAAATGATTTGTGTCTATTCCAACTGTCGTTAGGCTACCCCTGGTGTTTGTGAAGCTGCCAGACAACAGCTAGTGTGCTTTTATTGTTCTGTTAAAATGTTGAGCCAGTGCAGCTGAAGCTGGCCTGTGTTTGTCTGTTAAAATGTTGAGCCAGTGCGGCTGAAGCTGGCCTGTGTTTGTCTTTATCACAATTAAATCAATATTTGGATCTACAACATGTTAACTTTGATTCACTGCAGTTCCTGATTTTGGCTTCTGGCTCTTGAAAACCATGTAAATTGTCCCGTGTCATCCCTTTATATTACAGCTATATTTGAGACCACTGGTGTATTTTTAGTACACCTTTTACCTTTCACTGGACTTAACATAATACACCTTTTATTCTTCCCCTGATATCTGAGATTCGAGCTGTTATATGAGCTGATTGTGACGCTGTCCTTGTAGCGATGGTGTTGCATGGCTTAATTAGTCTGTTTTCCTGGCCAGACTCCAGCTGTGTGTGTCCTGTTGCAGTGCAAATCTTTTCCTCACTGTGATATGCAGTCTTTTGGGATGTTCTTCAAGTTCAGTGTCAGGTCATAATCGTGGAGTGGCGTTTCTCTGGCAAACTCCAGTGGATTTCCACGGGGGAGTTTCAGTGTGTAAGTGAAAATGATGCTTCCTGGTGTTGGCTGTCCTACATTCACAAAGGTGTTTCAAATATTCCTAGGCAGAAGTGGCCTGACGTTCAGATGTGAATCGCAATCATGAAGGCTGTATGGAAAGGACGTCCTGTTTGGGACTTATTTTGGCATCTTCTTTTGGCATTCCTCCCTCTCCAGTCATAGCAGCAAGGTACAAGCAGAACATCTGTGGCAGGTCGCAGGTACCTGCAGACAAACAGGTACACAGGGGCGTGGAGTGGCAGAACGTTGGGCCGCTTTTGGGCCAGGGCGAAGGGAAGGGGGGGGGGCCCAGGGAATTGTCCTGGTTTACTAAACAGCCTTCTGACGCGGTGAAGGAGAGCTGCTGGGTGGGGTGGGATAGGGCGGGGCGGGGAGGAACAGAGGGAGTCGACTGGAAGAAAAGTGTGTCACATGATAGGACTCAGCCGCCCATTTATTACCCCCTCCCCCCCCTTCCCCAACCTGCAGCACACAGCAGACCTCTCAGCTGTTGTTCAGGGTTTGCTAAATCAGGTCCCTTCCGCTAGTCTTGTTTCCCATTACTGCAGTCCAGAAGGCGCTAGAATAAGCCCCATCAGTCTTAGCGCGACTGCTACCCCCCCCCCCCCCCCACATCCGCTGTGGCCGCCATCAAAGTTAATGAGGTGCTCTCAGAATCCCGGTGGCTTTATTTTCCTCTCTCTCTCGTTTGTGTCTCGGTTTTCGATGTTCCCCCGTCACACGGAGCTCGGAGGCTCCTCTGCACCTCAGGACTGGCGCTGGATCAGGAGGTTCGCTCAGTCTCTCTCTCTCTCTCTCTCTCTCTCTCTCTCTCTCTCTCTCTCTCTCTCTCTCTCTCTCTCTCTCTCTCTCTCTCTCTCTCTCCCTAAATGACGTTCTCTCTCTCTCAGTTCACAGGCGTGTTGGTCCGTGAGAGAATCAGGGCTTTGCTGTGCGTTTGAAATACTTGGCGCAGGACGGCCGTTTTTTTTGCGGTTTCATGGAAAGTCTGAAATTGACACCGGAGAAAGTTTGGTGTACTGATCTGAAGAAGTCACTCATTCATGCCAAGCAGATATTTAAATCCTTCAAATGTCGGGGTCCCTCAACATTATCCAGGGTTTCTTGAGACATGGAATCAATCTCCGAATGCCTTTTAATAGACGTGGGCCCTTGGTCTGTGTTCTTCTGGACGGACGCGCTGAGTTTAGCTGAAGGGAGCAGTGCCTGTGTCCGTGAACACGGCTGCTGTTGAAGGGATCAGGTGGTTAAGCTGCGATGAACTGGCAGATCTCTTCCTCTGTTCCTCTAATCCCAGAGTCCCCGGGAATCTGATTGCACTCAAATCTCACTCTCCCCTCCTGGCTGGGGGGCTGGATTGGTGGCTGAAGATTAGTCAAGATAACGCTTTTCTAGTTTAGGAGGATTAGTAATTCCCAAAAAATCACTCTCACTCCAAAAAAAAAAAAAAAAAAAAAGCAGGTGACAGACTTCAGTAATTTTCTGATGAAAATAACTGAATGGAGACGGTAGTGGCAAACTGAGCTCCTGCCCCTGGGCATTGTGGGATAGCTGAGGCAGGGACTGGAGGGAAGATATTGCGATATGGGCGATATTCCATATGTCATTCCGTATGATTCCGTACGATATTCTGAGTAATGCAGCCATGTTTAGCAGGCTTCTGTAGTGAGAGTCACTTGGTGGTAAGCTTTTAAAACTGTTGAATGCATTGCCACCACCAGGGAGCTTGGCTCTGTATCCTGGCTAACCCGCAAGGTAGCAGTAGTGAAGTTATCTTTCCTTGGAGCTTTCCGGAGCTGGATTAAATCTGCAATGAGGACCAGGTGTGTGTGTGGATTTTTTTGCATCACATGAGAGACTCAGTCGAGCTGAGTAGGAGGTCTGTTCTCCTGGTTTGTGCTGCAGTAAGGGGAAGAAAGCCTCTAATTTCAATACTTGCGAGTACTACTGTTTTCCACTGAAGCCTTCTTTGCTTTTCAACTGGGGGACAATGTTTCCTTTTTGAAAATAATAAAAGCCCCTACATATTCCTTGGGTACAGCTGATTATCTTCACCCGAGTGATTTCATGCGTAGGTAGGATTGCCTGACAGAAGACGGCATGATTCAGAATGTTTTTGTGTTTGGAAAAACCTTTCTGGTTTCATGCCTAGGTAGTTTTACGTCTTTTTTTTTTTTTTTTTTTCTTTCCTTCTTGGGAGTGCTAAAGTTAAAGCTGTTTGTGAGCCCGTGGTACTTTTGTCAATATCCATTTTTTTTTTTTTTTTTTTTTTTTTTACTGCTCTAGTTTTATGTTTGCATAAAGTGAAGAAGGATTTACCAGTGAGTGTTTTTAGAGAGAATACTCTGCAACTTCAGGCAATAGCACTTTCTTTTGGTATTTTTAAAACTCCCATTTCAAATTCCCACATTTTTGTTACCAGCTCAAGTGGATAAAAAACATCTCCAGTTGTTGACCACTGTTAGCTAAACAGGCTGGCAGAGGTCCATTTTAAATGAGGTTACTCGTATTAAACCTAATGCTTGTTCATTCCAATCTGTTCCCCGTCCTCGCTGTTGTTTGCATGTTAATTGGAAAGGTGGGCAGGCACCAGTCTTGAGGGACTGGACTTAGATTAGACCCTGGTCCACAACTCAAACTGCGCTTGTGTGTGAAGGTTGGAGGTAAAGGGAGGTCGATGGGGAAAGGAATATTGCACAGAGGACCCCCAAATCCAGGGGGAGACCTGGTCAGTCGGTAGTGCCTATTTTGAACACACCCTAGAGTTTCCGGTTTCCGTCCTAAGGAGGAAGAGCAAGCTTTGTCTTTCTTGTTTCAAAACTTTTGTTGCGGTTTTGCAAAAATGTTTATGAAGAGCAGAGGCCCCTGTACAAGGGAGGTGCACGGTGAATAACTCAAATGTAGTTTTAATGGGGACCAGACCCCCACAGACTAAAGTGCACACGTGAATAAGAGACTTGGGGGGGGGGGGTTTGCAGTTTGTTTTCCTCGGGTTTTAAAGAGTTTGCTCTGCAGGTCACTTGGTCTGCCGTTGGGTTTTAATTAGTGTAATAGGGTCTGTGATGCGGGACACGGTGCGTTTGCACTGTGGGTAATTAATCCTCCATTTGAATCATCCTCAGAATGGCCTGTTTCTCTTCCATTGCTGGAGGAAGGCATATGCGGTCATTCTCATTAACAGGCTTGATTTAATGCGCCCAATTTATTACGGGTGGTTTTGTTTGCTCGGAGTCTGAACCATTGTGCGTTTGTCATTAGTGACCCCCCCCCCCCCCCCCCCCCCCCCCGTTTTTTTGCTTTCATGCTCTGAAATTTCTGCAGCTCTGCGGTGTGTTTGTTTGCTACGTTTTCCCAGCTCGTTTGCACCTGACCTGGGATTACCAGCTTGTTTTTAATTTTTAATTTTTTTTGGGTTTGCTCTTGGGTTCAGAAGACACTTCAGAATCTATGAAATGGACCAAATTTATAAGCCAAAGCATTAGGCGGTTTGGAAAAACCCCTCCAAATTAAAAGCATGAAAGCCACTGAATGATGCTTTTGGTTGTTGTTGGGGAATGATGGGAAATGGTGGTTAATGCTCAACAGGGACACGAGGGCTTGATGCATTTGCTGCAGTGTTTTTCAGCTTGAGAGCCAAATGAATCGAAGAACCCATCCCTGTAAGCAACAGTTTCTGCAGAGACGTGCATTGGGGCCGTTGGATTTTCTGCGAAAGCCATTAACTATTGTCGGTGTACCTGGCAGGATAGTGCTGCTTTCAGAAGACCTGGCCTTCTGGAAATCATTTAAGGGCAGCAGTAGATGGGGAAATTCTACTCTGTAAGCCCGTCAAATATCCATACTAAGTTCAACTATGGGTCATTTTACTCAGCTGGACATATTCCATGCCTGTTTGCACCGGACCATTCAAACTGCACCCGGCGGTCCTATTGTCAAGAACTTGTTTTGCGTCTTGAGTCCCTACTTTGAGAACTCGTGATACAAACAGTCTGTCTCCCCGAGATCATTTCGGTGCTGTTGGGTTGGACTGGCGGCGCGGTCGGTGGTGAAGCACATGCTCCGATTCGTGCAGCGGGTCCTGTAGGGTGTTGCAGGAACGCTGTCGTCTCCTTCCCTGTAGTGTTTCGCAGCCGTGAAATTGTTTCTTTCTCTCGGTGTTTCTCAGAGGAATCTAAAAGGCTTTGGGGGGTGGAGTTTACAAGTTTAGGTTGCAAATTGAGGTGAATTTCGATGGTGATGGCAGTGTGGTTTTCAGGGGTGAGGTGGGGGGGGGCTGTACCAGTTTGCATCGCACAGCTGTGTGAGGAGGAGGAGCAGAACAACAGAGTGGTTGATTTGAGTACTCTGTTCTGATTGGCCTAGATGCCCCATGTGATATATCTGGGCCAATCGTAGATGAGTGAGCAACACCTTAGAAGAGAAGTGCAACCTGGCAATAGCAAGCTTTAGAGGTGATCTTCCTCAGGTGTCCAGAGAAATAGAAGAAATGAAGGGTCTCACTTATCATAAAGTCTCTCCTCTCTCCCTCCCTCTCTCTACCTTTCCCCCTCTCTGCCTGTCCCTCCCTCTCTCTGTACCCCTCCCTCTCTCTGTCTTGTTCCCTCTCTCTCCCTCCCGCTCCCTCCCTCCCCCCCCCCCCCCCCCCGCTCCCTCCCTCCCTCTCTCTCGGCTGTGGCTGGGCAGTCAGAAGATGCCGTGGTTCGTATGCAGCACTTCTCTGCTCTCTTAACAGGAGCTCAGGCGGCGGGCGCTATTAATAGAGCGCTGCGTTTTTAAACAGCGCCGGGAAGCGGAGCGGCGGAGTGACTCACTGTAAATAGACTCCGGCTTGCCAGGGCTGCGCTCGCGCTCTCTGGCCTCTTAAAGACACACGCGCACGCGCGTGCACAGACAGACAGGCGCGCACGCACGTGCACGCACACACACACACACACACGTGCACGCGCGCACGCACGCACATGCGCGCACACACGTGTGCACAGACAGGCACGCACGCACGCGCGCACACACACACACTCACACACACACACACACACGTGTGCACACACACACACACACGTACATGCACACATGAACATGCACAAAAGACATTTTCAGGTGTGTTGTTTGAGCTCGCAGTGCGGGCCGTGTTCGAGCGGGTTCTCTTCCGCTCCCGATATTCTGGCGTGGAAGAGGGGCCTCGGCCAAACTGACACATTGGATCTCTGAGACGTCTTCAGGACGGCGTGACGGAGGAATAACTGAAAAGAGCAGCTGTAAGAACGCGATGTCAGACCTTTATTTTCAGCAGTTAGCTCTGACTCAACAGAGGGATATCACGAGCATTTCTAAATAACCCAGCACATTACATAATGTCCTCACACAGGCAGTGCCCTTGAATAGGGTCACTCGCACAGCTTGCATTTTGAGGTATTATTCATTTATACAGTCGGATATTTACTGAAGTAATGGTACAACAGTGGGGTCCTGTATGAGAATCAAGCCTTGGGTTGGGGGAAAAAAACTGTCTTCACTGTGTTTTGGAGGTTGTTTCAGCAGACTCACATTCATTAAAGCAATTCAATTCAAAGTGCTTTATTGTCATGGAAGTAATGAAACGATATTGCCAAAGCCATAAAGTTGATATACATGGTTAAAATAAGATTTAACCTCTGATATGTTCCAATAGTGCGATGTAAGGATAGTTTATTCAGTTACCCAGGCTCCCTTGCTCTGTGACACCCCAGAACGTATGTTTCCACACAAGGTGTGGTTGTTCCCTTACTCATGATGGCAATTTCGAATTTTTCTTCAGGGTTTAGGTGAGAACATTCAGGCATTATTTTTAGAATTTAATCTTGGAGTGTATCTGAGATGAACCTGATCACACAGTATATCAGCAGTGTTCAGAGTTCATCTGAAGACAATAGGGGCATTCCCTATATTTATACCAGCAATTGCTTCATGCGAGTATTTCTTTAAATACAACAGTGGATACCATAGTTTACATATAGCTTACTATAGCCTGATTGACTCTACGGTATGTTTTATTTTTTCAGAGAGAAGCCAGAGCACTCGTACCAAGTGCCAGCTGACTGGGCGTACTGCCAAGTTTCGCAGCTCAGAACCTTCCGCACCCCAGCATATAAGCACAAACAAGAGCGCTGTTATTTTAGGCTCCCACGGGGGTTAATATCTCCACTGCTAAAACTATCACGCAGTCACTCGGTATCCAGAGTTACAGCCCCATACGCGGCACAGGCCTGGAGTTCAGGAGGGGGCACTGCCGTCTGTTTTATAGGCAGGGAGTGAGGAAGCAAGCGGGGAGGATGGGGTGTGATGTATTGTGTGTTCACCCTCTTCTGCCGCCCGGTGGGCCGTACAGGTAAACAGCGGGCCGTGCGTTCAGCTGCTGTGTACCTCTCGGGAGGTCAGTACGGGTCAGAGCTGGTCTCGCTAATGCCTCGGTCCCGCCAAACCCTAACCATAGCCAGATCTTTCCAGCGGGCCAGTGCAGTGGGAGGTTCTGGACGCGGTACCCAGCATCCTTGGCGTGGATTATATGGATTATATGACCGCTGCACGGTGGTTGGAGTGTTCGGTTAGGATACTGCCGCTGTGACCTTGCTGAAGGTCATTTTGTTGTACTTGTTCAACTGTGGTCTCTGTTGTAGAAGCAAAACCAAATATGGCTCAACTTCTTTAGCACTTGAACAACAATAACAAGGGTGATAATGATCAAATATTCAGTATCAAACACAATCAGATTTGTTCTTTGCATGCACACAATCCGCTATATTGATGTGTAATGTTTAATATGGACTTTACTAAATATCGTCCAGGAAGAATATTTAGTAAAATTTGAGCCCTTCTCTGTAAAGTGGGCTGTAGTGGGCAATATTGGCTTGTTCTACACTAGCTTTTTGAACAAGGGCTACAATCAGCTTTTAACCTAACAAAAGGACACTAAAGAGTAAAGATATTTAATTTAACCTTCTTCTCCAATGTCATTTCTGTTAAACGTGCAATAATGGGTATTTGACAAATGATGTATTATGATTTATAATGACATTTAATCTGACAGTACCACTTGGTGAAGATCTACCATGGAGGACAGGGAGGGTGCCATTTTAAGTGTTACTTTATTTAATTAATATAACCTTGCTCTTGACAGAAAACGGCTGAAATTCACGTCCAATCAGAATCAAAACCCAGCAGTCTGCATTACCTGCCAGTAGCCTACTTTTCCCTCACCAGACTCTCTTCATGATGTGCTTGTGCGTCTGTTGCATTTGGTATCAAATCGATGCAGAATATAACTTTGCTCAGGCAGCAAAGCAAGAAATATGGGTCACTAGCAGCCCCCTCATTAAGGGTGTCAGAGCGTGATTTAGGGCTTACAAAATGATGAACATAAATCACGATAAAATCTAGACGGAACGCCTACATCTATTTGTGCATGCAGCCGATTTTTAAAAATGATTATTTTTCTCAGTTGAACGTATTTTAAAACGGAGTTGAAGGTTGGTTTGCTGGTCTTAGCTAGTTTGTGGGCTGACAGGTTCATGTGGGGGGGGAGATGGGGTGGGTTTGGGGTCGGGTGGGGGTCGGGCGGGGGTTTGGGGGTGGGGGGGGGGGGTGGAGGGGAGGGCTCACCGCTTCACTCCGCCGCCCACATCGATCGGGACGGAAAACAGCTTTAAAGCCTCCGAAATCACCCGGCTCCTGTCTGTGGGCACAAATGGCTGTGAGAAGATATACGACTCCTGGGGGGTGGGGGGCAGAGGGCTGTGGGGGGGGGGGTGTGTGGAATAGTGTCCCGTCAAACTCCTCTCTCTCTCTCTGTTGGGCTCTCTCCGCCCCAGGCCTCACGGTGAGCAGCCACGCGGAGAGGCCGTCCTTGTGGCGTCACGCACTTGTGCGAGCGGTAATGAGGACCGGGGGGGTGCGGGGGGGTAATGAATGGGGCTGGTGATTTGGGTCCGGTGCCAAGGTCGCTGGGAGTGACAGGGCAGGAGGTAGAGACTACAGGGAGGGAGCGAGAGAGAGCGAGCGAGTGAGGGAGAGGGAGGGAGGGAGAGACGGGGGGAGAAAGAGGGAGAGAGAAGGAGGGGAGGGGGAGAGAGGTAGGAAGGATGGGGAGGGGGAGGGAGAGAGGTAGGGAGGGTGGGGAGTGAAAGAGAGATCAATTAGACTAGCCAGAGGTGATTTTACTCTGGCTTTGCTATTATACATACAATTAACCATGCACACGTTTCCACATTTATCTCCTGTATGAAGTGTCTACTTCAAAAATCTTAATCTTGCTTTGGATATGAGAACCACATAATATTTTTTTCTCCTTGGTGGATAATACCAAAGAAATTAAAGTACACTATTTTTTAAGATTTCTATTTTTAAAAGAGTACTAATTTCTTGTAAGAAAACGGGCAATTAAGGATTAGCCCCTGCTACGGGGAGAGTGACTGGGATTCTAAACCACGCCCACCTTGTCACGTGACCAGCATCTCTGCCACTAGATCGCACTGCAGTTGCTGCTGCTGCTGTTGAGCAGCAAAAGGAGAAAAAGAACCGACTAGCGGTGGCATAAGTTTGGCCTTTTGGGAACGCCATTCCACCCTCTTGTGGCAGCAGGCTGTGTCTGTCCCGCTCGCTGGCGCTGGAGCAGAGGCGGGCGCAGCGCTAACCCCCCCCCCCCCCCCCCAGTCGCATACGTGTGCTGCTTGCCACCTGACAGGGATGAAGGAGAAATAAAGCAGACAGTAACTTACGATATATAGATTTATGGCTGCTGCTCTGGTCGTGTTTTTTTTTTTTTTTTTTTTTTTTTGGGAAATGTTTTTATATATTTTTTTGAATAAGCATAACAGCCACTGCTAGTGAATGTCCTGGGTGTGTATTTGCATTTGTTAGAATGTGAATTCAAGCAACTAAGCAGTGTTGGGGAGACATTGCGGCTCTCTTTATGCACATTGGCACTCTCCCTACTGGCAGTAGAAAGCAGGCGGCATTTAAATTACTTTTTGGGGGGGGGGGGGGGGGTGCAGTGTGACTGGGAAGCCTTTCGCAGAGCAAGTTTCCCTGCTAATTATCCTCTGCTGCAGCACCGCAAGGACCCAGGCTGCCCAGTGGTGCGAAGGGAGGTCTCAGACGTGCGAAGTAGGCGGAGCCTCGTAAGGAAATAGCGGAGAGATTTTTCAAATTAAAAGTTTGCCGTGCCATTCAGATTCTTTCATTTTCGTGCGCGCGCGCGCACACACACACACTCACACACACAGGCACAGACACACACACACACACACACACACACACACACACACACACACGCACGCTCAAAGTAATTGTGCTCATAGACTGGCACGTGAGAGATTCCTCTGGTGGTTCACAATAAATCTACATGGTTTACCTGCCTATAATGGCTTCTGCGTGTTGTAAAAATAAACGGCAGCTGCAGATTTCTCTCTCGCAGCCGGCCAGCCAGTGCCTGCAGACTCGCAGACGGCCCAAATCAATTCCACGGGGACTATTTATGCTCCTGTGGGTTTTATTTGACGTGGCATCCGTTGTTATTGGCTCAGTGCAGCCGCCGCGTGTGCAGCCGCTGCGTGTGTATCTGAACGCGGTACAGCCGCCGTATTGTTCAGTGTGTTAATCCGTCCTGAGTGAGGATCTGATTAATTTAGCACGTGGCTTCATGTGGAACTTTAAAGCCTGGAATTCTGGTGAATGCAGCGAGGTGGAGCCCTGCTGTCGCTGGGCGCTCTGTCCTGTGAGCAGCACGCTTCGCCTCTAAGCGCTGTCACACATTCGTAAATTTGATTGCTGAAGTCACACCTCCTCACGCAGCTCCCCCAGAACTGCAACGTAAGGGCTAAATGAAGATGTAATATCGCATATATATATTATACCCCTAGGGGCTAACGCCTGCCTGCCTGCCTTCCCCCACCCCTGATATGGCAGCCGAACCAATGGCGGCCACAGTGTGTTCTCTGTTAGACCCACGCAGCTTCCCTTCCTTCGCAAGCATGTAAACTGTAATTGGCTGATCCTCATAACAATATGCTTAAAAGAACAGCAGTGGTGGGACTTTGGTGCAGTGGAGAAAAAAAAATCATTAAGAAAAAAGAGAAGGAAAAAACCCCGGGCCTTGCTCTCTTGTCCAATCACTCCTTAATAAATGTGAAAACATGCATCATCTGAATGGCTTGGTGGCAGCGTGCTCCAGTGGGC
Organism: Anguilla pacifica; assembly: GCA_039654925.1. Taxonomy (NCBI): domain Eukaryota; kingdom Metazoa; phylum Chordata; class Actinopteri; order Anguilliformes; family Anguillidae; genus Anguilla; species Anguilla pacifica. The sequence goes on from CM077302.1 coordinate 15,505,935, forward strand.
GGGGCCCGGCGCGTTTGTCTTGCTGACAGTGGAATGCGGCGGCCGGTTACCGCGCGGTAATGGTGGCCTGCCTGAGCCGGGCCGTATGGGCCCGCGGGCTCCTCCTGAGCCGGGCCGTATGGGCCCGCGGGCTCCTCCTGAGCCGGGCCGTATTGGCCCGCGGCCTCCTCCTGAGCCGGGCCGTATGGGCCCGCGGCCTCCTCCTGAGCCGGGCCGTATGGGCCCGCGGCCTCCGCCGCGCCCAGCTTTTACATTTGAGCGAAAACCAGCTTGTAGGCCTTCGCTCAGAACGGCCGTTATCGTTTTGAGGCCTGCACGGAAGTGTGTGCGGTTGAGGACAGGCCTGGATGCTCCCCAGTTGTAAGTTCTGGCTCACAGTGTTTTGGGGCCAAATGACCTGGCTAGCTGCAGATGTGTCTTACATGAGGTTATCCAGCCCATAAGGCTGAGCTGCCTAGTCTCATTACCACCTCAGTGAAAGAGCAGAGATGGACTCCCTATTTTCCTTTTGCCAATTTCACTCTTTATGCGTAGCGGGAGTATGAAGAAACCTCTTTGAATTTTTGCAAGCTGGTTTAGTGGTGCGATAGAGGCCTTCGGTGCTATTTGCTCCTGCTCCCTCACCGGGCATCGCAGCCTGAGTCTGTGCTCCACTAGCTGGGAGGAGCTGTTCAGGCGAGTCCCAGGCTTCAAATGGGGCCTGCTTGTTTACAGTGTCCATCGTCCCTGCGAGGAGACGGGAGGCCTCCTCAGTTGTGTGTGCAGGAGGTGAGCTCCTCCTCCTGTGGTTTCCATGAGCACCTCCTCCCCTAGAGTCTGACCTCCTGCTTGCCGGGTTTTGGAGGAGGTGAGGAGGAGGCCTGTGTGTCGGAGTAGTGCTCCCTTGTCAGGCCCGAAGAGCCTATTCAAGGCAGCAGCGGTTGGCTAGAATGCCAGATGGCTGATGCTCGGCCGTGAATAAATAAGTAATCGGTGAATTAATAGATGCGCGCAATTTTACTATTATTTCTTTTTATAGTTGCAGAATGCCCGCATTTTCCAAGAATGAACACTTCCAAGAAATATGCCCGCGGGGAGAGAGCACTACTGCGAATCCTTATCAGTAGTCAAACAACTGCCATTGTTGCGTTTTAATAATTGCATTCCCTCCGCGAAATAACCCAAAAAAAAAATCCTGAATGGTGGAGCTCGGTCCTTTTGTTTATCTAATGGAACTTCCAGCGGCTCCATTAGGCTTCCAGAAATTGCCGCGGCGTGCTTGTTTATAAACGAGCGTTGCTTTTTTTACGTCGTTGCATTTCTCTGTTGTTTCGCTGCGCGGCTGAAGTCATTTGTAAAAGCGGCTGCTGTCATCGCAGGGCGGCGGGTGTTTTAATATCGAGGTTCGCTTGCGGCCTGCGGGGATGTTCTGTGGCTCCACAGCGTGCGGCAGCTGTTGCAGTGACTATACCTGGCCCAGGGGACGCTGGGAGCTCCCCTCCCCGCTGTTCCAAACTCCTTCACTTCCCATCGCTGTAGTAATGAGAACAGCGCTGACAGGAATACCCAGCCAATGCAACAAAAAAAAGGTTCTCACAATGTTACTGGAGTGTTGTGTCAGAGTTGTAACATTGCCACAACATGGCACCAATGTTGTGAGGACTTTTTTGTGTTAACTGGGTCGTTAGGTGTGTTTGTCGCTTGGAATTGAGGACCCAAGGCATGACTTAAAACTAAACAGCTATGAGGTTGTTAGACTTCCTCAGATTTACCTTTTAGTGTCTGTTAAAGGAGTTTCACATGGATGGAAAGGTAGGGAGAAAAACCCGCTCCCTTTCCACGTGAGGGTGGGTGTGTGATTACAGTACTTGGCCCCATGCAGACCCCTATTCTCTGCCCCCCAGAAAATCAATCGAGGGCCAGGGTTGTCCCCACCTGAAGCCTGACCCCGAAAATTTATATATATGGAAAAAAGCTGGAACCGATCTCAGGTCAGAACTTGAGGGCAAAATCAATCTTCAGTGCCTGCTCCAAGATGATTTCACAGAGCAGACCCTTCTCTCCAGCTGTGCCCCCCTGCTGAACAACTGGTATTAAAGCCCAGCCGAGGGGGCACTGCCTCTTCAACAGGCCTCGTGCCCTTCATCCTCTTCCTCCTCACGGTGGCCTGTGACCCCCATGAACATGAACAAAGGACACATGAATATCGCTCTACCTCCAACGGCCTTGGAGTGTCTGAGCCCGAGTCACGCAGGGAGGAGGGGAATTTAACTCCTCTGTGACTTCAGTGTGTGTGATGTCACTGCTTCAATTGTGATGTCATTGTGGGTTTTTTTTTTTTTTTTTTTTTGTTTTGTTAAAGCTAATTTCCATTGCATCCCTGTGTGTGTGCGTGTGTGTGCGTGTGTGCGTGTGTGCGTGCGTGTGTGCTGGACAGGGGGTGATGTAGTTAACAATCACCAAGTAGATTTAAAAATCTGAAGCTTTCGGGAAGACTTCCTAGACATGGTATGGAGAACCTGTGCAAATTACTGCACCACTGAAATGAACAAGCATAAAAATAAATGGGGAAAGAAATATTCTTGGAAGCCCTTGTACACTCTGTCCCAGAAAATTATACAGGAGTGTAATAAAAAGGTTACAAGTGTAATTCATTTATGGAGTGTACCTGGTTGTAAATGGAAGCTGCAGATGATTACTTGCCTTTAATGAGCTCGTAGGCCCCCCCACCCGTGGAACAGAAAGCCATGTCTACAGTCTGTCCGTGTGCAGTCCTCACACACACTCGGGTTAATGTCCTGTCTTCAGGAGGAGGCCTCCCCGCCCTTGGATTTGCACATACGGACCTTTCCTTTGGTTTTGCCATCCGGCTAAAGTCCTTTTTTATTTTCCTAGATCTGTAGCGGAGTTTGTCTTGGGCGCGGCCTCACGCACACCCAGAGGAGAATCGCATTTGCCTGCTCTTAATGAAATGGCAGTTTGGCCGGCGATGACGGTGTGAAGGATGGAGTGGGTGGCACGGGCCTGAACACACTCATCTGTCTTTCCTTCTGGGGGGGGATGGGGGGGCGTGCAGACGAACAACATGGCAGCCTCCGCCGCGGAGACCCTGTCAGATCTGCAGTACTCCTCCATGTTACCTGTTTGTTACAGCAGCAGTGGGGGAAAAAAAAAAAAAAAAAAACATTTTTAGGGGGGAAAAAAGCGTATCGAGTCGCCGCTGGTTTTAAACGATGTGTTTCACATTAATATTTCAATTTGATGATGGGACTCTGGCGGGCATGAAAATGGTCTAATAAGCAACAAGTCCGAACTGTCAAAGATTGTACGCGGTGTCAGTAAGATACTGAAGTAATGCGCCCTGGATGCAGCAGTGGGTAGTGTGTGTGGTTACCTGGCTATCTGTGACTCAGGGGGGAGTGAAATGGAAAACTCATCCTCACCTTGATTTAATTAGTCAATACGCCACCCATTAATCAGAGCATGCTGTTCCATGGCTTGGTAAGATCCTGGCTTGTATGGGGTGCAGAATAGCCCCCAGAATGCCCCCCCTGTCCCCCTTGAAGTAATAGTGGCCAGGGTCTGTGTGTGCAGGACGGGTTGCTGAATCCCTGCAGCCCTACAGTCTGCACCCCCGTCACTCTACTGCCACTGCACTTATAAATTTCCCCTGTGTGGAAAGCAATGCATGTTAAATGAACTGCTCTGCTTCTTTTGTGTATTTTATAAAACTATCCATTTCCCTTTTTTTGTTGACTTTTTTGCGTCACAACTCTCGGGTTGAAGTCAGGACAGCAGTAGTTGGATGCCAGCATCTATTTAAATTTTTTTTAAAAAACTAAAAAAAAAAACACAAATAAAAACGTATTTTTCTCCCATGGTTCCCTTTGGTAATCCTGCATTCTTCAAACAGATTACGGTGTCAGACGGATGAAAATACGGGAGAATCTGTTCCGTCTGGATGAATGCGCTGCTCTGGGTATCACGGGCCTGAAAACAGTAGTACCCCCCCCCCCCCCCATGCTTTCCAGTGTGTCTGTGGGTGCGAGCTGATTGGAGGAAAAAGCATGTTGAAGTACATAAGTGTGGCTCAGGAACATTGAAGTTTAGAGGAGTGTCCCCCAAAATGCCCACCAACCCCCACCAAGGAGAGAAAGACATGCCTCCATGTTAGACTTTTTTTTTTTTTTTTTTAAATCGCTGAAACTAATGGTGTACATTTGACTTGGGAGTCTGGGTAATTTTTAAGAATGAAACTGGCTCCGTGGTCTGTGTAACGTGGTTCTCAGCCTTCCCTTTTATGTTCTGAAGCGCCATTAAGCTCAGAGGACTGTACAGAAATGCTGAGTGAGAGATGTAGGCTGTGTGGCTTTAAAAAGAGGGGGATGAGGAGAGGGGAAGAGAGCGCGCTTGGGTTCATTGTGTCTGATTTCAGAGAGCAGATTTATGACGGTCCGTACGTCGATTTTCACCACTACTATCCAGCAGGTTCGCTTTTTCTTCTGCCTGAATATTTCTTCCTTGCTGGAACACACCGTGTGGTTTTAAAAAAAACAAAACAAAAAAAAAAAAAAACCTCATTAAAGTGAACTTTGTGCTCTGATGTGGGATAATAGTGGCGAAGCGTTCATGTGTGTAATTGAGTTTGTTTTCCACCGCGGCACGCCGGTTTACCTTGTTAACGGGTGTGTTAGCATTTCTGCGTGGCTGTTGAGTGCTTTTGGGGTTGCTGCTCGTCGGGATGCGTGGGCGGAGTCTTATCGGGCCGTTGCTGTGGACGGGACCAGGAGCGCTCTGTTCTGCCTGATGTCACGGCCGATTGCAAAAAGGTGTCGAGGCTTTTTTAGAAAATCCACTCTCTCTGACGGAGCGCAGATACCCCAATCTCAGCCGCCGATCTTTGAGCCGAGAGCCAAACCGCGGCGGGTTTTATAGCGCTGTTAAATCTCTCTCCCTCTGCGAGAGACTCGTGCGCTGTTGAAGCGGGGGCCAGTCAGTCAGCCGGACAGATCAGATGAGGGCAGAGACAACGGGCCGTCGAGCGACTCGATGATGAAGCCGTCGCTGGAGTGAGTCTGCAAAACCTAGGGAGGACCCTTCCGGAGCCGTAGGCCTGTAGAGGGTTGGTCCTCTCCCTCTTCACCTCCCCCCCCCCCCCCCCCTAATGAAAATGCGAAGGATCTGGTTCCTACCTGTGCTCTCTGTGGGACCAGTCACGGGTTAAGGGTCAGTCGTCAGTCAGACCGCTGTAATGTGTGAGAACAGTGACCGTACAGGAGGGTGCCCTCATTGACCAATAGGAGACCTCAGACGCCCACACAGCCATGGCTCTGCTGGACCTTTTGCAGGTGGGCGTTTAAGACCAAGGAATTAGGTTTAGTCTCCTGTGGGGAACATGAGTCTCTGGTCTTAGTCTGACTAACCCTATATTCTACTGTGCTGAAACGGACACTAAGGGACGGTCGGCAGTGCCCAGCCTGGCCATCAGGACGCGCGTCCCGCGTCGATACGCGCAGCTCGTGTGGACACGGCGAGGGCTCGGGGCTCAGCGCTCGCGCGTCTGGCTCCTGTCGTCTGCCCCCCTAATTAACTGACCCCTCTCAGGCACTCCCAGCCGTCCAAGGCCCCTCTCGCTTGCAGATAGAGCGACCGTCGCCATGGCCACCGCCCCCTCCCCTCCCCTCGCTCGTGGGGCTGTTTGGCCCTTGACTGTGGCCCTCTTCGGTCCTGCTGGGCCCCATCGCCCACCCTCCCAAATCACCCCCCCCCCGGCTACTTTCAGCACCCGCCCCGGGCTCAATGGCCACCTGTGGCGAGTAAATGAAATATTGACTGGCGCTATTGACTTGTAGATCTAATTTGAAGTGATCGCAGATCAGCCGTAATGGTGCAGAAGGAAAGGGGGGGGGGGATGGGGGGGGGGTGGAAAGGCCAGGCCTTTTAATGAGAGCCACGGCTGTTCTCCAGGGCCCCAGGCCAAATACCTGCGTCCTGAGCGCACCAGCACGACCGACGCGGAAGTGTTCGCGCAACGTTGCCGGAATGTTGTGTCGGTGTTATGTAACATTGCACGTAAATGGCAGCAAAGTTGTCAGAACGGTTTTGCGTTACCTGGGTTGTGGGCTTGACTTCAGAAGCACGTCCAAATTGCGTGTTTTTACATTAAATTTGTATTTGTGTAACAGATATAATTATGAACTGCCACAAGATAAATTAGTCATTAAATGAAGGTCATGTTCCACACATACTTTACATGCTAGATCCTAGATAGTTTCATTTGTTTTAATGGAACAGCTGTGGCTAAGATTAGCTTCAGGAAAACTGATCTGGGATCAGCCGTTTGCTTTACTCTTGTTTGTATGGCTTATTTGTTATATCGTCAGTACTGCATTGACACGGCAGCTTTTCAAACAGGCTAAAACGAGAGAGCAGAGAGCCTAGCGTACCGCTGACAGGATATTGCCAAGTAAACTGCCGGGCGCTGAGCCCTTCACAGTGAGCGGCGCTGAGTTTTAACGCTCAGCCTCTTATTTTTGATGGAGAGGTGATCTGATTTGGCCTCTGTGCTCCTGCTGTACAGAGTGAAGGAGCAGCCGCAGGACGGGGTGTTCTCTCAGGCCCTCCTTTTTTGGGGTTGAGCGGAGGGGCCCAAACAGCTTCCAGCCTCTCCCACTATGACCCTCTTTGTTTTGGCCAAGATCCCTTCTGTCACTCTGGCACTCTGGTTCGGCCTTCACCCCCCCCCCCCCCCCCCCCCCGGGGTGCTGGATAGGGCACCATTACTGTCCTTCCTGAAGCTAATTGTCTTTTGTCCTCTTCGCCCTCTTGACCCTGCTCTAGGACAGGAAGTGTGTGCAGTAGGACTGTCCCGTTAATTACTCCTTAACTTTAACATCTCAGCGTTTTGGCATTTGTGTGTTTAAAAAAAAAAAAAAAAAAAATTGTATGCATAATTTATTTTCTAACGTGATAGCTGTCCATTCGGATGCCATTCTATTGCCTCCCACAATTTGCTCTTTACAAGTACTTTTGTTTGTCGTAGCTTACAAGCAGTGTGATCCCTCTACCATGTCCACACGGAAAAGTTGCTAATATTTGGCATCTGTGCTTTAGCCTCTGGTTGCTGAGGTCTCGTTGAGAGGGCCTATTGGTCCAGTCGTTGAGGTGTTGTTCAGAGGGCCTGTAGGCCCAGTCGCGGAGGTCTCGTTGAGAGGGCCTGTAGGCCCAGTCGCGGAGGTCTCGTTCGGAGGGCTGTCAGTGTTGGCGGTTTTGCGCGCTCCAATGCTCTTCCTGCTCTGCTGCTTCTGCTCTTTGTTGCTGCATCTGTATTCAGTGACTGTCAGCAGAGTCCATCTGCTTCTTTCCACTACAGACCCACATGCGCGCGCGCACACACATGCACATTTACACACACACACACACACACCCTTATACACACACACACACACACACACACCCGTACACACACACATACACACACACACTTACCCCCCCCCCACACACACACACACACACACACACCCTTACCCACACACACACACACACACTTGTGCGCACACGCCCAGAGAGCAGAGCCACTGCGCTGTCTGCCAGCGTTTCGCATTCAGCACAGACCTCCTCACTCACTTCCCCCAGCCAACTGCTCCAGTCTACCGCCACCTTCCCCCACAGCGCGCTCTCACTGAGTCACTCTGTCTTTTACACTTTGTGCTTTTCTCTGCTTCTGTTGTCGTGTTGTATTTTTAATCAGCTTAGTGTTTCGAACAGAGACAGAGACAGAGAGAGAGAATTATTTTAGGGGTGTTGTGGAGGTGGTGGCCAGGGGGGTGGTGGGGGGGAGGGGGTGGATGTGTGATGTGTGATGTGGGGTAGAACCAAAAGCCGTTCCTGTGTAATTGTATTATCCAGACTTAACAATGGGATAATTTCCTTCTCCAAGAGGTCATTTAAATGGCTGGATGTGAGCTTACTTAGATGCAAGTATCAGAAGACCATAATGTGTGTGGCAGTTCCTGAATATTGCTGGAATATCCTTTTTCTTTTTTTTTTGCTCGATCGCAAAATTTCTAACACAGCATGGCAAATATTTTGTAACTGGCAGCGTGTGGAGAAAATATGCTCACCCAGCAAGACAGACAGCGAAGCTGTGTGGTGCATCCGAGCCCAGCACAGTCGCTCAGACAAACAGGAACATCTCTAGCTCAGGCACACTGGTGTATTTCCCAGCTGTAGGCCTCTGCTGTTGCCTCTTTCAGGCCTAGCTTTTGTGTGCCATTCCCTCATCTTGATCTTACTAATCTGTCCCTCACTCTGGTTGGCTGATCCCTCCTGCCTTCCTGCCAGTCTATGTAGGATGATTGGTCTGGTCTGCAGGCCCCTGGGTGCTGATTGGGTGGTTTTCTATCCCTTTTTTTTTTTTTTTTTTTGTTTCAGTGAAACGTTATGGGCCCAAGGCTTGTCCCGTGTGTAACTCCTGCCTTTATAGTGTGTAGCGCTAACGTGTGGCTGTTGTTTCTGCATCCATAAACGGCACAGGAAAGATGATAAAGAGGCTGCAAAGTAATATGACAAATTTAGGACGATGCATATGTCCTGATCAACCAGAGGGAGGTACCCTTCTGTTCTGAGGCATCAAAAAATGGATAGCAAAAAAAAACAGGGGTGCCAGTCACATTGGTCAGTTGGCGGTTATCGTGACCTGAATGCTGCTCTCAGACTCTTCTCTATGTTCCCCTGAATGTTGCCCTTTTGTAATGCCCCCCCCCCCCCCCCCGGAGTTTCAGTGGCTCTACAGCAGTGTGGGAAGGCCTAGGATTCCCCCTGCCCCCACCCTGGACGAAGTATTCAAATTATCGCAGAAATATCAGCAAAGTGGAGGGACTGATTATACGGTGGTACTTGACATTTTAAAATGGGCCGATTTTTTAAATGGCATTTTGATTTGGCTGTTTACGCTTTATCAAACTCGTTTCCTTCACCATTATTTATTTATTTATTTTTTGGTGGATTGATTTGGCAGGACTTTTCAAAAGCACTTTTATTGCCTCCCCCCCCCCCCCCCCCCCTCCCTTTTTCAATAAATTGGAGTGAGAGAACCAGCATCGCGTCTGCAGGTCCCCAGTGCCAACATCCTGTTTGCTTACAGTATTTCTCCCACAGTCAAAGCCCGCTGTTATTAGAGAGAGATGGGCTTGGTGCAGCCCTGCAATAAGGGCGTTCATGATTCCGACACTGTGCTGTGGTGCAGGTATTTGTACTGTGACTGCGCCTGCGTTTTTTTGTTTTGTTTTAGCGCTGAGCTCCAGGAGATTGGATTTGAAATGAAACAGTGACTGCGAGGTTAACGCGTAGACCGTCCGCTTCAATCTGATGCCGTTTACACCCGCATTCTTACACACGTCGCCCTGTACAAGGGTAAAAAAATATCCTCAAATCAAAGCTGTGACAGTCTGCATGTTCAACTCATGTTTTCATTGTCTTGTTTTCAAATGTGCTGCAGTACAGAGCCAAAATAAAATAAAAATAAAAACGCTGTCCAAATGCAGCACGGGCTGCGCTGTAATTAAGGTTCTGCTCTGCGCTGCCTCCGTTCCTGTTACAGTAACCGTGGAGACGGAGACGGGCCCACTCCGATGTGGTCACAGCTGCAGAAAGGTCAGGGGCACATTATTAACTCAAATGGCGAGGGGGCGGGGGGGGAGTTATGGAGTTCCCGGGGTTGGCAAGGCCGGGGGGGGGGGGGGGGGGCGGTCACCACGACGGCGGTCCCTCGTAACGCGGGGGAACGATAATGAGACGAGAGAGCGGCGCCGCCGGCGGGCCGACGCTTGCCGACGGAGCTTCTGACAGGTAATTACGGTCCGGTTAGCGTCCCGTCATCGGCGGCGACTGAGTCGGCGCTGGCCTCAGAACCGCGTTAGGGGGCGCGACCCGTCTCCTGTTGGAGGGGCGGGGCCACACGCCGCACGGGCGCACTAATGCAGCCACGGGTCAGAGTTGGAGACGGGTGTTGATGTCATTCGGGCCGAGATGTCTGGTAAGTGTGATGTACACATGCAGCCTACTGCTGTTCCTCTGCCATTATGGTAAAAAAAACATTATTATAATAATTAAATAATTGACCGGGTCCACTTTTCATTAAGTGAAATGTGACAGGCTTGGCCCAGTCATCGTTGCCCTAACGGTTCTGGTTGTTCTTGTAGGCTGCTGTAATGAAGTCACAGCTGTGACTGAGCATCCTGGCAGGGGTCTGAAGCTGACCCTCGCCGTGCACCGCTGTTGGGATGGGTGAGGACGGGCCTCGCCCCTGTACGGGCGCAATCACGTTTGGGGATGAGTACGGGCATATTCATGGTCAGAGGCGCGCACTGCTGTTTTTAGGAGCCCAGCGTGAGCGCAGGGCGTGACCCTCAGGGCGAGCCAGCTCGTCCTCCGTACGCTGATGGGCGGGAGGAGGAGGAGGAGGAGCAGGAGCGAGAACGTGGCAGAGGAACCTGCAGAGAGAGGTGCCAGATCAGCGCAGGCGGCCCGCGGGGTCACAGAGTCACCAGGCCCCCGGCCGCACTCTGCATTTCTAATCATCTCTCTGGAACGGACTCAAAAAGCGGAGCCTTCGTCGTTCTCTTCCTCCCGCTCCCTGACCCGCTCCTGAAATAGCCTGCCAGGCTGCGCGGACGCAGTTCGGAGGAGGCTGATCTGAGTAACACACACACTGGTTGTGCTTTTTAAGGGGTTAGTTGATCTGCAGGTGGTCTGAGGGGGGAAAAATAGAACTACAGTTCCTCATTTTCTTGGCCTCTTGGCTGTGGATGAGGCTCTTGTGTTGTCAGAGTGACTCATGCTGGAAACAGGGGAAAAAAAAGTCTTGGCTCAGTGGATCTGCTTGGCAGACTTGGCCTGGCTTCCTCACAGTAGTACCCATCTATCCAGCCAGCTCAGCTGAAGCATTGCACCTTTCTCCTGGTCGCAGTACCATTTTATGGTTGAATATTTCTTTTCTTTTTTTTATTTTTATAGCCAAAGCAGGTCAGGTTTGGTACCTTGCTCTGTTACAATCACAAGCCCAGTTCCCTGTCCAATACGCCGCTGTGTGCTTTTCAGGGCTTTTCAGCTTTACTGGAGAGCACAGGGTGCTGGAGAGGAATGCAGAGAGAGGGTGAGATGTGCGACGAAGGTCGCGAGGCGGGATTTGGACCCGCCGCCATTTTCGGGCGCATGCGTTGAGCGCGCGGGCGATGCCAGCGGGTTTGGGAAGGGTGCGAGAGCGTGCCCGGGAGCCTTTTTTCCTTTTCCGCGCTCGTTTCAAAATGAGAGGATGTGAAAGGAACCATGGCGTTATTTGACTTTATTAAGCAGTGGGCAGGGGGAGACATAAGCTATTTATAATGAAGTGAGTGTGATTTTAACGCTCTCTGGTCAGGAAGAGGAATTGCTCACAGGTGGTGCAGATGAATCATGGGTAGAATGCCGCTTCTTCCTCCTCAGCCTCTTGTACAGCCCTCTCTCTCTCTCTCTCTCTCTCTCTCTCTCTCTCTCTCTCTCTCTCTCTCTCTCTCTCTCTCTCTCTCTCTCTCTCTCTCTCTCTCTCTCTCTCTCTCTCTCTCTCTCTCCATCCATCCATCCATCCATCCATCCATCCATCCATCCAGCCATCTTTTAAAGTACAGCAGGGGCTTTGACCTTTGCGCACTCATGCTTTGTTACTTACATATTCAAGACTGCACAAGATTATTGACCTTTTTTAATCTTGGCCAGACTTTCTTTTTCTGCTTTTCTGCAGAAGTACGACAGCATGAAATCCCAGGACGGGCTGAGGGATGATGTCGCTGGCTGTAAGCATGCCTGGTCCTGGTGCCCTGCACTGAGGACGTTTGTGGCCATTTTCCACCGTCAGCACCGTTAAAAGAGCTGTTCTAACGTGCGTTTCGCTCAAGGCCTTTTTTGTTACGCAGCGCGTGTCACAGCGCACCCGTGCACCTTCTCAGAAAGGAACAGGGCGAGTGATGACGCTGTTCCCATCTCCCTGCTCATCTCAGCTGTGAACGGCCTGAGGGATTCATGGGGAGAAAATGCAAATCTCCCGGGCGCCCGGGAGCAGAGCTGTGCCAAACCGGGGGAATTAGTCATGTTGATTTTGCCGCTTGCCGCGGCAACGTCGCCGGTTTTTAATGTGACTGCAGGAATAATGCAGCTCTTAAACAAACATTCACCTCTTCCCCCCTCTTCCCTTCTGTGCACAGCACCCAGCAAATGTGTTCTCTGAGATGCTTGTGCTGGCGCGGCTGACTGTGCGGTGTTCCTCCTGGCTTATCTGGCGCAAGCGCGGCGCTCTGGTGCTGTTTAAAGCGCTGGCGCCATGCCCAGATAAGGTGTGTGCAGGAGTTTCATTTTGTTATCTTTCTTTGCCTCATTCTTGCCTTTTTTTTCCGGGGCAGGGAGACAGAGTCTTCCGGGTGGCATTCCGATGAGATGATTCCGCACAGAGGAAAATGTGTTTGATTTGCATTTAAATTGATTTATTGCCTGCAGAAGGTGTGACAGACTAGGGGCTGCTCAGTCAGAATTGTTTTCTCTGGGAGTTTAAAAAAACAAACAAAAAAAAAAAACACCTTTTTTGGTCTTTCTCTTTACTGCCCAAAAAAAAAAAGGTAACTCAGGAATGTGACCCTGCAGCAGTGTTAGCGCTCGTGCTTTGCCTCATTGCAAGTCCTCATTGCAGCATTCCCATGATTGATTGGTGAACTATCCAAAATGGTAATGTACCTCACAAAATAGCTTAAATGGGATGCATTAAACCAAGCTTGTAGTTTCTTCTTTTCTTTACTTAAAATTTAGAGCAAGCACTCTCAGAATAAAGAACAGTGTGACCTCGGTGTGCTGAGTAGAGAGCAGCACGCTGCTAATTCAGTGCTCACGAGTGTGGGGCTCTCTGAAAGAGTGCTCAGAATATGTGAAGGCTACCGTGTGCACTTCCACTCAGAATCTGCGTCCACCACCCCCCTCGTACCACTGAGAGCCTCTCTGTTAGTCACAATCTTCCCTCCTTTTTCTCCAGCCTGCACTACTCCTGCCCCCCCCCCCCCATCACCATAACAACACCTGCATGCCCGTGTTCCAGCCTGCTGATTGGTGCACGCTCAGTCTCGGGGTCGAACTCGCAGTGAATGGCACTTCAGCTTTTCTGAGCCGTTTCTTCTTCTTTTTTTGAGTTATGGAGCACGCCCAAGTCATTCAGATTGGAGGGCTTCAGAGCAGCCGAGCCAGCGGTCTGTTAGACGAGATTGCTGCCTGTCCACAGCACCGCGGCTGTAGTTAGCGTCTGAAGCAAAGAAGAAAAAGTCTTTTGGGGCATGTAGCACCGAAAAAGCAAGGCATTGTCTTTGGTACGAATACTGAACTTAAGTGTTTGTGTGCGTGTGTGCGTATGTGGAGTGTGTGTGTGTGTGTGTGTGTGTGTGTGTGTGTGCGTATGTGGAGTGTGTGTGTGAGTGTGTGTGTGTGCCTGTGTTCACCAGGGCCAACACAATCCACAACCGCCTGCAAGGAGCCGAAATGGCCGCTCATCCACTGAAATGAATCCCCCTGTTTCCCCCACAGTCACTTCTCTGGCCCCGGGATTGCACAGAGATCCAGGCTCTGAGAATGCAGTGGCGCACACGCTCTGTGCACAGCAGTGTTGTGCCTCTCTTATCCGTGTTCAGGTAACTCCCCTGAGCACTTTATCGAGGCCTGGATCTAAGGGTTCTCTGTTACACAGCCTCGGGTGGGAATTGGATCGGTCGCTTTAAAGTTAAGCCAGAGCCCAAAGCCAGACTTTTCACAGATAAAGAGCGGAAAATTGCTTTCTGTCATTCTGGAAACTTCTCAGCCAACCATTCCGTATTCATTTACCAATGCTGTGTTTCAGCTGTGCCAGATATCGCAGAAACAATGGTGTATAATTGGCAAAATAAGAGATCTCGGTCATTCAGAACCAGTTTGTTTCCCCCTCTCTCTCTATCTCCCCCCATCTCTCTCTCTCTCACTCTCTCTCCCCCCTTCTCTCTCTCTGACCTTTGGGACAGTCAGAGGAGCACGGGCCTTCCTGGAGCCCAGATGCATGCTGGTACTGCGGCTGCCTGTGGCTCAGATTGATCCCCTCAGACAATGAGGGCCACCACCGGGCGGGCGGGCGAACGAGGGGGAACAGATACATTCCTCACAGCCGGCCAATCAGACAGAGCGGTGGGACGGAATATGCTGGAATCCCTCTTTGGGTTTTGTTTTTGGCTCTTTTGTTCACACAAAGGAAAGGCAGTTGGTCAGCTGGGACAGACTTGGGCAGCCTGCTCCCCTGATAGGGGTTCCTCTCAGTCTGAATGAGTGTGTTGGTGTGTGTAGTGTGTGGATGAGTGTGTGTGTGTGTAGTGTGTGGATGTGTGTGTAGTGTGTGGATGTGTGTGTGTGTGTGTAGTGTGTGGATGTGTGTGTGTGTGTGTAGTGTGTGGATGAGTGTGTGTGTGTAGTGTGTGGATGAGTGTGTGTAGTATGTGGGTGTGTGTGTGTGTGTGTGTGTGACTGAGTGTGTGTGCGGGTGATGCAGCAGCGGAGAGGAGAAAAGAAAGGGGGATAGTGACAGAGTGGGGGAGGAGGGGAGGAAGGGAGGCCCGAGCCCTGCGGTGCTTGTGTTGTGCTCCTCTCCTCGTTCCACAGCGTCACAGGGAGAGGGACAGCGCCTGCTGATTAGAGCCCAATCTGACACAAAGCAAGACCCTCCCTCCCCCCCACTCTCCAAAAAAAACCCTTCTTCCTACTCATACATTACCCCCCTTCTCTCCCCTCTGCTTATTATGAACCTGTAAATTCACTCCACAGTGAAGTGCCTGGACAGCCCCCAATCCCACCAGGACAAAAAAATGAATGCAGACAAGCCTTGGTCTCTCTCCCTGATTAAATATGCAGTGGCTCAGGCTGCACCCCCTTAAATTAATCTGAGCCCCCCAAACCCCCTCCCCCTTTATAATGTCTGTCTGGTGGGTGCAGTCCATGTTCTGCCTTAGTAATCATCAGTTCATGAAGTTATGAAATAATCACGCGTGTTATTTATCTATCCCTGTAGGCTTTGGCCAGAAAACTCAGAAATACAGGAAACAATTTGTGTGTGTGTGATCGAGTGTGTGTGTGAGCGAGCGTGTTTTGTATCTGTTTATGTATGACCTATATTGTACTTCTTCAGTGTACATTGCTGAGGTAAAGATAATTGCACAAGTGATATTATAGATCAGAAAACACTCTGGGAATCGCCTTTAACTCCCAAACTATTCTGTTCTCATCAGGAAATCCTTTGGAGGCTGATTCTTTTGACCCAGAGATTGGGGTTTTTACTTCCCAAAAAGCTATTCAGTAAATGACACTAACTTTTATACTGACACCGTATGGCCCTCCTGTTACTGACTCAACTTCATTATGTTCACAAATGAACTGAAATTAGATACTTGTACCCAATGCACGGGACATTGTAAAACAAAAAATAATAATAAAATGATATAAAATTTAAAAAATGAAAGTACAGTCAGTATGTAATGTCAGGATTTAACACAAGCTCTCGCCTCTTCTCTTCCTTTCCAAAAGGAGAGTTAGAGGCAGAAACATAAGCATTCAGTGGGGCCCGCCTACACTTATGTCCCGGCTGCCCTCCCCTCCCCATACACACACACACACACACACACACACACACACACACACACACGCACGCACAGACCCCTCCCCCCCAGCCCTGAAAGGCACAAGGAGAGGAAGAAGGGCAGCTGAATAGAGTATCAAATATTTAGAGCCCCTCCTCCTCCTCCTCCTCTCCTTGGCCTGCACTTTGTTAGTGGATGAACTGCTGGAAAAGAGAAAAGGGAAGGTGTGCTTGTCTCAGCCTGGAAATGTGTTTTCTTTCAGAGGCTGGGCTGAGTAGTGGGGGGGTAGGGGGGTGTGTGTGGAGTGGGTGGGCGGGGGCTGCCGAACTCGGTGCCGCCGCGGTGGAGCCCAGGCCTGCTGGTAGCGTGGAGACGGACGCATCGCTAACGTCTCACTCGTCAGGACAGGAGGTGAGCGGCTGGCGAGAGAGGGGCCGCACTTCGTTTTGGCAAGTGCACGGCGGGACACTGCTACCTCAGTCGGTCGCCAAACGAGTAAATACATGAATCAGTGATTTAACTGCTCCCTGACTCTCTGGACCTGAGTGGGATTAGTGAGCTGCTCCTGCCTCTCGTTTTTTATAGCTCTGTTTCTGTTTCTCAAACTTGTGAGCTGTTTACGACATGCCTACATCCAGACACTGCCGCTTTGGGGATTGGTAGCTGAGAACAATTTTTCTGTTTTCCTTTTTTTTGTTGTTTTTTTTTTTTACTCACACACAAAGGAACTAAATCGGGGGGAATACAAAAATGGAACTAATCTACTGCAGGATATTTGGGTGGGAGCAGAATGGACAGATTACGGATGTTTGTTTGTTAAGGATAATTAAGACTCTCAGCGGGGATTCCGAAGCTGGGAATGATAAACAAACAGATCCATATTCCATATTTCCATATTTCCCTCCTCTCTCTCCAGCGTCTCTCTATCTCTCTCTCTCTAGCAGAATAAACTATTTCTGTGTGGCAGCCGCGTGTTACTGGCAAGCCCAGTGCGATCAATAAAACTCAAATACTGCATGTTTGCTTTGGTTTGAGTGACCAGAAGACACTGAACTCGGGGAGATGGGTGCATTTAGTGCGCTTTCAGCTCCGTATTCTTTGTGAGAACACGTTTACTAACCCTGACACCTGTCAGACACGTTGGAAGTGTGTGCGTGTGCGCGCATTAGTGTGGTAGAGTGTGTGTGTGTGTGTGTGTGTGTGTGTGTGCATTACAGTGTGGTAGAGAGAGTGTGTGTGTGCGCATTACAGTGTGGTAGAGTGTGTGTGTGTGCGTGCGGGCATTATAGATGGTGTGGTAGCTGTGAGTGTATATATTAGAGACTGTGTGGCAGAAGTTAGTGTGCGTATATTAGAGACAGTGTGGCAGAAGTTAGTGTGCGTATATTAGAGACAGTGTGGCAGAAGTTGGTGGGCGTATATTAGAGACAGTGTGGCAGAAGTTAGTGTGCGTATATTAGAGACAGTGTGGCAGAAGTTGGTGTGCGTATATTAGAGACAGTGTGGCAGAAGTTAGTGTGCGTATATTAGAGATGTTGTGGTAGAAGGGTCTCTCTGCAGCTCCAGCAGTTAGTGCTGCTCTCCTGACTGCAGCAGCTGTGGGGTCTTGGACCGGAGCCATTATGTACAGTATCACTGCCGAGCCGTCATGTACATCAGCGGCTCCCAGCCCTGTTCCTGGAGCTCCGCTGTCCTCTAGGTTTTCATTTCAGCCCGAATGTAATGTAATGAATCTGGCCCACCTGACTCAGTGAGATCAATCAGTGAGATCTCCCGCTGTTGAACCATGTGCGTTTCCTTAGGGTTGGAGTGAAAACATGTACATTCTCCTTTTTTTAAAATTTATTTTATTTGGTTTTTCTGGCAGCCATGTGACCCTTCCCTCTCCCTCTTACAGAAGCTGGCTGTGAGGGGCTGTCCCGTGGGGAACTCCAAGCCCCTCCCCCTCATCAAGCCGCCCGGCCAGAGCATAGCCATCTCCGTGGTGCCGGCCAAGGCTCCCGTCTCCATGGTGACCGCACACATCAACGGGCAGAAGGCTCTGGGGCCCGAGCCGCTGCAGATGGCCCCCGTCAACCTGCAAGCGGCCGGCCGGGCGTCGGGGGGCGGGGGCCACGGCGGGGGGCACGGGCTGAGCAGGAGAGCCGGGGAGCCTCTTCACTCACAGGTAGGGCACCCCCACCCCTTATCCTCTGCCTCGCTCTTACTCAAAGGAGTGCAATCCACAGCGACCTCTGCTGACAGGGAGGGTGTTGGCCTGGGAGCCTCCTCATTCACAGGTAGCCTCTCCTCCCCAGCACCCATAGCTGGAGTTTTGCCTGTCACTCTCCTCCCCGTCACCCACGGTTACCGGGCTGGGTCAGGCCACTTTGTTTGAGTGGGTTTGAGTGGGTTCTGCGCTCTCATTGTGAGCAGGAGGAGACCTAGGATAGAGCTTCCATTCAGCCTGTTTTTCCCCCAGCTGTCCCGGTTTCCCAAACCACCTGGCCACCCATTTCAAGATTTATAATGGGGGTACAACTGAATGCATGTACCCTCCCTCAAACCCCCCGCCCCCCTCCCTCCACCCCATCCATTGAGGTGGGTGCACCCATTAGGCACATAGTTCAAATGGCACGTGTTCTTTTTTTTTTTTTCTCCTTACAGTAAAAGGATTGTTATTGTTTAGCAGACATAACCAGTAATATACAGTAGCACTTATTGGCAGCGGAGTCTTCTGTTGATTTTCCTTCCAATAAATTTATTTTTACACTTCTGCGAGCAGTTAGCGATATATTTATCATTTGAACATTGATCTGAGGGAAGTCCATTTTTTCCCCTAAGTAGTTCTATGTAATGTGGAGGATAATCCCTTCTTAGGTTCGGTGGGTGAGTCGGTGATGCAAGAATAAAGACTAGAACTTATGATTTCTTCTAATAACCTTTTTATTCTCTTTAATCAATAATCCTTTTCATGTACGTAGGCCTACGGGAGGTCTCCAGTACCATAAAGATACATAGAGAGCTTCTTCGCATTATGTTTTTACATCCTTTTTATACAACCAGATCTCCTCCTACCCTGATGCATCTTCCCTTTAAAATAACCAATCCCAGCCTAGGTCAAACATATGTTTCATAAGTTAGTTTAACAATAACTATTATATAATCTTCCATTTTAATCAATAACAAATATTTCACTGCACACACTTACAGAGGTATATATTTGCATGACTTGAATAACAAGTATTTGTCCTCATGGTTAACAATTGTTCCATCTTCCAGTTCCAAGTACATGCACTTTACATACATTCACTACATGCTGTAATCCAACTGAAATATTGACTCATATACACCACCATGTTCTAACAAACTACGTTTATATCATTACCATTACCGTGATTACTTTGATTTTCATTCATTCATTTTAATAGAATATAATCTATACATTTACTAGATATAGCAAATCAGTTCTTTCTAGGTCAGTATCCTTTCTCTTCTCTTACAACTCAAAGGTCTTCTGCACAAGACTGTTTCCCCACAGAAGTTACTTACAAAATTCCACTGAGTAAATGTTTACAATTTTCCCTCCTGCAATTGGGGTTCAAGGATTCTCTAGGTAGTATGCATCAGTGTACAAGGAGACCACTGTCTTTCCTTAGTTACAAATTCTTACATAACACAATACATATTGTTCTTCAGAGATCATCCCATAATCACATACATTTAAATATATTCTTGATCAGTACAATCTTTAATAAGAAGAAATGTAAAACATTA
>CM077302.1:15527831-15582831 GCA_039654925.1 Anguilla pacifica
TTTCACAGCCCCAGCGCAAGCTGAACGTGTGCTGCTGAGCAGCTTAACACCATAAATGTTCAGCGGGGAATCGATGCAGGAGCTGGTTTTGATATGAAATTCAACATTTCGCTGTCTGCGTCGACTTTGTGAAACGATTGGTAATTATGAGCAAAAAAAAAAAAAGTTGTCACCGGTCACATCTGCTGTAGCTCTAGAGAAGGCATGGCATACTCCTCCTAATGCTGGATTCCCTGTGGAAGTGAACACTTCGGCTGAACACACACCTGCTGTAACAGGACTAGAGAACGCCAGGCTGGCCGGTCTGAACACCGGCGCTGAGCTTGTGGTGACAGGCCATGGCCGAGCCACCGTACTTCAGTATAAATACAGAGCACATGGAGGAGGTGCCAGCCAATCAGAACTGCGCTCTCGGTGCCTTTCCGGGCGAGGCTGGCTGCTCACACTGCCCCCTGGTGGCGTTTGGCGGGAGTGGTGAATGGGTGAGCGAGTTCACTGCTGCAGTGCTCAGGAAGGGATGGAAAGGGCTTTTTAAAAAAAAATTATTTATTTTTTTATAAATGTTGAAGTTGTTTGTGTGGAAATTATGTTCTGGCTGAAGTAACGGCCAACGCCCCCATGTTGCTAAGCGCTCACGCCACTGGGCGGTGACGTGGCGTTGGGGCCCGCCGCGTGCCCCGTGGCATTGTGGGAGGCCTACGCGAAGGTGCTTTTTGGTTTATAAAAGGAGTGCACAATTACGAAAATGAATGCCTTTTCACTGCTAGCATTTTATCTTGGCAGTTGCCATGGGAACGGCCTCCCCCCCTCCCCCTCCCCGTTTCCCAACCTTCCTCCCACCTCCAGCCCCGTTGCACAGCAGAACTGAAGGGATTTGTCTGAGAACCTGTCGGCTCTTGCTTTATTGCAGAGCTCCTTGAGTTTTCCTTTTTTTTTTTTTTTTATTAGTTTTTTTTTTTTTCCCCTCCCAGTGATCTGGTTTTGTCACTATTTTGAGAGAGAATTTCTGGTCATAGCACTGACTTACTGAAATCTGAATGATGCTGCTTTCTTTTTTTACTATCCACAAACAGCCTGGCCCTTTAGTATGAAGTGTCATCTGTCTGTATGATTGCAATTAGATCAGTAGGCTCGAAATTCTATGACCATTTCATTGAATTTGGCTGAATATAAAGTTGTTTGTTTGTGAAACTATGATTTTGATACTTGAGGAGAGTGGTTGATTCTGTGGTCCTGTTATTGCTGCTCTTGGCCAAATAAAAATATTGTGAATGTTTTTAATCTAACAGGCTGGCTTTCAGTCAGTTAACAGGGCTGTTGTGGGCCTGTGTGTTTTTCAAGGTTTCTGTCCAACACGGCTGTTGAACTCCAGGAGTCTTGCAGCCTGTGTTGAGTAATGTTAGCGAGCATGGGAGAGAGACAGAGGGAGAGAGCGTTCTGGAAGGCTGCCTGGCTGTGTATTAATATCCTGTCTATTGGCAGGGTATCCTGGTTCACCTTTCTAAGGTCGGACTCTGAGCCAGCTGGTGCGGTGTGACATAATCCCACGCTGCCCGTCAAGTGCGCGATACACACCCCTCAGTCTGCTGGGGGCGATGCACACCCCTCAGTCTGCCTGGGCGATACACACCCCTCAGTCTGCCTGGGCGATACACACCCCTCAGTCTGCCTGGGCGATACACACCCCTCAGTCTGCTGGGGGGATCACACACCCCTCAGTCTGCCTGGGCGATGCACACCCCTCAGTCTGCCTGGGCGATACACACCCCTCAGTCTGCCTGGGCGATACACACCCCTCAGTCTGCCTGGGCGATACACACACTCCTCAGTCTGCCTGGGCGATACAAACCCCTCAGTCTGCTGGGGGCGATGCACACCCCTCAGTCTGCTGGGGGTGATACACACCCCTCAGTCTGCTGGGGGTGATACACACCCCTCAGTCTGCCTGGGCGATCACACACACCCCTCAGTCTGCTGGGGGCGATGCACACCCCTCAGTCTGCTGGGGGTGATACACACCCCTCAGTCTGCTGGGGGTGATACACACCCCTCAGTCTGCCTGGGCGATCACACACACCCCTCAGTCTGCTGGGGGCGATACACACCCCTCAGTCTGCTGGGGGCGAGACACACCCCTCAGTCTGCTGGGGGCGATACACACACCCCTCAGTCTGCTGGGGGCGATACACACACCCCTCAGTCTGCCTGGGCGATACACACCCCTCAGTGTGCTGGGGCGATCACACACCCCTCAGTCTGCTGGGGGCGATACACACCCCTCAGTCTGCTGGGGGCGAGACACACACCCCTCAGTCTGCCTGGGCGATACACACACCCCTCAGTCTGCCTGGGCGATACACACACCCCTCAGTGTGCTGGGGGCGATACACACCCCTCAGTCTGCTGGGGGCGATACACACACCCCTCAGTCTGCTGGGGGCGAGACACACCCCTCAGTGTGCTGGGGGCGATACACACACCCCTCAGTCTGCTGGGGGCGATACACACACCCCTCAGTCTGCCTGGGCGATACACACCCCTCAGTCTGCTGGGGGCGATCACACACCCCTCAGTCTGCTGGGGGCGAGACACACACCCCTCAGTCTGCTGGGGGTGATACACACCCCTCAGTCTGCCTGGGCGATCACACACACCCCTCAGTCTGCTGGGGGCGATGCACACCCCTCAGTCTGCTGGGGGTGATACACACCCCTCAGTCTGCTGGGGGTGATACACACCCCTCAGTCTGCCTGGGCGATCACACACACCCCTCAGTCTGCTGGGGGCGATACACACCCCTCAGTCTGCTGGGGGCGAGACACACCCCTCAGTCTGCTGGGGGCGATACACACACCCCTCAGTCTGCTGGGGGCGATACACACACCCCTCAGTCTGCCTGGGCGATACACACCCCTCAGTGTGCTGGGGCGATCACACACCCCTCAGTCTGCTGGGGGCGATACACACCCCTCAGTCTGCTGGGGGCGAGACACACACCCCTCAGTCTGCCTGGGCGATACACACACCCCTCAGTCTGCCTGGGCGATACACACACCCCTCAGTGTGCTGGGGGCGATACACACCCCTCAGTCTGCTGGGGGCGATACACACACCCCTCAGTCTGCTGGGGGCGAGACACACCCCTCAGTGTGCTGGGGGCGATACACACACCCCTCAGTCTGCTGGGGGCGATACACACACCCCTCAGTCTGCCTGGGCGATACACACCCCTCAGTCTGCTGGGGGCGATCACACACCCCTCAGTCTGCTGGGGGCGAGACACACACCCCTCAGTCTGCCTGGGCGATACACACACCCCTCAGTCTGCCTGGGCGATACACACACTCCTCAGTGTGCTGGGGGCGAGACAGCGTGCTGCAGACAGCGCATGCCGCCTACTGACAACGCGTGGTCTACAGGCAGTGCGTATGGTCTACTGAGTCAGCTTCAGTTCAATTTCCTGGATATAAAGCAATTTTTCATTTTTTGCATCTCTTCTTTAAATATCTGTTGTATCGTCTAAATTCTTTTAAAAATCGGGTGTCTGCAGTGGACTGGAAAACAAGCTCTTTTATGGTGTTGAGTCCCCCCTACAGAGTTTGTGAAATGGGCCTGCCAGGAATATCCCACTGAAGCCAAACGGTCTGCCCCCTCACCCCCCTCTCTGGGGCCTGGCGGCCAGTAAAATTCAGAATTGATTTTACTCTTGGTTTTAATCTTGGCACCTGAGCTTTTGAATGCCACTGGCCCTGCTTGGAACAGCTGCTCTCTGTACACAAACTGCCACACCCCCAGAACCCAGGACCCAGAAATGTTCTCCCTCCCTCTCTCTCTCTCTCTCTCTCTCTCTCTCGCCCTCGCTCTCGCTCTCAAATTCAAGTTGCATTATTGGCATGAAATACAAATGTAATTTCTGCCGAAGCATAGATATAAATAATATGCTAAATAATATTAAAATAATGAAGAAAATATATAAGAACTACAATAACAGCAACAACAATGGTAAATCAATAAATATGTGCATGTTTGTATGTTTGGTCTCTCTCTCCTACAGATGCTGGGAACCCTCACCTCTGTCCCCCTAAAGGTGCCTCAGGTCAGCTCTCTGCACCGGTTGGCCATTCAGGCCCCCACCGTGCTACCTCAGGTAGGACCCCCCTGCCCCCTTCCCCCACCACCCCCTATTTTTGAAATCAGTTCAAAGTGGAACATCCCGTATAAATATGAGAGAAGCAGAGCCCTCTGGGCCATGCAGTCCCAGCACCCTGGAGCGTATCGCTGGGCTGGGATCCCACAATGCACTTGGACACAGATCTTTTCCATCAGTTAATTTAATCATCTCATGTGTTCTTAATGCTTTGGTCTCTGGTTAGTGCCATAACCTTTTTTTTTATTATAAAGTTGGTATTATTTCCCCCCTTCCCCAGTGTTGTTGTATAACTGCTTTAGATTTAATATGTCCAAGTATCGCTAGAATGATTAATCATTGGCAGGGGTTTGTTTATTCAGTGAAGGAGTTTCCACTCCAAAGCGGTGTAACTATTTTCCATTGCAGTAATTTAAATGGCCACAGGATGGCAGCACACACTGGCAGATTCAGAGCTCTGTGGCCTTTGTAGGGCTGAACTGTGGAGGTCTATTATGACATCTGAGACTGGGCACAGAACGGCCTGTTAAACTCTGATTAACACAGCCCGTCACAGACTGCAGTTACTCTGTCAAATTTTACACTGCAACATCAACATTGTATGTCTTTTTTTTCTTTTTTCTTTGGTATGTTTTTAATATGAAACTTATTTTCCTGCTGCCATCTTGACCAGGGCTCCCTGGCAACAGAGGTAGTTTCTCATAATGTTGCTGCCACTTCCCTGACCATAGATACTGGCGCGATAGACTGGTCAGGAGAGCCGGTGTTTAATATATGGATCCAGCGCAGGCAGCGCATCAGTAGCTGTCGGAGCGCAGTGCTGTATTAAATGGCCTTTCCGTGTAGGAAAACACCGTGAAATGGATCCCTGGTTCCTCGTTGTCACTGTCACAGAGAAAAATGTTTTTGTGAACGCAGGGGATGTGTGTGTGTGTGTGTGTGTGTGTGTGTGTGTTTGTGATAAATGGCTCAGTGCCACAGTGTTAGTTAGTAAAGTAATCATTTGGGTAATTGATCAGCTTTTCCGTTCGTTTTTGCCCCATTTGCCCCCCCCCCCAGGTCAGGCCAAAGACGTTGATCCCAGACAGCCTTCCTCACAGCCCGAGTCAGGAGCAGGCGGTTCGGCCGCCGGGCCTGCAGAGGGTGACGGCGGTGGTGAGCCCCCGGACGGGGGGCCCCGCCCTCCCCACGCCCAACAGCACGGCCGGCCCCCTGCAGCAGCCGCTGGCCAATGGGCAGCCGGAGCCCGTCTCCGCCTCCATCAGCAGCGCGGGCGTGGCCTACGCCATCATCTCCGCCTCGTCCGCCACCGCCAGCGAGGCCGTCAATGTCCAGCCCCTGCTGCTCAGCGCCGACAGCAAGGTCAGGCCCCGCCCCCTGCTCCTCATTGGACGCTTCTGTTCACTGCGCTTAGTTACCTGTTGCTTGGGTTTTTAAAATTGTATTTTGATTGATTTTTTTTTTTTAATTTGGGGGGGTTTGGAGGTGGAGTTTGCCCAACGTTTGTTGACCTGCGTTCACCGTTTGTGCTTTGGTTCGTTGTGATGTGTAAATGCGCAAAATAAAGAAAGACAAATGCAACAGGCTCTGTGGCGCAGGTGGTTGGACCAATCATCAGAAGGTAGAGGTTGATGCTTCTTGACTGACAACATTGAGGTTGGGGGTTCAATCCCACTGCTCTCTTTCAATTTGCACAGCTTTGGTCCGTTGTGATTTAGATAAATGCGCAAAAAAAAGGGAGATGAGTGTGAAGGAGTCTGTGGCCCAGGTGGTTGGACCGATCCTCAGGAGGTAGAGGTTGATGGTTCGATTCCCCGAGTGCCGCACCTGAGCAACGTTGGAGGTTGGGGTGGAGGGGAAGTATGGCCCCCCCTGAAATTTTGGAAAGCACAAGTATGGGTGATGTGACTTAGTTGAAGAAATTTAATGGTTGTAAGAATGAAAAAAAATTGACTATTCTTTTACTACTGATTACACCATCGTTTAATCTCCCTAACCCGAAGAAGCTCTTTGTCTCTTTCCAACCGATTAGTCAGATCGTTTGCATGCTTGTATGTGCACAATACATTAAAGATAGAACTATTCTGAGCTGAGACATTCATTGGTTTGTACCTTTTTTCACTCACCTCCCATCGGATCTGCGTTACCCTGTGTTGACCTGCGTTTACCTGTGTTTACCTGCGTTTGCAGGTGATCATAATCCAGCCGCAGGCGCCTGGCAGCTCCCACGCCTCGCCCCAGCCCGACAGCCCCGTCCGGGATGCCACGCCCTCCCCCTCCCCCTCCCCCTCCCCTCCAGCCAAAAAGAAGAGAGAGGAGGACCCTGAGGTGAGGCTCCTGACCCCAAACCCAGCCCAGCACGCCCCAGTCTCCCCAGAAACCACAGCTCTGAATTCCCGGCGCCTGCAGTCCCGTTTGCAGCATCAGCGAGACAGAACAGTAACCCTGGAGTGGTGCCGTCCCGTTAGCCTCTTAGCATGCATCGGTTTCAGCAGCTCCGCCTTGGCTGGACAGCATCGGGATCAGCGTCCGCTTGCATCCAAGCACATGCACTGCAGCAGCGGCGAAATATTAAACTTATTTGTTTAACTTATGTAAAAATTTAAACATGTCTTGATTGGTGGCATCTTTGAATGGGATCAGTTGTCTCTTTGATCCCTCTGGCTGGAGTCAGTTCACTGATCCTTTATCCAGTGAGATAATCCCGGTTTATCCAATCTGGACCCCAGCCTCCTCATCCCCCCATCCCCCCCTCTGCCAGTGCCTTGCATGGGGAACCTGGCCAAGAAGCTCGCGATCGATTCTTTCCTGCTATCCCAAGAAAAGACCAGACAAAAATAGAAAAAAGGGAATTTAGCCCTGCAAAGTACGGCGTAATTGCAGTTAATTAAGTACAACCGGTTGCTGAGAGTTTTAATTAGACATTTTTAGCGTGTGGTGATTTGCCTTCCTAAACGGCCGTGATATCAGAAGCAGATATTCACGTTACGAAGAGCGAATATGCCATTAATATTAATTTAAAGACATTAATTAGTATCAGTTCTCGTACTAATGCTTTCAATTATCTGCCATGTTCCGCGGCAAATGATTCATTTTAAACGGGATTCCTTTCATCTTTAATTGATTAAGTGGCGGGGGTACTGCTGGAGTCAGCCAGACCCCGTCGTGCTGGAAGTGTGGACGGCCGCTGATAGAAATTCACACCTTTGTGGCGAAACAAAGAGCTCCAAGACAGAGCTAATGGTAATGAGCTGAACCTGCGCTGCGCTGAAATCTGCTGAAGCACGGGAATGATGGAGGAATCGCTGTAAACCAGGGCTTGCTGTAAATGATCCTAACTGACAGACCAGGGCTTGCTGTAAATGATCCTAACTGACAGACCAGGGCTTTCTGTAAATGATTCTGACGAACAGAGAGGTTGGCATGAACAGCCAGCATACACAGAGGACCAGGGAACAGATTTTTTTTGTAAATATTTTATGCATTATTTAAAATTTTTAATAGATGACCCTGTTAGAATTAGTCTCACCTGCAGCAGTCACACACCTGTTGTTCTTCCACCAGAAGTACCCTCCTCTTCAAATGCAGCCCTGCCACCCCCCCCCCCATCCTCACCCCTAACCCCCCAGCCTTACTGACCCTTCTCCTGATGAATAACTCATGAGCCAGGTGCTGACTTCATCACGAGTGCTTGCCCTGGCCTTGACCTTTCTGCATTCTGTGTGCATGCACAGGGGATTTCTGGGAAATGGAGTACTTTGAATCCCCCCCTCACCTCTGAACCCTTCTCCTCAGCCCCACAGAGGGCGCTTCAGGCTGTGGTGGGCTGAACCCCATAATAGTTGGAACTACACTGAGCTGTCAATCACTGACTTGTTTGTGCAATCAGAATGTAATCATCTGCACATGAAAACAGGATGATTGGATGAAATCAGTAACACTCATGGCGTCGTTTTGGGTCTCAAGAAGGTTAATTTTTCCATCGATCGTACTCGAGCCGGACCCCTCGTTTGCGACCCCTCCCCCCAGTCTCCCTGAGCACTGCTCCCCTCGTGCTCCGCGGGCTAACCGCAGTCTGACCGCAGTCTGACCGCCTTTATTCTCCTGCAGAAAATTGCCTTCATGGTGGCGCTCGGGCTGGTCACAACAGAGCACCTGGAAGGTGAGGATTAGCCTTTACGTGTGTGTGTGTGTGTGTGTGTGTGTGTGTAGTGTATATAGGGTATATAGGGTATATGTGTGTGTCTGTGCTTGTGTGTGTGCACAGTTTGTGTGTGAATGTCTTTAGTGTGTTATTTAACATTAACATTACGTAATTATTGCTATAACGTGGTATTTTTGTGGCTGATACCTGGAATGTACATATGTGGAAAAGAGCCTGTTCTGAAGTGGTTGATCTGTGCGTGTGCGTGTGCGTGTGCGTGTGCGTGTGCGTGTGCGTGTGCGTGTGCGTGTGCGCGCGCGTGTGTAATGGCGGTGAATGCAGCCTGATTGTTTCTGTTCATTGCAGAAATCCAGAGCAAGAGGCAGGAGAGGAAGAGAAGAAGCACAGCCAACCCGGCCTACAGCGGCCTGTTCGAACCCGAGGTGAGCGGCCCCAGCAGCACCCATCACAGTGCATGTGCGTCACGCTGGTGAAAAATGGCAATCTGATACCGGATACTTTTTATTTTGTTTTCCAGCGTAAACGCCTTGCTTCACATTACCTGAACAGCCCCATGTTCCTGTCAGCCCGAGGTAAGACATCTCACACCTGTCTGGGTTGCATTATGGAGCTGCACAGGAGGTGCCAAACTTTAGTCAAAATAAAGACGCATTATACCAAACATCACTGCATTGTCAGTATCCTTTAGCTCCAGTGTCAATGGAATCTTTGTCTAATTTTTTGTATTTTTTAAAATGGAAACTAGCTGATTTGAGTTGTTTGGGGCAGTGTGTATTCACACACACTGCTAGGCTAACACCGTGTGATTATATGTGAATTCACACAGACTGCTAGGCTAACACTGTGTGGTTATGAGCTGAAGTATTGCATGGCTTCCTTGCTAACCCTGCTGCCAGGTCCCTGTGTTTCTGTTGCCGGCTACTAACTTGTTCTCTGCTTCATGTCCGCACGCTAGACACTGAGGATCTTTGCTGGAAGGTATGTAGCCTGTGTGTGTGTGTGTGTGTGTGTGTGTGTGTGTGTGTGTGTGTGTGTGTGTGTGTGTGTGATTGTGTGTGTGTGTGTGATTGTGTGTGCTGTACCGAATTTTGCAGTCGAGTGTTTCTCCCGTTCAGTATGTCTCGCCATTTTTGTGCATTATATCAGTGCTGCGGTCCTCAGTCTGAAAGGGCTGGGTGTGGGTGCATTCTACTAATCAAGCTCCTCAGCACAGACTCTTGTGTTCGATTGGTTGAATCAGGTGTGTGACGGCCTAGTTGAAACTAAAGCCTGCACCCACACCGCCCCTTTTTGGGTAAGTTTGAGGACCCCTGTATTAGTGACTCAGTTTGTCTGGAGGTCAGGTGGAAAACAAACAGAGGTGACTTATGAATGTAGCCGCGCACACAGAGGCAGTAGTCCTTTGGTTTTTACTTTGGGACCTGATTGTGATGGTTGCCACAGACATCACACAGACCGATAGTTGGACTTCCATTTTGAATACTTCGTAAAGGCCCGAGTGCTGCAGAGCCAGTTGTAGAGAGACACGTCTGTATGAGACTGCGGTGTGTCCAGGGTCCCACACATCTGAGCAGGCACCCGCGAGCCACCCGTGCGGTGATGATGGTGATGTCACTAAAGGGGGCGGGGCTATGTGTGTGTGACAGGAGGACTCGGAGCATGAGGAGATCTGTGCCGTGTGCAAAGAGGGCGGAGAGCTCCAGCCCTGCCACAGCTGCGCCCGCGCCTACCACCCCGACTGCCTGCAGCCCCCCCTCAAGACCCCGCCCAAGGGGCCCTGGATGTGCCCCAAATGCCAGAAGAAGGTGGGCTGGCCTAGCACTAGCGTCGCTGGCACGTCACTGAGCTTTTGCTGCTAAAGGCTTCAGTCCCTTACCTGTGCTGCCGGTGACATTCATTTTTTTTTTTTTTTTTATCTTCCCAGGTACTAAACAAAGACCTGTCGTGGCCCCAGAGCTTCATTCAGTCTTACATGACACACAAAACAGGTATGCCTAGTACAGGTATGCTTTAATACAGGTCTAATACAGGTATGCTCTAGTACAGGTAAGCTTTAATACAGGTCTAATACAGGTATGCCTAGTACAGGTATGCTTTAATACAGGTCTAATACAGGTATGCCTAGTACAGGTATGCTTTAATACAGGTCTAATACAGGTATGCCTAGTACAGGTATGCTTTAATACAGGTCTAATACAGGTATGCTCTAGTACAGGTAAGCTTTAATACAGGTCTAATACAGGTATGCCTAGTACAGGTATGCTTTAATACAGGTCTAGTACAGGTATGCCTAGTACAGGTATGCTTTAATACAGGTCTAATACAGGTATGCTCTAGTACAGGTATGGTCTAATACAGGTATGCTCTAGTACAGGTATGGTTTAAAAGAGCACCAATCACTTATGTCATATATTCAAGTTTCAGATGAAAGTTAAAGGCATATTACATAGTGGACATTGTTGCACAGGGAGGTACCACTAGAATATGCTGGGGGAATATACTGGTGCAGGGTGGCACCATCAGCACGTTCGTGGGGGAGTGCTGTGCATGTGTGTGCTTGTGCGCGAGAGTGTGAGAGAGTGTGAGAGTGTGAGAGAGTGTGAGAGTGTGAGAGAGTGTGAGAGTGTGTGAGAGAGTGAGAGTGTGAGAGTGAGTGAGTGAGAGTACTGAGCGGGCCTGTGCTTCGTGTGCAGTGCGGGAGGAGGAGAAGAGGAGGCTGATGAGGAGGAACGGCGAGCTGAAGGAGGAGTGGGCTGCGCTGGACGAGCAGGACACGAGGCTGAGCCACGCCATCACGGTACGCAGCGCGTGATCACGGCTGTGTGCACGGCAGCCTCCTAACGCCTGCACCCGCTCAGCCAGAGAGAAACATACAGCGTCTGAAACAGGCCCCAGGACCTCACCCATGTGCTCGCTGGCCTGATGAGCGCTCGTTTGAAAAGCCGCTTCAGTGTTAGCACAGCGGTGTTACAGTATATTGGACAGAGCTGCTGAGCGGCGAGTGTCATGACAGGGGGAGGGAAACGCAAACGGTGGCTTTTGTCTCTCGTCCCACAGGAATGCATGGAGCTGAAGGAGAGCCTTCTGGGACGGCAGAGGGACACCCAGGCCTCCCTGGAGCGCCTAAAAGCCCTGGTCCGGCTCATTCAGAGGGACCAGGTCATCCAGGTCACCATGACGGCCACCACCACCACCGGGGCCTCCCTGCTCTCCTTGCCTTGGATCAAACCCGCCGGCGCGTCTGCGTCGCCCCCTGCTGCCACCACACCGCTACTGCAGAAAAGCGTGCCCCACACCCAAGGCAACAACTGATCCCCCCCCCCCCCGACACTCACACACAGCCCTCCTGAACCGACTGGCCCCCTTGCCAAATTCTTGGCTCACTACCCTTTTGCGTATACTCCAAAATAAAAACAAGCTTACAAAAGTTTTTTTTTTTTTTTTTTTTTTTTTTTTTTTTAAATGTTTGATGGACAATTGAAAAGGTATTCATTTAGTAAAGGAAAAAAAAACATTCAACCAATGAGGAGGCTTCAGGAATCTTCGTGGCCAAACGATATATCCCACACATGGTTCCAGACAAGTATTTTATAAACCCAACACCTTCAGTGCTTACAATATTTTTTTTTTTTACTAATTGTTTTTTTATTTATTAATATTCTTGGCCTTAATGTATTTATGAATAATAATGCCTGTCCCGGATATATGGAAAAAAATAAGTATTCTGTGAGGCGAGCAAAGATTTGTTTTTTTTTAACAATAATAATTGTTCGGCATATAAGGGGGGAGAACTTTAGCAACTTGTTGTAGTAGTCACAGAGAAATGAAAATAATATAAAATTGAAAAGGACTGTACATTGATATATCCAAGTACTTACTTGTTATGATACTTGTTCTTATCCTCCTATGAACAATGTTCGCCATATTAATTCAGGTGAAAGTGGGGAAGGGGAAAATTTTTCATTGTGTATGTATGAATCTTATGAGCCTTCAAAACAAAACAGAGAATAACTTTTTTCAGTATTAATATAGTTGAGATCAAAAAAGTATTTAAAAAAAAAAAAGAAGACAGAATTTAGCATTTCTAGTGGAGAATTTAGTATTTTCATGCCGATGCCTGTTGATAAAGCGAATGGAGGTGGCGAAGGAGGGTTTCTGTACAGATGTTGTATTGTTCTTGCAGGTCCTTCCGTCTTTTCTTTCGGCCGTTTAGGAATCACGCAGCTGCCGGCTGGAGCTCTTATGACCGGTGCAGCCAAACAGACTTTTTTTTTTTTTACGGTCTTTTGTGTTATAAGTGCGTGATTCTCCTGTCCATTACCTCCTATCACCAGTATAGAAATTATGCCAAAAAAATTTCTTAACATTTTTGTACTGGGACCTCCGTCGTCTTTGCAGATTCTTTCCCCTTATTTTCCCTGCCTACCTGTTTTTTTTTTTTTTTTTTTTTTTGCTTCAGTAAGTGAGATGTTGTTATCGCTGAGCTAAGTGTCCAATTGATTTGAAGGATATTTTCTTTTGTGTGTCTACTATACATTGCAAATGAACACTGCCTCAATTTAGCACTAAGTGGAACCTCTAAGGTTCTCTTATAGGCTATACTTAAATACATACATATAAGTTACACACACATAGATATAAAGAGAGAGAAAAAAACCTGTTCCGGATTTTACTCAGCGCAGTTATCCAATTAACCGCCAGAAAGCGGTGTCTCTCACTCTAAACGGACCCCCTGTGGTGGGACGTGCTTGACAACTAAAGCGATTTTATTTTTTGCTTAAGTATTTACTGGATTTTTTAATTTAAGAAATGTGAAATAATGCAGTATCCCTGCCCAGACAGCTGTTGCTACAAAAAGTTCAGTGAATTGATAGAGGAAAAAACTAACTTTAACACCCCCCCCCCCCCCCAAATGTCCGCGAACAAACATCAGATTACTAAATATTTCGTTTAAGAAAATGGGTACGCACTGCTCGAGACAAACGCACGCAGATTTCTCTAATATGATAACTGGGAGGTTGACAGATTACACATCCACCCAACTGACGTTCTGGTAGTTCGTCTTTTGTTTGATGGACAGTTGTGCTACATCCAACGAACATCTGTCCTTTACAGAAAAAAAACATTTCAAATGTATTTTTTCGGCATGGGGTGCCTCGCAGCAGTGTCCCAAAATAGTTTAGACTCCACAATTCGTTTAATAGATTATTTTGATGTAAGGGTTTTTAAATTCACCCGTCGTTGTGCAATGCCCACCTTACTGAATTAAATATACAGTAACTGTAGTGGATTCTGTATTTGCTTCGGGACCCCCAAGGCCTTATCTTAATGCAAAGATTTTCTGACACGACGCCCAATTAATTGCATGTATTTAAACCCAAGGGCTTTCAATGTACAACAAAAATGACGCAATTTGTGTGATATATGAACAATATAAAATATCTTACATTTAGAAGCTTTTTGGGTCTTCCAACAGGAAAATCCCTCAATAAGGAGTGACACCTTAATTCAATGCGAAAGGTTTCAATGCATTTGAGTGTTAACGTTTGGAACGAAATATCAGGCAGTTGTTACTATTTTAATACAGATTTTGTGCGTCTTCTCCCATTGTTCTTTGTTTCATGGACAACACACAGGACCAAGGGACCTTTTTCATATCGTTTTGTTTCATCGTACAGAAAATTATACTCAATACAAACACATTGACTGTTAATACTGATATAGATAGAAGGATATACAGCAGATGCAAGAATGTAAACGGCATCCAACGCATATCATTCGCTCAACAAAATTGTGGATTTGCTGGATTCCCCCCCCCCCCCCCCCCCCCCCCCCCCCCCCCCCCCCCCCCCCCAGCGTTGCTCAGCAACGGTACGTCAAGGATACTGCACAGGCTCTAGTTGTACGACCTGAGTACCGGTTACTGTGACAGGAAAGCAAAACTCAACCATCAGGGGGGAGGAGGGATATGTTTGAATAATAAATAGAAAATAACCATATCAGTGCACCACATCACGTCATGGCAAGGACGCGCTCTTACGCGCTGTCTCTGAAACGTATACCAGGCTCCTTCCGCCACATGCCGAATTCTCCGGGAGAAACTGTGCAGTGCTTTACAGATCTATTTTAATACAACTCGACACTACGTTGAACAAAATGTTTTTATATTCTTTTATCAATGAACAAAGAAAAAAGGAGGAAAAACATTTGAAATACTACGGTTATTGTTCGCCAATTATGCATTTGACGTGGCTTGCAATGTTCAATGTATTTGTATTTTTATTTATTTATTTATTTATTTATTTATTGCCAGAAAGAGTGGGTTAGCAGAGAGAAGACAGCACTGTTGATTTTAGATGGAAATGTCTTTGGGACTGTTGAAATAGTGTTTTTTCGTTGTCATTAATAAGGGACTGTCCAGTGGATAGTATGTATAGGAAAGTGTTTGTCTTATGCCAATGTAGTTTTTCTTCTTTATAATGCATTAAAATTGATTGATGGAACTTTCGTGGATGAAGAAGAGCGGTCTCACTTTTTCGGTGTTGAATTAGGAAAATTTGAAGCGGTGAGTAAAGGATGGGGGAGTAACGAGAGTTTAACCATTCCGGCTTTGCTTGCGCGCGAGCCTGTTCAGAAATAGACCGTTATTCGCATCTCAGATTCTCGGTTAGGATACTCGCTAGTACTTCTAAATAAACATTATACCTCGTGAACATTTGAATACTGCAAAAATGTTCGTTTATAAAGTATTTCATATTAGTTGTGTCAATCTAAGTAGGATTATACAAACACCAGTTTTTGGTTACAAAAAATAAAAATAAACCTGCAATCGCTTTACTGGACCCAAAGTGCACCTATTAAGATTTAAATTACAGCAGTTGAATTGTAGGATACTTGTTGCTACATGCATAAAATATCGTGCATTCACACTTGTGTAAAAATAGACGGAATGCATTATGGTTAACTAATATGCATAAGTACATGACCCACCATTCATTTAATGCACTATCACAACTGTCAATATGCACTTTCTGAATATTCTGTGTCACAATACCAGCCGCAATGCCTTTCGTTCATATCGAACCAACATGAGCTTGATTATGCGGGATTTTATGAACTCCTCAAAAAAAGTTTAGAAATTTGTGTTTGGTCGGTCATATCTGTTGTCACTATTATTAGCATTGTATGTTATATCATTGGAAAGCCTGTTCATTTCCCTTTACAATGATGTCCCATTTGTAAGGATCATGCATTTGTGGGATGAGCAGCACAGCTGATTATGTGGGTGCGGTCACTGGTGAAATGTGCCAAATTTCCCTGCCAATGTCCAACAGTGTATTCTCCTGTTGACTCTATTGTTTTGAGTTGTTTGGGGGACTGGATGATTGAGCTCTATCAGTAACATGGATCAAAGAAGACACATGGTACGCTTTATGCTTTATTCATTGAACAAACAGGCAGGAGCCTCAGTAGCATGTGGAAAAACCATACACAGCCACAACAGCCTGGCACCACCCCCTCATGCTGATCACCAGCCTGGCCACGCATTGCTGTGGGATGGCATTCCATTCCTCAACCAGGGTTCATCGCAGGTCAGCCAACGTGGTTTCGTTGGTCACTCTAGCACTTTTGACACTTCTGCTGTGTAAGTAGGTAGAAAAATACTGTTCAAATGCGAAGGGCTCTGCGGCCCTACTTTCAGTGCGTAGCTTTGGTCCAAGGTGAAGTATAAATGTGCAAAAAAATGGGGGGGCTGTTAAATGCTGCATTATGTCGTTCTCATCAGCTTGTAAAGATCACTGGAGCATAAGGGTGAGGGCCAAGGTTAGGAGCCAGTGCCTCTGCCTCTCCAAGCTTAAACGGGGGGGCTTATTGGAAGTGAAGTTCTGAAGGGCTGAGGGAGAACTGTGTTCTGCTGCCCTCCTTCAGCATGGACGGCTTCAGACTGGTGAAGCTGAGCGAGATCATCCGACTGGTGGACATCGTTATCACCTGCACAGGTGAAACACGCCCCGCCTCTGGTGCTGCGTACGCGCATGCAGATGCAGCTCTCACCTCAGTGCATGCAGCCTGCAGAATCACTCAGTTTCACTGCTGGAGGCAGCCCTGTCCAGTGCGGAGTCAGTGGAATTTTTAGCACTTTAACAAAATGCTCAAACTGTCGTTGTATTTGTCTGCCCACCATTCACGCTTCATTGGGAGCAGCTGTAATATGGATGCTAATGGAAGTGGCAGCTGTCGATGCTTCTATAAGTCAGGGCTTCCAGTGATTGGTCTCTGAGTAATTGTACACACACACACCCCCCCACCCCGCAACCCTGTTTCCCCTGCAGGCAATAAGAACGTGGTGGTCAGGGAGAACCTGGACCGCATGAAGAGCGGCTGTATTGTGTGTAACATGGGGCATTCCAACACCGAAATCGATGTGGTGAGTGCTGCCTGAAGTTGTTAGCATTAATAAAGCATTAGCATTAATGTGCGTTATTGATTAATGAATTATGCATTTAATAATGTGCCCTGAAATATGAGATCAGCGGAGAAATGTTTGTGAGTGTAGGCTGTCCTTAGGTGTGTTTGTGTTTATAGAGTTTCGCCTGTTTCTGCAATGTGTCTGTGTGTCTGCACATGCGCATGTGTGAGTGTGTGTGTTTCTCCTGTACCTGACGCTGTCTCTACTCTCTCCTGTAGGCCAGCTTGCGGACCCCAGAGCTGACCCGGGAGCGTGTGAGGTCACAGGTAGACCACATCATCTGGCCCGACGGCAAGAGGATAGTGCTTCTGGCTGAGGTGAGGTCAGGCTACACACACTCACGCACACACTCACATACACACACACACTCACTCACACACACACATGCGCGCACACACACTGCTCACGCATAATGCCAAACAGAAGTGCTAGACCGTAGGGGCAGGAGTGTGTTTTGTGCTTACTTGGTGGCTCTGCCCTGTCTGACTGTGTCTGTGTCTGTGTGTGTGTGTGTGTGTGTGTGTGTGTTTTTGTTCCACAGGGTCGTCTCCTTAATCTGAGCTGCTCCACTGTGCCCACGTTTGTGCTGTCAATCACTGCCACCACTCAGGTAGGTCCCACAGAGAACGGCATCATGGGATACACGCTTGCCAGGATTCTTTTACTGCGCACTTTGGGTTAAGTGCACTCATCAGTGCACTCATCCCCCCCAGGGCTGTCTCTACAGCAGTCTTCTCAGGATACCAGCCAACGCCGTACAGTCCGCTCATTCCCATTGTTCAGTGGCAACATCGCCTGGGGGCCTGTATCATCAACCAGGATTACCGAGTTAGCTGGGTAACTGCGCCGAGTAAAACCAGGAACAGCTCTTTTTTTTCTTTTTTACTTCAGTCCATGTTCCGGATTTGGGAGAGTTCCGGGCTTTACTAGGTGCAGTTATCCAGTTAACCCAGTAATCCTGGTTGATGAAACAGGGCCCTGCTTTGTGGTACAGGCCCCTAGAAGGGGTTGACGCCAGCATCTCAGATCATTGGTAAACTCTTAAAAGAGGAAAAGAAATGCAATCTGCATTTAATCCCTTGTAACCTGTATGTATGAACTTTAAATTCTCAGATGTAAGTTGTCTAAACAATGTTTTAAATATTGCAAGTGATTATCGTAGATGAGCAATAATTAATATGTAATATTGAAAAAATTATGAATATATTAAAGAGTAAACCCTGTGTTGTGATTTCTTTAACATATTTTTTCGTCTAAATGTATAAAATGTCTGGAGTTTTAAGATTTCTTTATATATTTTATGGTCTAAAACCAAGTATGCTGTGAAAATTAGTTTTAACCTGCATTAACCATGTGACTGACCACAAGCTTTTAAAGCATTATTTTAGACACCTGACACCATAGGCCATCTTGGAAAACTATGGTAAAGCAATACATATATGCATTATGATTGCCCTCAGTGCATTGTGTATATTATTCGCAACCATGAATGTGCCTTAAAATGCCGTAAATTCTGTTCAACTCAAAGGCAAGCCAATGGAAGCATATTCTGCAGAATATCCCTGCATGTCCTGATGCTTTTGCATACTTTTACACATTGTGCTTGTAAACAAAAAAAAAAACAAACAAAAAAAAAAACGATTTTAAACTGTTTTGTAGTGGTTGCAAAACACAATTTAAAAAGATATAACAGATGGCTCTATGTTATAATGTCTTGGAATGTTCATATTGAGTTTTGTAATGGAATTTTGTGTGTGTGTTTTAGAGAAGTAATAGGGAGTGTGCTGTAATGTGGATAAAACTGGTCTAATATTATACATGCCAAGTTACTACCCAGAATGCATATTATCACACAACCATGAATGTAATTGTATAGTATTTTATAGGCACACTAAGAAGTCTAGTTCTGTAATTCATTTTGATTGATTCTTGTTGTGGAATGTCTGTAGCCTAAGTTTTATAAATAAATGATTTATTCTAAACTGGACATCTTAAATTTTTCTTTTAAGATGTGTGTTGTAGAGTTAAACCATTTGGTTTAATAATCAAGCAAAACAGAGAATATCTTTAAAGAAATCCTCTGAATATTGTTTACTTTTTATTAGACAGCGAACGGCAGTGGTCCCATAAAATAGTGAACCATCACTTATTGGGATCCCTATAAAATACCATTCTGTTTCATCCATGGTTGTGAGACAAATACCCAAAATGCATTTTAAACTAATATGCTTACATTTCTTCTGATTGGTTTATTATGAATACCCACACTGCATTTTATATATTCTAACACAACCATGGATGAAACAGAAGGGTCTTTTTTAGGGATCCCAATAAGTAATCTTTCATGGTATGCTTAGTCAGTTTCATTTTTTGCGACTGCTGCTGTTTGGGGCCTAATAAAAAATAAAAACCTGGTTGCCTGAGAACATCTAAAATGTGTGGTGGGTATTCAGAATAAACCAATCAGAAGAATATTATACATATTAGTTAAAATGCATTTTGGGTATTTGTCACACAACCATGAATGGAACAGAAGGGTCTTTTTTTAGGGGTCCCAATAAGTGATCTTTCACAGTATACTTAGTCAGTTTTATTTTTTGAGGCCATTACTGTTTGGTGTCTAATAAAAAATGGAAACCTCAATGGTTGCATTAAACATACAAAATTAATTGTGGATATTCAGAACAAACCAATAAGAAGAATATTATGCATAGTACTTAAAATGCATTTTGGGTATTTGTCACACAACCATGAATGGAACAATATGGTCTTTTTTAGGGATCCCAGTAAGTGATTTTTCAAAGTATGCTTGGTAAGTTCCATTTTGTGGGGCCACTGCTGTTCAATGTGTAATCGAAAGTAGATAGGCTATATTTTGAGGATCCCTATTTTCACAAAATGAGGAGATCCTCTGCCCTGCTTGTTTATCAAAGCAAATGGTTTTATTCTAAAACACTCATCTTAAAATAATCTTTAAGATGTCAGTTTTAGAGTTGAATCATTTGTTTTAAACGAATAAGCAGGACAGAGGATCTCCTCATTTTGTGAAAATAGGGATCCTCAAAATATAGCCTATCTACTTTCGATTACACATTGAACAGCAGTGGCCCCACAAAATGGAACTTACCAAGCATACGTTCAAAAATCACTTATTGGGATCCCTCAAAAAGACCATATTGTTCCATTCATGGTTGTGTGACAAATACCCAAAATGCATTTTAACTACTATGCATAATATTCTTCTTATTGGTTTGTTCTGAATATCCACAATTAATTTTGTATGTTTAATGCAACCAGCAATATCTCCATTTATTTTTTTTTATTAGACACCAAACAGCAATAGCCTCAGAAAATGAAACTGACTAACTATACTGTGAAAGCTCACTTATTGACACCCCTATAAAAGACCATGCTGTTCCATCCATGGTTGTGTGAGAATATGCAAAATGCATTGGGAGTATTCAGGATAAACCAATGAGAAGACATTTTGCATATTAGTTTAAAATGCATTTTGGGTATTTGTCACACAACCATGGATGAAACAGAATGGTATTTTATAGGGATCCCAATAAATGACCTTCCATGGCATATTCTGGGGCCACTGCCATTTCCTGTCTAATGGAAAATAGATAAGCAATATTCAGAGGATTCTTATTTTTAAAATAAATGAGGACATTCTCTAGTTTGCTTATCAATTAAACCAAATGGTTTAATTTTCAAAGATACATCTTAATATCCATTTAAGATGTCTATTTTAGAATAAACCATTAGTTCATAAGACTTGGGTTCCTATTATACCACAAAAAGAATCAACCAAATATACTACAAAATTTGACTTGTTAGTACGCCCATAAAATACAATACAATCGCATTCATGGTTGTGCGATAATATGCAAAATGCATTGTGGGTTCCAGCTATGAATATATGCTATTAGACCAGTTCTATCCACATTACAGCAAGCTCCCCATTGCTTTTCTAAAACACAAAACACCATTACAAAAGACCATATTAACATTCTAAGCCATTATTATGTAGATCCTCCTGTTATACCTTTTTTATTGTTAAAATCACTACAAAATAATCATTATAATCATTTTAATGCAGTGAATCACACAATATCTAATAGCCTATTGATTAACATGACATGTTTGAATGCATAGAAATGACCAGATATGTGGTTGGGTAATACACAAACATATTATGGGTAATTTATTAGTACAGAAACAATTTCTAAATCCAAGTGCAAAGGATCCTGGGTGTATTACAGGACTATTTATGATGGATAGTGCAAATATAACACAGTCGTTTGTGTTAATTATTCTTGAAAAGTACACATCTTACAGAAATGAACAGGATTACATCCATGCGTGTCTCGCCAACAACATGTACATGCTACAGACATTCTGTAATGTTTGTTTTGGAAGTTCCTGAATTTCTATAAAAAGCTAAAGCAATTTGTTACAAAAAACACATTCACAAGTCTGATTACATACAAGAAGTCTCCACATAAACACAACACCACCATCCCACTGCTTCAAAAATCAAAGCAATATTAGAACAGATCTCACCTGCTCAGGTATCTCAGTACTTACAATAAAAAGTGTTTGGAGAAATCAAGCGTCATCATTACTAACCACTGAAAGCCAGTAAAGGAACACGCAAAAAAAGAAAAAGGCATGTATCAAAGGTGATTGTCAAGTATTTTGTGCATATACAAACAAGACAACCATGTCTATCGATGGGTAATACAAAATGCATTGTTGCTAGAAGACGTGATCTGAAGACGCATCTCTTCAGACTATACCTGGACTAACTATCACCACTCTGCAAGGCACTCCCAATCTAGGAGCAGTCTTATCACTTATATCCTTCCACTTTGTTCCTGTAGCACTTTCATGTTGTACATGTACCTCCTGTACCACTTTTATATTCCATGTACCTCCAACCAGCACTTATATTGAACTTGTATTGTTATTTTGATGCTGTAGCTTGTTATCATGCCTCCTAGTTTGATTTAAGATTACTTTCTGACCTAGACTATGCTTACTATTTGAACTGGAATTAGTGTTCATGACTATGAATAATTGTTACATAATGAGTATTGTACCTTATCAGACCTGTGTTTTGTGTTTCTGTTACAATAACCTTCGGCATGCACTCATTGTACGTCGCTTTGGATAAATAAATGTAATGTAGCGTAATGGTAGCAAATTAAAATGTTATATGCAAATGCTTGTATTTATCATCAGGTGTTTCAAAATGAGGATATTGGGAAACATTCCTCTTCTTGCACAGCAGGAAATGAGTTATGGATGAATACTTCTGTCTGTAGATGTTTTTGTTGTATGGTTGTCAAATGTATGTGGATTTTAAATGCTGCACTCAATTTTCCCTTCGGGGATAATAAAGATATATCTAAATTGAACGTGATCTGATTGCATATTATTTTTATTGAGCAATGAGAGCACAATTAAAATTTCCAAAGCTGAAATGTAATGTTGGAATACAATAATAAAGTACGCACTGCAGTATTTTTCATTATTTAAATGGAAATAATGTGTATTTACAACCCGTGCCCCCAACACACACACACTTCATTTTATGAAAACAGAGGAAACGAGTATACTCCGAAGTACATTACTAACTTCACAGTACAAGTACAAGAACATCACTGCTTAAAAATGAATGCAATATTTGAATACATTTCATGTGCATAGATGTCGCCATACTTACAAAAAGAAACGCCTGAAGAAATCCCATTGACAGAACAACCAACTATCAGTCGATACAATAAAGATAATTTTTAAAAACTAATCAGACATGCGTTGGAGATGAATACCGAGTATTATATGTATATACAAACAAGACAATCACGTTTACGGTTCAGCAATACACAAATACATTTTGGGCAGATAATTAAAATATGTAGAAGAAAATGCTTGTAGCCTATATATCATCGGATGTTTCAAAATTAGTATGTGGGGAAATATTCCTCTTCTTGCGCAGCAGTGAGGATGAATACTTGTCTATGCAGAAGAGATTTATTCTAACCACAGAACTGTACAAGAAATAGAAAGTTGATCGCTTTTTCAACCAGGAGATTCAAACCGCAGCTAGAATTGATAACATAGGTAATATAGTAAACCGTAATACAGATAGTATAGTAAAGACTATATTATCTGGATGTAATTATCCAGCTTGCTAAATGCTCAATAATTTGTGTCATATAAGTTCAGCAATCTATCAATTTCTTTACCTGTCATGAATCCAATGAGTAATGATACACAATATGCATTTTGGGTGGTCAGAACATTTAAATGTACGCTATTTTGCTGGGTTTAACACGGGCCATCAGTATTAAACTGGGGCTGGAAAGCTAAGGAATCCGAATAAACTTAATTGGCGCAGAGCACTACAGTGAATATATTTCTGTCTGGTGGACATAAAACGCCTCTGCAACAGCATAACCGGCTGTGCATGATGCAAACTAAATCACACATATTACGTTGATTGTCTGTGCCAAGAAACAATGTTTCTTGCTGTTTTATTGTTTTATTGCTGTCATTTCGCAATAAAAATAATATGCAATAAGAACATGTTCAGTTTCAGCAGATATTTATTGAAATTTTGTGCAATATTAAAAGTCCAAATACATTTGCCAACCGTACAAAAAACTTGAGCACAACAGTGCTGGTCATGACTGGTAAATAAACTGATAGCTAATTGAGTTTATATTACACAAATTACTGAGCATTTAGCAAGCTGGACCGTAAAATCCAGATAACATACTTAAACAATGCTAGCTGTGGTTTGAAGTTCCAGGTTTGGAAAGCAATTTCCTTTATAGTTTATATATAGTTCTATGGTTAAAAAGAAGTATACATCCATAACTCCCACCCTGCTGCGCAAGAACAGGAATATTTACCAGCATGTCCATTTTGAAGTATCTGATGTTTTACAGTATACGCGCATTTTCGTACATATAATCTAATAAATTGCCCTTAATACATTTGTGTATTCCCCAACCGTAAACGAGGTTGTCTTGTTTGTATATGCATAAAATGCTTTGCGATTACATTTAACGTAAGGCTGGTTAATTTTTGTTATTATTATTTTTTATTTTATAATTTGTTTTGTATTAGCTTTCAATGGCAGATTATGATTCCTACAGACACCGGCGCATTTCTTGTGAGTATTGCGATACCTGTATTTGTAAGATCTGTTCGCATATTGCTTTGGTTTTGAAGCTGTAGTGCTGTTATAATGTGAAGACTTCGTGTGTATGGGTCTTTTTGCTGACATATTGCTTTGGATTTCTTTTTGTCGTTGGTTGTTGAGTGCTGTTATTGTGAATGTGTGTAGAGCTAATGCTCCTATATGACTTGAATCCGGTCCCAAAACACTCATTTTGCGTTTTCGCACAAGTTGCTATTTTATACATGGCTTGCCCCAGAACCGAGTGAGCCAAATTTCAGCGAGGGTCTTGCGGGTCATACCTTTCGACCCTCACTTCCTCAATAATGAGGAAATTGAAGTGCTGGTTTATAACATGCATGTGTTTGACTGAAAAGCGAGTACTGACGCAGCATGCGCGGCGTTGCTTAATGTCGTTATGAGAGTCGTTGAAGCTTGGCAGTGCTAACCACGTTTAAAATGCTATTTGTCTGCCATCTCATGTCTTTTCAAAAAGCAGTTGTCATGGTCATCGCGGTATTGTCTTACTTGCAAACAAGCGTTGTCTGAAATTACACAAATTTTGTCGATTGTATTGTACCGATAACACCAACCTAAATTGCGATAATCATTATTTGTAATGAGGTACGCGGACATTCGTTGTGCCCAACCGTTCAGTGATATTATTTTAACTGGGGGTGATTTATTATTGATAATAATTAATTCTTTGTAAATTCCGGTCTGGGGTCGCACATATTGTTAAGGCTGCAAAATCAGAGTGTCATATGCCCCTGACCATTGAAAGAGTGTACGCGTCAAACATGTGTCAGGTTGCGTTCCTTTGGCCAACGATGTGCTGCGTGTATTATAACTAGAAGGCAATGTTTCTGTGGCTTTTGCGAACTTTTGCATGCTTCGTTTCATGTATCTATGAAAGCAGACGTTTTATTCTAAACCTAAATTGGCTTGCCAAGGGAAAGGAAACAGGTTAAGTATGACTATCACTACCAATAGGCCTTGTCTTATACCAATGATTTGTTTTCTTTCAGTTGCTACTGGCTTTGCGCAGAAGATTGTGGCTGCTAATGCTGACACTCTTGTATTACAAAGTGTGTTTGTATAACAGGGCCTATGGCAGACGCTTTTTTATGAATTAGGAACTTCCAAAGCAAACAGTAAGGAATGACTATGGCATCCACATGTCGGTCAGTTTGTGTGACACACATGAA
Organism: Anguilla pacifica; assembly: GCA_039654925.1. Lineage (NCBI taxonomy): Eukaryota > Metazoa > Chordata > Actinopteri > Anguilliformes > Anguillidae > Anguilla > Anguilla pacifica. Next base: position 15,553,017 of record CM077302.1, read on the forward strand.
TGTAACCCTGCTCATTTCTGTAAGGTGTATTTGCTATATTTTCAGTATGCTTTGTAAATAATCCTGTAATGCACCACATATTCTTTGCACTTACATTTTGAAATTGTGTATGTCTAAGGGAGTGGCAGTGTATTATAATAGGTAGGGCACTTAACCTGCATTGCTTCAGTATATATCCAGCTGTATAAGTGGATGCAATGTAGACACTTGTGTAAGTCGCTCTGGATAAGAGCGTCTGCTAAAATGCCATAAATTCTGTTCAACTCAAAGGCAAGCCAATGGAAGCATATTCTGCAGAATATCCCTGCATGTCCTGATGCTTTTGCATGCTTTTACACATTGTGCTTGTAAACAAAATTTTAAACTGTTTTGTAGTGGTTGCAAAACACAATTTAAAAAGATATAACAGATGGCTCTATGTTATAATGTCTTGGAATGTTCATATTGAGTTTGGTAATGGAATTTTGTGTGTGTGTTTTAGAGAAGTAATAGGGAGTGTGCTGTAATGTGGATAAAACTGGTCTAATATTATACATGCCAAGTTACTACCCAGAATGCATATTATCACACAACCATGAATGTAATTGTATAGTATTTTATAGGCACACTAAGAAGTCTAGTTCTGTAGTTCATTTTGGTTGATTCTTGTTGTGGAATGTCTGTAGCCTAAGTTTTATAAATAAATGATTTATTCTAAACTGGACATCTTAAATTTTTCTTTTAAGATGTGTGTTGTAGAATTAAACCATTTGGTTTAATAATCAAGCAAAACAGAGAATATCCTTAGAGAAATTCTCTGAATATTGCTTATCTACTTTTTATTAGGCAGCGAACGGCAGTGGCCCCATAAAACACAGTGAACCATCACTTATTGGGATCCCTATAAAATACCATTCTGTTTCATCCATGGTTGTGAGACAAATACCCAAAATGCATTTTAAACTAATATGCTTACATTTCTTCTGATTGGTTTATTCTGAATACCCACACTGCATATTATATATTCTAACACAACCATGGATGGAACAGAAGGGTCTTTTTTTGGGGTCCCAGTAAGTGATCTTTCACAGTATAGTTAGTCAGTTTCATTTTCTGAGGCTATTCCTGTTTGGTGTCTAATAAAAAAATGGAAACATCAATGGTTGCATTAAACATACAAAATGAATTGTGGATATTCAGAACAAACCAATAAGAAGAATATTATGCATAGTAGTTAAAATGCATTTTGGGTATTTGTCACACAACCATGGATGGAACAATATGGTCTTTTTTAGGGATCCCAATAAGTAATCTTTCACAGTATGCTTGGTAAGTTCCATTTTGTGGGGCCACTGCTGTTCAATGTGTAATCGAAAGTAGATCGGCTATATTTTGAGGATCCCTATTTTCACAAAATGAGGAGATCCTCTGTCCTGCTTGTTTAAACAAATGATTCAACTCTAAAACTGACATCTTAAAGATTATTTTAAGATGAGTGTTTTAGAATAAAACCATTTGTTTTAAACAAACAAGCAGGACAGAGGATCTCCTCATTTTGTGAAAATAGGGATCCTCAAAATATAGCCTATCTACTTTCGATTACACATTGAACAGCAGTGGCCCCACAAAATGGAACTTACCAAGCATACTGTGAAAGATTACTTATTGGGATCCCTAAAAAAGACCATATTGTTCCATCCATGGTTGTGTGACAAATACCCAAAATGCATTTTAACTACTATGCATAATATTCTTCTTATTGGTTTGTTCTGAATATCCACAATTCATTTTGTATGTTTAATGCAACCAGCAATATGTCCATTTTTTTTTTTTTATTAGACACCAAACAGTAATGGCCTCAAAAAACAAAACTGACTAAGTATACTGTGAAAGATCACTTATTGGGACCCCTAAAACAGACCCTTTTGTTCCATTCATGGTTGTGTGACAAATACCCAAAATGCATTTTAACTATGTATAATATTCTTCTGATTGGTTTGTTCTGAATACCCACCACACATTTTAGATGTTCTCAGGCAACTAGGCGTCTACTTTATTAGACCCCAAACAGCAGCAGCCCCAAAAAATAAAGCTGACTAAGCATACCATGAAAGATTACTTATTGGGATCCCTAAAAAAGACCATATTGTTCCATCCATGGTTGTGTGACAAATACCCAAAATACATTTTAAACTAATATGCATACATTTCTTCTGATTCGTTTATTCTGAACACTCTCAATGGATTTTGTATATTCTCATACAACCATGGACGGTTTTATTTTTTTATTAGACCGCAGACTGCTGCAACAGCAGTAGCAGTAAATGGAACAAATCAGGCACGCCATAAAACATAACTTATTGGCATCCCTATAAACGACCCTATTGTCACATCTATGGTTGTATGAGAATTATACAAAACTCATTGTGGGTATTCAGAATAAACCAATCAGAAGAAATCCTTGCATATTAGTTTATATAACATTGCTTATATTTTTAACCAACAAATTTAAAAAAGTGCAATCACAGTTCTTTTTAAAAATGCATATTTTAAAGCCCATCTTTAAAATCAACATCGAGACTCCTTAAAAGAAATCAACTGGATAAACACTGGAGGAAAAATGGCTCTTTGGTATATACATAAAATACCACTCAGTCACATCCATGGTGTGTGATAAATCATAAAGGCATTGTGGGTAATCAGAACATGTATATGCGTGTTATTCATTAAAATAAGATAACCCCGTTTTTCTTATTTTTGATTAATAATGGGGAAAATAGTTCATCTGGATCTGATATCACATATTGTAAAGAAATTAAAAGCAGCTGAATACTGGTCAAAGTGACCAATGATGGGTCTTGTTGTGGAATAAATATTTATACCAGTTTCTACAGAAAGACTAATGACCAGTTGCTAAAGGTTAAAAGAATTTCACACTTAATCTTGTTACTCTTCACCTAAGAAAAAACCATGATATTATTGCAGTTAGTGGCTGGTTGAATTAAGCTGAAAAGTATTTGCAGGAGAAGAGAGAAGTCAGGAGAGAATCCTTGACTTGATTCCTGAATGGTAACCATTAATACAAGGTTGTCTTCATGACTGATGGACAGTTTCCTCAAATTCTTCAAATTTTAATTCATTTTTGGTACATCAACATGACTTACTAACCATCAGTTTCAAAAAATTGCATTTTTATGCAGAACACTAGTCTTATATATTTTGTCGTTTTTCCATAAAAACACATTTTTTGTATATTTCTTCAAAGTTTTAATAATTGTTTCCACCATGATTAGTAAGTCAACATGGTTTCCCACCTACAATAAAAACAAAACAAAAAAAATCACGTTTTTTAAAAAAAGGAAATGTTTTCACCTGTTGAAACTTTATAAATCCTGTTAAAAACAATTTTATTCTCTAGTGCCATGCATACATCTTTAGTACAAGAATGAAAAGCAGAGAAAGTGAACATGGAGATGTAACGGTCTCTTCTGTTGAGGTTGAGGACTTCACCAGCGTGCAGGTGTACATGTAGCTCGGGGAACTAGCAACACACACTCTCCACTGGATTTGTTCAGCTGTGTGGAATGAAAAACTTGTACATAACATTTTGGGGAGAGTAATAATCTTGACAATCTGCAGTCTTTATTTTCATGAATATCCTTAAATATATTCCCAGTTGGGGGGAATTTGGGGGAGTTTTCCCATCAAATGGGGGATTTGTGCATCTGGCATCCCTGGGTTCTCTCAAGTCAGGGGTGCCAGATGCCTACTTTTTTCTTCAAAATCCCTCATTTGAGGGTAAAAAGCTCTCCAAAGCCCCACCAAAATAGGGGATTTAATAAGCATTAAGCCAGTAATACACTTCAGAGAACACTGATTTTCTGTTCTCATAAAATGCAGTGGGTGCGTTTTGGGGGGCAGGGATAGCAAATGCACATTATTTTCATTTAAATACTAAAAATTACGAGTAGCTCAACATGTGCTTTGGAATTTTATTCTGACATTTCATTCCTTTAAAGAAACAAGGATATTCTCTATTTTGCTTACACACATAAAACAACACTAAGAAATAAGAAACAATGTTGGTACTAGGACAACAATAAAACCAACATACAGTTGTACTGTGCCTGGCACAATAGGTAAGAACAATATTACTATATTAATAATTAAAACTACATTAAAATATCCGGATTTAAAGCAGCAGACAAAAGCAGTGCAGCACTGTACCTTCTCGCCCAGCCCCCCAGGCCATGCAGACCCAGTCGATCATCGTGCCGTGGGCCCACCCCCTCCAGCCTCAGCCTCCCCTGGTCCGCCTGGGCAGCCGACACGGCGCAGCCCGATAGCCGTTAGCCGCGGGCGAAGCGGGCGGCGGCGGCGGATACGGTCGCTCGCGGCCTTGCGACTGAACGACTCAACGCTGCGTTGGGACGCGCGCGACGCCTCGGCGCCCCTGAGCGCGGTGCGTTCAGTTTCCCGGGTTCGAGGCCACGCTTCGCGTCCCGGAGGAACCAAGTGTACGCCAGCCCAACACAGCTGGCGATCGTCAGTTGGAGATGTAGTTTATGTGTCGCTTTGTATGGGGGGAAGAAACTAGGAAAACCAGTGCCCTGTGTGTGTGTGTGTGTGTGTGTGTGTGTGTGTGTGTGTGCCTGTGTTTCAATCCTGGTAGTGAATGGAAACATCTGTTTCTCTGTTCCTGTGAAGGGACTGCTGCCAGTTCAAACAGTGACTTGAGGGCTTCAGCAATCACATTGGGTTATCAGAGCAAATTCTGACTCGACACCCTGGAGAAGTCGAAACTATAATCTGTTAAGCATAAGTGGCATCCAACCACCAAAAAAAAGAAGCCAAAATAAAAAAAGCATTTACTGCAAAAATGAGCTCTTCGTCAAGAAACAAGTACTATCATCTCCATGCCACAATGTTAACGTTAAATCATTTTAAACATAGACAAGACCCTTTTTCCAAAGCTTTTGTTTTTCAGAAAAAATTCAGCAGTTAGTCTTCAACTTCAGTTTTCTTGATAAGAGGATTTGATTTATTCCAGCGATAAACACATACATTCTTAACATTTACAAAAAAGAACAACATGAAAAATGCTCAACTTGACATTCTAACCTCAAACGATGTACCGGCACACACACACACACACCTTTCCTGTAAATCTGGTTCTACACACCTTTCATTACATAAGCAATTCAACCTGCAGCAAAGACATGCACAAGACAACTTTAAAAAAAGGTTTAATTTTCCTTTAAAGGTGCTTCAAAAAAAGTAGGTGAGTCAGTAAGCTGTTGACAGATGGGCAGTACATCTTCTGCACCTGCACCCCCCACTGCACAAAATGGCGACTGGAAGCGCTTCTCCACGTTTATCTCAGAAAAAGACAAAAGAAAATACCATCTCAGAAGCCCTTACAAATGAACACCTGAGCACAGCTCCGCAGGTGAGGTTCCCACCGCAAGAACACAGCAGCAGCAGCCCAATGCCCCATACAGGAAAACGCTAAAGCAAATGGCCGACAGATTATCAGCAAATCATAGCCAAGAATAAACACACAGCCTACTGAGGCCTAAAGGTGGTTATCGAGCTCCAGACTGACAGACTGTGGACTGCAGTAAGGGGATTTACTGTGACCGATGCTGAGGGAGACTGCATGCAGTTTGGGGGTTAAGAGAATGTTATTGGGGGGAGATTAAGACAATATTAGCGGGGGGGGGGGGGGGGGGGATTAGATGACAACCTCTGTGTGGCACTCAGAAAAAATGCAAGACAGACCCAAGGTGAAGCTGAGGTCTAAGTTCATAAAGCGACTGATCTAATAATTATTTCAAGTTTTGAAATGGAGTAATTAAAAAACCAAAAAAAAAAAAACTGGTAGTGTCCACGTTAAAGTCCATGCTACAGAGATAAAGCTCTGATCAACCAATCGCAGTAAATGGCACTGGCTTCACTCTTCCTTTCAACCCACCCGATGGTCGCAGAGGTCAGGAAGAGGGGAAACGGCGAAGAAAGGTCACGGTCACGCCCACAGCGTGATGTCACACTACTCACAGCACGGCAGCGCCAGAGATGATCTCTATCAGCTCCTTGGTGATGGCCGCCTGGCGGGTTCGGTTCAGCTTCAGGGTCAGCTTTTCAATCATCTCCGCTGAACAGAGAAGCCAGAGACATTAATGCGTTAGTCACGTCCTATGAGTGCATACTTCACCCTGTGAGAACACTGCTATGAGTGCATACTTCAAGAAGTTGTGTGGTATGGTAAGAATGTTTAATGACTAATAATTATTTGACTTATTCCCATTACCCTTACTTACCCCTACATCTACTTAATCTAATTATACCTACTTACTTCTACTTATAATACTTCTAATTTTACCTACTTATCTTTCTACTTCTAATTATACCTACTTACTTCTACTTCTAATTATACCTACTTACTTCTACTACTTCTAATTATACCTACTTCTACTTCTAATATCTACTTATAATACTTCTAATTATACCTACTTATCTTACTTCTAATTATACCTACTTACTTCTAATTATACCTACTTATCTTACTTCTAATTATACCTACTTACTTCTAATTATACCTACTCATCTTACTTCTAATTATACCTACCTACTTCTACTTCTAATTATACCTACTTACCTTACTTCTAATTATACCTACGTCCTCTAATTATACCTACTTCTACTTACATCTACTTATAATACTTCTAATTTTACCTACTTATTTTTCTACTTCTAATTATACCTACTTACATCTACTTATACCTACTTCTACTTCTAATATCTACTTATAATACTTCTAAATATACCTACTTATCTTACTTCTTATACCTACTTATCTTACTTCTTATACCTACTTACTTCTACTTCTAATTATACCTACTTACTTCTACTTCTAATTATACCTACTTATCTTACTTCTAATTATACCTACTTCTTCTAATTATACCTACTTACTTCTAATTATACCTACTTCTACTTCTAATATCTACTTATAATACTTCTAATTATACCTACTTATCTTACTTCTAATTATACCTACTTACTTCTAATTATACCTACTTCTACTTCTAATATCTACTTATAATACTTCTAATTATACCTACTTATCTTACTTCTAATTATACCTACTTACTTCTAATTATACCTACTTCTACTTCTAATATCTACTTATAATACTTCTAATTATACCTACTTATCTTACTTCTAATTATACTTATTTACTTACGGCCCACTGCGTGGTTGTCCCAGGCTTCTCCTTCCTTTTGGTCTTCATGGCCAGACCTCCCTGCTCTTAGTGCTTTATCATTTGAGAGTATTTTTTTGTGTTTTGTTAAATTCATTTGCTTGTGTATTCTACCTCGGTGTGGTGTCCTATTAATAAGTCTCTGCCTCATGATAGAGCCAGTGATTTTTCTGCAAATAATGAGCAGGACAAACACACGCATCAACAAGTTAAAGAGTGATGTATTACTGTACAAAATAATTTATTATCCCATTTAAAATCCCAGACATTCTGCTTAAAATACAGAACATATTGTCTCATTTACAAATAAAAATAAACTGTTGCCAACACTTTCAAATAATGGAATGGAACGTAATTTTTCTTTTTTCCCCCACGAGTATATCAGAGAAGGATATGAACAAAATCCATTTATTCAAAAACATATCAAGGGGTTTATGCTGGTCACATGTAAAGCGTACTTTGTCCGACAGGACTGGCCAATTTTATGTGGAATTCTCAGTCGGTGGGTTACATCAGCATCGCTTATAACAATAACATCAGGTGGGTGCTGCAGGAACAGTGAAATAGATCACTCTCTCAAGCTCCCCCAGTCCCTCTGTTGAGTTTAGTGCTTACATACATTACAGTAATACATTACGGTACTTTGCGCGATCCAGTCAGGTTACTTGCCTAGGTCCCACCCTCTAGTGCTTTTAAAATATTTTTTTAATTATTTATTTGTTTTTTAAATTATTTTTTAAATATTTTTTAAATTATTTTTTTATACATATATTTTTTATTTATATATATATATATATATATATATATATATATATATATATATATTCCTGTAATTTAATTTAGATTTAAATTCATTTTTTCCTTTTGTAAGTAAATTTGAGAATTTGTCTAGTCCCACCCTCCATTACTGCATTTAAATGTAATTAAAAAAATAACAATTTTCTTACATTTTTCTTTAAAGCAGTGGTCTCCAACCCTGGTCCTGGAGAGCTACAGGGTCTGCTGGTTTTTGTTACCACCTTAAAATCAGCACCCAATTGAGACAAGTTAATTGTGTAATCAACTGCTCTAATTGATTCATTAAATGCAATAATGAGTCAACCAGCAGACCCTGCAGCTCTCCAGGACCAGGGCTGGAGATCACTGCTTTAAGGGTATTCAACAGGGTATTTGACTGGTAACTAGTAACATCTAGGCAAGGCAAAGGAAGCGAGCATGATTATTCGGCAACACATTATAACCAAGTGCAATGGAATATGCATGTTACCAGGCTAGCAAGTCCAGCAATGTCGGTGCGACTTTACCTTAGATGAAGCTGTGTGCATCTCGGCTCCCTGGTCAGTTTATGAACATCCCCCAAGACCTTTATCTCGCTGTCTTGGGGGTCCAATAAGTCGGACAGTTGACGCAGTGTGCTATGCTTTAGGCTCCGGGCAAATGTGGCTGAGGTTATTCCGCCACTCCTCCTACGTTGCTGAATGTAGGCACGTTAACAACACCATTCATCGTTATCTTTCACCGTTAGTCTATACCATTTCAATTTTAACAAGGTAGCATAGCCAAAGCGTCATTTCCTGTAAAAATGTTCACATTTTCTGATCTCAGTCTGATGGGCGGCCAGGAGTTCGTCGCTGCGTCTGCAGTGTGAGGTCAGGTGGGAGGCCCGGGCCGGAGAGGCCGGAGAGCTCCTCAGGGCAGGAGGTCCCCTGGTGCGGAGCGGGACCCAAACACGGTGCGGTAGTGCTCCACCAGGATTTCAGTGAATATGTTGAGGGGGGTGAGCGCCCGGAGGGACACGGAGCCGTGCGGAGGCCAGATCAGGTTGACCGCGAAGACGCAGGCCAGGTTGGACGGACTCATCTTGTTCATGATGCTCTCCTGCGCCACCTGCAGGGGGGGGGGGGGGTAACACGTGCGCTCGTGTAAGAACAGGACTTACCGCAGTACCATTCCCAGAGCAGTCCACCAACTGTCAAAATCACCCTAATTCAACAAGTGTTTATGAACACAGGAACTCACTACTTACAATGTAAAACTGTTAAAACTGTAGTCACCCTAATTCAACACCCCAATTCAACAAGTGTTCGTTTATGAACATCCTAAGAACACAGGAACTCACTACTTACAATGTAAAACTGTTGGCACACTTTGTGCACAAACAGGAAACACAAGAGCAGCACGCACACACTCACTGTGAAACCCTGGTCACATTAAGAGAACAGCAGTGTGCCTACGCAGGAAATAAAAACCTTTTAATACATCGACTTAAAGAAAAATGGTTTTGAATGGTTTTTCAGTTAGGAGGGAGTGCCACCACAACACAACAACATTTAAAAGTTCTTATTCTATCCCCCCCCCCCCCCCCCAGACAAGCTGAAGGCACCATGTTGTGCTCTTCAGATGGGAGGGTTAAAGAGGCACGTGCGCACGCACGCACGCACACACGCACGCACACACACACACGTTCTCACATTGGCCCGGAGCTAAAAGCAGCTCTCATCTAGAGCAAAGCTTCTGTATTGCTGTAATTTGTGAAAGGTACGTGTCATTGCATCAGCAGGACTTTTGTTCCAGTTCCTTACCTGTGAAATCACAGTGGGATGCAGTGGGTAATTAACAGACCATTCTCCCTAATTAAACAGTACACTCATCACACTGGACTAATTACTCCAAGGGGACTGCATGCACTTTCACCTTTCAGAACGCACTCCCATCCAGAGGGACTTGAGCAGATCACATTGCTACACACAGTCCATTAATACAGCCGGATATGGCACATATTTAAACAAACACGGAGTACAATGACAGTGTCTGCATAGTGTGATCACCTGCTTTGTCATATAGATAACCATGACAACAGTTCAACTGCCATTAGAAAAATGTCTCGCTGTTGCTTAAGTTAGACAGTAGGGGGCAGCCAACGCTGTGATGTAAAGATGACGTACAGCTGGCCTGAGATGCACAGCTCAGTCCCATTCTCAAAAAGCCCTCGGGATTCGTTTTTTTTTTTCCTGCTGCCAAACAGATGAGCACTTCCCGATCGCTGTCTGACCGTGTAATTTTTAGGAGGGTGTGAGTGGGTTTTTCGGAAACTGTGAGCTCACTGTGGACTCCCAGGGGAAGGGAGGGGGCGATGCTGTACGGGTCTGGGGTGTGGGGGGGGGGCAGAGCAGTGTTCGGTTTCTGTATGGGTCTGGCGTCTGCCAAAGATGCATCAGCAGGAAGCTAACGATACAAGACACCAGCGGTAAACAAACAAGCCCCATTACCCCGAGCATCCAAGCTGAGCGTGAGAAAGGGAGAGGTTCACAGGCACTGGAGTGATGGGCTCCTGGTCACAGCTCCCTCTTACAGGACAACACTACTGCTGACAGTTCATTTATTTAAACTTTAATAACTCTAATAATAAAAAATTAAAACTTCTGGACTCTAATGAATGAGCTGGTCTGTGAGCCGGGCGCGCACACACACACACGCACACGCACATGCGCACACAGACACACAGACACACAGGCACAGGCTACGGGGTAGTCACTCACCATGTGCAGGAAGCAGACCAGGTACTTCAGCACGGCGTAGTTGTGCTCCGGGAGGCCCTCGATCACCTGCTTGACCACCGTCACTCTCAGACTGCTCTCCACCTCTGAGGAGCAGAGACGCAAGCGCACGTTAGCGCACGTTAGCGCATGTTAGCGCACGTTAGCGCGGCTCGGCGCCGTCCTAGCCTGCTTCCCCCGGTCTCTGACCCAGAGTCTCCAAGGGCGCAGACCCACGCGCCTCACATCTCCTCTGCAGATTCCCCACAGCCGGGGGGAAAAGGACTCCAGCTGGGCAAAAGCTCCAACTATCGATTTAGGTCTGGACTCAGTTACACAGAGATTTTGTCCTTCACTTTTTTGGGGGGGGACAAGCTTTCAGAAAAATGCTACAGCAGTGCTTTCACTTCTCACACAAAACAAGGAAGGATGCACCTCAATCTAGTAATCTATCAAAGTGAACCAGCATTTATTGTACTTTGTATTATCTTCCTAATGTTGTAGCTTGTACTGTCCCCCGAGTTTGACTTAGCATCAGTTAGGTCAGAATAATGTTCACAGGGTGAACTGGACTTTGAGTTCTTGGCTATGAATAACTGTACAAAATGAGTATCGTGTACCTTATCAAACCTGTGTTTCGTAGCTGTTCCAATGACCTTGATATGCACTTTTGCACGTCGCTTTGGATAAAAGAGTCTGCTAAATAAATGCAATATAACGAAAAACACAATTGCACTGCACTGAACATTTGGGTTCAGAAACAGCGGTGCGACAAAACCCTCAGACAGCAGCTGCCGGACTGCTGGACTGCTGCTCTTTTGAAGGTCCCGTGTAGAACTGCTGGTCGCCTTCAGCTTCTGTCATCTGATGACGACCTCGGGCATTCCTGACAGCGCTAACGTGCGTACCGCGGAGCAGAGGGAGGAACACAGGAGAAGCAAATCCAGACTGGAACGTGGGTACGGGGCTGGGGTATGGGGCACGGGGCTGGGGTGCACGGCGGGACGGGGCGGGGCGGGACGGCACTCACGCACGATGTCCTGCACGTGCTCGTACAGCGGGAAGGTGAGCAGGGGCTCGGGCAGCTCCCTCAGGAAGCTCTTCAGGATGACGGCGGGGACGTGGACGTCGCCGTACTGATCGAAGTCCACCGGCTTCCCTGCAGGAGGGTAGAGGGGCCATCAGTTCGCCGCCAACGCCACAAATACCGCCACTGCTGCTCACCAGCCGTGCCGCCTTTAAAGCCTCACCTCCACCGACACGGGCCTAAAACCTCTGTAAACATTAGCGCCCCCTGCTGTCCCGGAGGGGGTGAGGGAGGAAAATCTCACCCAGGTTGTAGAGCTTCTTGATGTCTTTGATCAGCTGCACGCGGGCTGATCTCCGGAAGATTCCCTCGGTGCGGAGCCCTGGGGGGGGGGGGGGGGCGTGGGCAGAGGGAACATGCTCACCGGCGCATCAAACACATGGTTTCTCTACCATATGTGCATTACATCATCATATCAACCATATATGATGCTGCATAGCTACAGAACACAATGCAAGCAAGAGTCAACAGAGAAGCAAAATTTTAGAGAATTGTTCTGTATGAAATGTTCTGTATGATGCGCGCTCACACACACACACACGCGCACTATGAGGAATGAGCAGAGCAGGACGGCCCTGTGTAGAGGGTGACTATGAGGAATGAGCAGAGCAGGACGGCCCTGTGTAGAGGGTGGCTGGTGCAGAGCGCTCTGTGTAATTTGGGCTAATGGGTGGAGTGGGAATGGAGCGCTGCTCTTACCTTTCCCCTTCAGGTAGGACACGGTCTCGGACATGACCGGGGGTATCAGCGCGCCCTTGCTTCTGTCACGAATGCTGGGGGGGGCGGGGGGGGGGGGGGGGAGGGAATAAACACACTGTGTAACCAATGACATTCCTGCAGCCCACAGCACCGAAAATCCACTTGGATGAATAACCTGAGAAGGCTGGGAAGGCACACCACGCTTTTTGTTTGGCGTGGAGAGGTGGAGCACACTCACTACTGCAGGCTGACTCCGAACTGCTGGGAGGGGAGGGGGGGGCGCGGGGGCGGGACTCTGGCGGGCGCCCCCTTCTTTGCGACTCTCAGCCTCTCGTGTCTGCGGCAGGAGAACCGCCGTCACCATGGAAACCCGCAAACCAGGTACAGGGGAAGAGATTTGGGGGAGGGGGGGAATGAATGCCAACAAATTCAAACTGGACTGACTCCTACAGTACACAGTGTCCGTGTAAACAGTGTTTTTGGGGGGTTGAAAGTACATTCAAAACCATGTGTGTGTGTGTGTGTGTCTGTGTGTGTATATGCGTGTGTGTGTGTGTGTGTGTGTGTGTGTGTGTGTGTGTGTGTGTGTGTGTGTGTGTGCGTGTGCGTGTGCAGGCATGCTGCAGCGGGGGCGTACCGGAGGACCTCGGGGGGGATGCTCAGCTGATCGTAGTTCAGGTGTTCCCTCAGTTCTGCCAGATAGTTCACGTACGTCACCTTCTTCCCAAACTTATGACTGCAAGAAAAGAGCACAGACTTTTACTGGTAATTCACATCCAGATCTGTACCCGTTACCTTTTTAAAAACCTTCTGCATCATGCCCCCCCCCAATCCCGATTTAGATGTCCGGCAACCCTCCGACTGCCAGACAACCGCTCTTACCTCCCGAGCTATGTGATTAACCCCCTGCAACTGCGGACAGAGAGACACGGCCGTACCTTATCAGGGGGCTGAACAGATTCCCAAGGACTCTGATGTAGTTGGTTGGATGGACCACGTAGAGCGCTTTCAGGTTCTTCTTGTACCTGGAAATAAAAAACAAACACCCCACAGTGGGGCTGGATCTCCATAAAACACAACCACAAAGTGAACTCAACTGTAGGCCACACCTATTTTAAATTATCATTCCACTCCATAATTTATAAAAAATAAAATAAAATCATGGAAGCAAGTAAAACAACGAGTGCTGTTGCAGCAGGAACAGGAAGTAGCCATTTAATTAGCCAATCCCTGCGAAGTAAACACGGGGACGTGATAAAGCAAGAGCGCGATGCGGCTGAATGCAGCGGGCTGGTACGCCCGCAGTGGGGGGCGGGGTTAGGGGCGGGGTCAGCGCCGTGGCGACGGACGCACTTGCGGTCGAACTCGTTGTAGGCTTGACGCAGCCAGCTGAGAGACGGCTTGTTGGAGCTGCGCAGGCCGTAGTGGAAGTAGACCACGCTGTAGTCGCACTCCACGTACTGGTCCAGCGTGTACTTCAGATACCTGCGGAGAGGCCAGACACACGGGGGGGGACGAGACAGGACTTCAGTGTGTCTGCTGAGGTGAGGGCCACAGACAGAGTGCCAAGTCTGGATTTACTAATGGGCACTCGAGCCCACTCCCCAGTATCCAGTACCCACTCCCCAGTACCCACTGTCCAGTGCCCACAACCCAGTACCCAGCACCCACAACCCAGTATCCAGTACCCAGGACACACTGCCCAGTATCCAGTACCCAGGAACCCCTGCCCAGTATCCAGTACCCACTCCCCAGTGCCCACTACCCAGCAGCTTACTCCAGCAGCCTGTGGTGGTTGAGCTGGTGTGACGGGGGCATGCAGCAGCAGCTGAAGATGATCAGCTTCCTGCCGTACTTGTCTTCCCCTGGAGAGAGAGAGAGAGAGAGAGAGAGAGAGTGTGTTCACACTCACTCTCGGGAGCTCAGCATGGTACAGTACATACCAGACTGTCCTACAGCCTCATTTACAGTCGATCGCACAACCCTCCCTTTTGGCAAGAGTCGTGAAACAGAAAAGACGCACTTTCAGCTGAAAACCTTTTTTAATGTCACGGACAATGCCATTCTCTGTCGCACAGTGGTGATTGGGCAGCCAGATGGAACACTGATTTTTTTTTTTTTTTTGCTCTACTTCATTATTTTGGTCTTGAACGGTGTTGATAAGCATGGAGGTGATAAGAGGAAAAAACCAACAAAGAATGCGGTTAATTAAGTCATTGAACCGGTTAGCCGACTTCCTAAAATAGTTGAAATGCCATGTGTTCATGCAGCATGAGGGGCCCAACGCATCTGCTTAACTCGGCTAAAACATTCGCCTCACTTTTGCATCATTTGGTTTATGTGACTGACAAACCAGCTATTTTTTCCAACCCCTTACACGTTGCTTTTTAACAAAAGTTGATTTAAAATCTCTTCCTCCTCTAGTTCTCAATATGTATGTGAACATACGAATGCAAAACATCAACTTTCAGAGAGTGTGAGAGAGAGAGTGTGGTTGGTGTGATTCGTGCACATTACCGTATGTACGTATAACACCGAGGACCTCAGGACTACAAAAACATACATGTAGTGACATCAACATCATCTCCCAGCATGCTTTGGCAGAAACCCGCTCGCTCTCACCGGCGACCTGGAGGATGCCGTGGCGGGCCACATCGTAGTAGGGGTGTGAGGTGTCCACACAGGAGCCCCTCCTGAGGACATCAGCGGGGAGGTCGCCAAGCACCTCCTGCTCCTCCTCGTCCTTCCTCAGTTCTGTTGGGGGGGGGGGGAGAAACAGGATGTGATTCAGAGGTCGGAGGTCAGAGTTCAAAATCATCATGGCCGTCGCATGTTTGGCAAACTCTGTGGTCAGTCAGTATTGCAGCAGGGCAGCTGACCAACCACAGGTCAGTGTCTTACAGACAGGGAGGGGTCAGTTCAGTGTACTGGGTACCAGATGCGCCATATGCACATTCCTCACACGCATACCCAACTGCTGGGCTGCATCATGAACCACAAACGAACTCTCTGGGATACCAGAGAAGGGGTCTGAGGCTCAGGTCAGACTCGGCACAGCAGACACACACCCTCCACCCCACTGCGGACTGGCTGTCACTCTGCAACAGCGTTAGCCGGTTAGCAGCTGGCCTGCGAAGGGCGCTGGACTGATGAGCCCTGCTCAGCGTGCGCTAGGCTGGCTAAGTAGCGCCATGCGGCCTCACGGAAAGCACTCGACCAATCAGCACGCATCCTGCCAGCTCTGGTGAGCGGGCGGGGTTCTGGGTTAAGGCCTGGCGCGGAGCCGGCTAGCGTTAGCGCGCGGGACCGTCGGTACGCGATTCAGCATCGAGAGTCATCGCTTCGGCCCGCCAGAAACAGCACCGGGATCTTCAGCGCAGAAGGGAATGAGGATGTATGCGGCTGTTTCAAGAGGGGAGAAAAATAATAAAATAAAAAAATAAAAAATCCACAGTGCCCACAGAGGAGTGCTCTCACACTAAAGATAAGCCCCAGCATTCCTGTCTGAATCCCTTACCTGTCCACATTGTAAACGGATTTGGCTTTTTGGATCCCACCCCCCATCCCTACTGGCCCCGATTCACAATTAAAGTATTTGTAAGTAAATAAAGAGTAAAAAAAACAAGCTATGAAGGTAATGAAAGCTGGATGAGTCAGCCTTTCAGGGACTGGGGTGGGGGGGGGATCACCTATTTCAGCCAGCTGCTCCAGGTCCACGTCGGAGATCATTGTGGAAAAGCAGGGGGAGATCAGCTCACCGGTGTGTCTGTCCTGGGAATCAACTCTATCAAGAAAACACAAGTTCACTGTTGACAGAAATAACATTTGAGATTTCTCAGTTTTTAAAAAAAATTTTTTTACAGACCCTCTGCAAAAAGTTGGTGGCAATTAGGGAATCTCTCCTGTCTGGACAAACAAGGGGAAAACAATTCTTACAATTGACTTAATTAGCTGCAGAAAATATGAGGAATGGATCCGTGTCTAGTACACATGCACTTATCATAAAAGCTAGTCTGCACTCTCACATTGAGCAGTGGCCTGAGAGGGAGAAAAATCAAAATGAACAACAAAAGCAAGACAAAGAAAACAAACAGAAAAAAGGAAAAAAGATAAGTTGAACAGAAATGAAGAAATCACCATTTGTCCCCCCCCCCCCCCCCCAATAAAAACATGAAAGAAGCAGAGGACTTTAAAATTGATGGAGAAAGGCGCAAATCGGTGCATAAAAATTAACCAGAACGCAGGAAATGAAGTGTTTGACGCTCAAATTTTCCTGGGGGAAACCAGGAACCCCCCAAACCCCCGCTTACTGTGTGTCCCCCAATGTTCAAACGAAACCAAAGCCACTGCCACTGTTCCTTTCAGATAAGCGCCCCCCCCCCCCCCCCCCCAACCTCTTGCCCCTTAAGAAATGTGTCAATCTGCCAATTTTGTTTTTACTGCAAAGGTCAAATTTGATTTCATTCACGTGCAGTGCCTGCAGGCTTACTGCAAGGATGTTGAAACTTCATTCCTTTCTCCGTTAATTAAAAACGGTTCTGTATTTATTATGCGTTGCACTTCCCACATTTGTCGTTTGTTTTTTATGCTGTTGCACTGAACAAATACGTTTCTAAATTTGTATCGAATGTCTAATTGAAACAGATTTACTAGAAGTGCTGAAGTATATAAAACACCACGTTAAATATAAACTTAAAACACTGCAGAAGATACACACCGTGCAACAAACGGAACCTGTACACAAACTGCTTACAAACCAAACCAAACATTTTCCGCTTATTTTCATTCTATTTAATAACACTGTATAACTGGTGCGAGGCAAGCACAAATCAAACCAGCAACAGGCCCCCTACAGCAGTGACAGCACAGATAACAGGAGACTGAACTCCACTACAAAGCACTTCATAAGATTGGTTTAGTTAACATCACACACCTGCAAAAAACAAAAACAAAAAAAAAACCCAATGAGGTGATTATGCTTCATGACCAGGCCCCAAGTGCCTGAACCAGTCTGCATCTGATAGGTGTGATAATGAATGTTGACATTTACGGAGAAGGAAATGATTTTTCTTTTCTTTTTTTAAAGCTCCTTACCTCGACTGGTTTTGAAAAGGCCAAAATCGCCACTTGCGTGTTGAAAGGATTCACATTTCCCGGCACAACCCTTCAGTGTAAAATTCAGTAGCTCAGTCCCATCAGGGAATCAGAACAGAACCTCTCGCTACTTAAGAAACGCAGAAGCCAGCTCTCCAAATCGGCCAATTTGGTTTTATTGCAAAGGTCAAAATTGATTACATTCACGTGCAGTGCCTGCAGGCTTATAGCAAGGATGTTGATCGCAAACAAATAACACACCTTTAAGACTCGAAACTCTATTTACAGACGCACGTATAAACACTGAAACAAACTTGTCTTTTGTTTTTTTTTATGTTGTTGCACTGAACAAATACTTACGTTTCTAAATTTGTATCGAATGTCTAATTGAAACAGATTTGCTAAAAGTGAGAAAGTATATAAAACACCACGTTAAATATAAACGCAAAACACTGTAGAAGATACACACCGTGCAACAACCGGAACAGGAACCTGTACACAAACCGCTTACAAACCCAAACATGTTTCACTTATTTTCATTCTATTTAAAAACTCTGTATAACTCAGATAACAATAGGAACTGAACTCTGAAGAACCGGGCCAAATTGCCAAGGCATATTTGTACGTTGTTACCAAAGCTATCACAGAAAAGGGAGGTGAGATTGTACACTTCACCAAAACGCAACTTACTGAACTTCGCAGTTTTTAGCTGTGGCCATGCGGTCCAGCGGGACAAACCGCAGAGTTGGTTGAATCATTTTCACTCACAACTAACTTAAAGTGAAAGTATAGCGTGTGGAGACGCGACCATTCCATGCACAATCGCCCCTGACCTGATAACCTAAAATCCCAATTTAAGATGCCAATTTGTGTAAAGCTACAGGTATTCGTACAAAAAAGATATACCGTGAATTTTCTTTACCTGTTCCAGGTGAGTCTTCATGCGTATCCAACAAAGTCAGGCATATATCTTAATGTTTAAAAGACACAATCATGAACCTCGACTAACTTCCCTCAGGTCATGTATTGCCGTTTTAAATTCAAAATAGTTTCAATCGCTACCCAACGATTTCAGAAATTGCGCAACGTTTTACGCATGCTCAGATTTCTCCAGGCCTGCATTCCATTGCGTTTCAAGTTCCAGGTGGCCTCCGCTTGCCTGACTGGCAAGTGGTAGCACGCACGTAAAAGCGGATAAACACATTCGGCAGCCACGCATCGGATTGAGAGGAACTTCTTTGCTTGTGATTCACGTGGACTGTAGCCTACATAAATAAGCAGCGAAATATCTCATTTCCGCCCGTGATCTCTTCCGGTAATTAGGTGGGGGACATAATTTGCAGAAGTACACGCCTTAGAAAAACATAACATCACGTTGTGGCTGAATGCTATCCCCAGGGTAAATAAAGAGATACGGACTAGGCCTATCTGCACCTCACCAACATCAGAAGAGGGGAAAACCCAAAAATTATGAGGCGGATAAGGCCTGCAGAGTGAAATATAAATAATTTGTTATTATCACAAAAGTGTGTGGGTGTGTGTGAGAGAGACAGTTTAAATATAAATATAACAGTTATATTGACAAAACATACAGATAACATCTGAATCATTTTGTAAACCAGCTCAAGCTGCAGTATTTTAACAGGATCGGATGGTTTTACAGTGGGTCATAGGATGTCAGCCCAAAGTAGACATCACTAGCCATGCAACCATAGTGACAACACTTCAAACCAGGGTCCTACCAGACCTAATACAGAACCTCCTAAGAAAACCTGATCAATAATCATCAACACCAGCATATAAGAGTCATACCTACATTTTTACATATGTAAATACAGGCCCTTTGGAACAGGTGAGGCAGAAACTGTAGTTATCTAAGATCAGTATACAAAGGGGATGGAACGGGGACTGCAGAACAAGCCAGTACAGATGGACATCAACCATGCCACCATATAACAAAGCCACTGAGAACTGAACAACATACTAAGATGATGGTGGGACAAATGGTATGTTTTTCTTTTTGTATTCTTTAGTGTGTCTTGTTTTTTTGTTTGTTTGTTTTTTTTGTTCATTTTGATTTGGTGGTTTTTTAAAATTTTCGCTGCTTTTGCTGTTTTGCTGAATGGCTGTGTGTTTCGTACAATGAAAGTTTGTTAAAACTCAGATTCAGACATACACACACACACAGACACACACACTTTCTCTCAGGCGTGCAGACAGGAGCTGGGGTGGGGAAGCAAACGGCAGGATGTTAAGCACATCGTCCGTTTTTACATTTTTATTCAATTTTGTTTAATCAGATTTAGAAATGTCATAAAAACAGCACTGGCGTAGGGTCACTCCTCTAACATGATGTGAATACCGTAACTCTATTTCCTGTAAGGGTTTGCTGTGTAGAGTCAAAGCCTTCTATGCTCTGTATATGAATACATATATGACATTTATGAGAAAGGGGGTTTCTGCTATGCTTTGTCGAGACACAAAATCTAGTAAAAGCCTGACATCTGGTGGATGGATATGAACAGACACAGACACACACGCAGACAAACACACACGCACATGCATATACACACACACACACACACATACACACGCACGCACACAATTTCACATTATTCTGGAAGGTTAACATACAGTTCACTGCTGCCACGCAGTATATACCATAGGCTGTTCTGCATTACTCTGGTTCTGCAGCTTATGGTTGTTCAGTCTTGTGGGGTTATTCTCTCTTGGCTGCACCACAAGCTATTTTGCCATGCTGTGGTGACATCAGCAGCCCTGTGTCACATGACACAGCCACAGGCCCCATAACATGTTCTAGTCTACCAGAAAAAAAGTGTGACTGGAAAAACCCCTGGCAAGAGTATCAATGAATCAACCCTCCGCTCAGCTGAGATTCATCTCTCATTAGAAATAAACCAAAGAGAGGCTTGTTTAAATACAGCATGTGAGAATAAAATTCCAACTAAAACACCCTGGAAAAACCCCAGTATGATCAGAACTAATCATGAATCATCGTACCGACAGGACAGGCCTGTGGATAACAGTAAGTGCACGCAAATACAAAATGACCTCAGGGTCGGTCCAGGCAGTGCCCCTGGGAACAATCCTCGTACCCCTGCTATTTGGGGATTGACCTTATCATCATAAGGACATTTATTAAAAATGGATCAAGCAACAATGCTTTGCAGCAGTGGCCAGTTCTCTCTGATGAAATGAAACAAACATGTTTTTGTTTTCTCTCTCACCAATTTGATGTCTGTATTTGTTCCAGCTCATATTTTCTGAATGGTGGCTCATTCACCCTTTGCCATAAAATAATGTTTCTGGCTCTATGGTGCTTACTATTCTCAGTCATTTTCAGAGGATTGCAGTAGTACCACTTCAGTTATTTTTGAGGTCACCAGCTACTAATATCAGGTCTTTGCACGAGCTGGTAATAATCAGATTCTATGACTGTGCCAGTCACTCTAAGCACCATGCATTTATTCACATTATAAATGATGGGGAAAAAAGACAAATGAGAGAGAAAGTGTAAGGTGACTAAACAATGGAAAGGGTGATTCCCGCAGGGTTTTAAGTGTTCAGTACCCAGCCCGTGTTCAGTCCGTGTATTATCATGATGGAACATTCCCTCACACAGTAACGGCCATTTTGCAGAGCTTCTAACCCCAGAGGGAAACAGTTCATTTTACACTGCATTGCTTATTCAAGGATGTGGTCCGTACAGTCTTCCACAAATTGAGTTCTTTCACACCACTGTCCCCGTCACGCCAAAATAAAAGTCCCCTCCGTCACATTCATCAGCCAGTCATCAAAGATGCTGGCGTTAAAAACAGATGGCAGAGAAATCTGCCCGGTGAATTAATGCTGTACCTCAGGTTCAGAATAGAGCACATCCTGAGCCAATCAGCTTCCACTACAAACCAGCATCATCTTCGGCACACAGTGACAACAGAATGAAGTAACGCATTCACACCACTCAGCCCTGCCTTTCAACTGCACTGCAATCAGAATAATCATAATAATAATAATTACAAACATGACCAACTGTATAATGTGACAGCTGTCGAATCAGCAGTCTCCTGCAGGTTCCCAGTTTTGTCAGAGGTAGTGGGGGTCGCACCTCAGTGACTGCATAACACAAACAAAGAGCCAAACCGGTCCAGCTGCTGCGGGCCGGGCCGAGATAAGCAGGGCTGGCCCGGGGGGGGGGGGGGGGTTTGATGGGCTTTTCCATGCTGATTATGCAAATGTGGTCAGCATTAGTCACGTGACCTGCAGGCAGCGAGGAAGCAGCGATTGCGCCTTGTGGTTTTGGCACAAAGACACACGGGGGTGGGTATATATATATGTATATATATATGTATATAAAGTGTGTCGTGGGAATAGGACGAAGGACCAGCCGCTAGCTCCAACCCAACGCTCGGTGTACATATCCTATTAAGATCAGCGCAGAAGCCAGGCTAAAAATAACCCGGCCTGCATATTTTCTGCGAAGAACGGGCAAAGAGGATAAAAGGGAAACAAGATATTCCAGCTAAATAAGAATGCCTGCTGTGTGTTATGAGTGCTCTGTGCGTGTCTGTGTGTGGTTTCATGCCCATGCCGCAGAGGGGGAGAGGCAGAGGAGCAGGATGTGTGTTATGAGTGCTCTGTGCGTGTCGGCGGGCTGTTTTAGGCACACGGGCTCGCTCCTTGCGGTCTGATTAGGTGTACACGGTACGTGTCCTTTGGTTGCCAGCACTGGGGGGGGAGGGGGGGGCAGTTCCGAACCCCCCGTTATTGAGGAGGCAGTGGCAGCCTGTCTCCCAGGGGCACCGACGACAAACACAAGACAAGACTGTTCTGAAAACAAAATGGAGATCCTGCAGAACATACAAGTAAGCTTGCTCCTCCAGTTAACAATGTCGAGGATCCACTCTCTCTCTCACACACACATACACGCACACACAAACACACCACACACATGCACATGCACACACACAAATGCACACACGTGCACACACACACACTCACACAAATGCACACCCCCATACACCCACACACACGTGCAAACACACACACATACACACACACACACATACCCATACACCCTCACAGACACACATGCATGCATGCACGCATGCGTGCACACACACACCCCAAAGGCAAACCGAGTGAATCACATCCATCCACCATACACAACAGTCTGGCCCCATTCTTCTTGTCTCAAAACAAATGAGGTGTGAGTGTAGAAGTGTTTATTTCCTGCACTCTGTGTTACCAGCAAGCTGCTAAAAATAGATTCTAGGGACAGAGGTGGGTTATGGGAAATAGATTCCTTAGACTGAACGTATAAGATCCTGTGCATCGTATTCAACCACAGGCCATTATGTGAAAGGGACCCACTGGTGCTCAGACAGGGAGGGGGCTGGACAGTGGTGGCTGTTTCTGGGGGTGGGGAGGACGGCGGATGGGGTGTGTGCTCGTGACACCAGTGATGCATCACACCAGATTCACCAGCAGATGTCAGTGTTGCAGCAGAGGGGTCTCTGGTCCTAAAAGGCTGAGAAATGCCCCCCCCCCACCCCAGCAGCAGTGTGCCTCCGTTCTGCTGTCATGCTGTAGCATGCTGATCTAAGGACCTGACAAACGACATTGATGCTGAGAGCACAGCACTGTCTCTCCAGTCAGCAGACAGCACATGCCATCCTCTGCCCTGCGACTGCCCCTCCACACACACACACACACACACAGGCACACACAGGGACACGGACACAAACGCACACGCACACACACACACACACACACACACACACAGGGACACAAACACGCACGCACGCACACACACACACAGGGACACAAACATGCATGCACACGCGCACACACACACACACACACACACACACACAGGGACACAAACACGCGCGCACACACACATGCAGACACACAGGTAAAGGTGTGAAAGGTGTAGCTCTCTGCTCTCAGTAATCAAACCCCCCCCCCAGTTTGGAGTCAGTACTCAGGAGGGGTCATGACCTCCAGTACAGGCACTCAGGCTGAGGGAGGCATCTCACCTCCGCAGAGTGATTTTGCATTTCCATCTCAAGGTCTTGCTGACATTCCGCGCGCCGCATTTCGGACTCGCCGTTCTCTGTCTTTACCGCTTTTTTTAAATCTCTCCCGGCACATGACCGGGGTGTAAATACACCCAAATCCACAGCCGTTATTGTGTCACGGTGAACAAACCACGACCCCCCCCCCAACCTCCCCAGCCCCAATAAATAAATTAGTGCAATTAATCATGGCATGCAGCGGAGCGCCAGTCGACTGGAACTCTCAGTGTTAATAAGATGAAGCTGCCCTTTATTTTTTTTTTTTAAAGAGTCGGGGGTTTGTTCTCTTCAGGTGAGATTTGGTTTGCTTTGGGACCTTATGTGAAAGTGAATGAGCTGCTCTGCACATGCCAGACTACGAGGTGGAGTGGATGATGGACTCCAACCGCTTACTGTAATGCCTGTTAAATACTCACAGATGCCTTGCTGATATTGCAACCATGTGTCCCCTCTAGGGGCGCTGTTCCACTTATGCATTTGGAAAAAGCTCTTATTTTCTGCTACAAACCTTCTTGCTAAGAAGCTCCCCGTATCAGTCACAAATAACCAGATTCACATATTCTGGAAAGGAGTGTGTGATATTCTCACAAGGCAGCATTGTCTCCCTCGCAAACGGTCACGGCCACACTCTCAAATACTCAAATTTCCGCAACAAAGTTTTCAAATAAGAAAAGTCCCCTGAAAATGCTAAAAGTAGCCAAAGTACAAAATGCTATCAGATAATTCTGTGCATTTATTTTGTCCTCCATAGTGCCCTCTTGAGGGAACAGATGTGCCAGAACAATGTGCTGGCGACGTGGTGGGACAGTGTTGGACTTTTAGGGATCAGAAGAATTTGGAGTGTAACGCCCCAATGCCAACTGTCGTGTTGTACTGTAATCCCAGGAATGGCCAGAGGTGGCGCACATTACACATACCACCCCCCTGCCTCCCACCAAAGAAAAAAAGGACGTCTCTGTTCCAGTACATCGGACGCAGGTCGAGGATTCCAGTTACTTTAGGAATACTATTTTACAAGTTACAACAGTGCCACAACACCGTCAGAGACAATCCAGTCACTCTTAATTCCAATGCTTCGGAATTAAACCTCCTACGGCCAGTATGAAATGATGGTGAAAACAAAAAATATTGGCATCGGTGACAGATTTTCTTAACAAATGATTCACAATGGCCACCTCACTAGAGAAGACTAAATTAAAACCGTTCCCCAAGCAAAGCACCATCAGCTGTATATTTATATACATATATAGCTTTATCCTGTTTCTGGACTCAAATCTGTCGCTGTACGATAAACCCCCCCCCCCCCCCCCCAGTGGCTGATGGGACACGTTGTGCACAGTGGACCCCATGGGACCAGCCTGTCACCCTTCTCCCGTCTCCCCGGAGGGTCCCGGGGATCCTTCACTCAATGTCATCTCCAATCATAGCGCCAGCGTAAATATTTAATGCGCATCCTCACAAAGTGCCAACTCTTTTCCTCTCTCTCCCGTTCACATGGAAAGGGGGGGGGATCGATTGTCACCCTACACTAAGGGCATCGAGCGTGAGCCGGGCACCAGGGGTAATTTCCCCTCCCCAGGTCAAGAGTGAGCCAACCTTCATCCATTGATAGATTGTTTTTTTATTTTATATTCATAGATGTCTGCCAGATTGCTTCTCAATGGCAGTTAAAAAAATAAATAAAATCCCAGACAGCTCAGTCAGCACTGTGTAGCAATCTATCAGACGGACGAGGCATGAATGGAACTATGAGTGGTGTGCCGGAGTCCGGTGACTACTACTGTTTCTCAAAGCTTGAGGCATGTTTTCATAAATCACACAGACGCCATTCAAATCGGAGGGAAAACATTGTTACGATCAAAAAATAGCCGTTTCGTTTATTTGAAAAATATGATGATACCTGCGTACATTTTATAATGACCTATTATCAATGAAATTTGCTGCAGCTGTTTGTATTGTTTGTCTTATTCTACGTCTTGTGACGTAAGAAATTTCACAGAAATCTGACGAGAAAGTATAATCTCATCTAATAAGCAAATAAGATGACATTGTGTAAATGCGTGCTGTGTTACCTCACACGCTGACACTGAGTTGATTTCATTATTTTTCGTTGAATTTATGCATTCCCAGATCTCATCTTGTTTTTTGTTTTTTTTTACAGTCAGTTTCCCATACTTCACCCCCACCCAGTTCTGAACAGCAGAGTTTACACTGAAAATGTACGTCATCTGCATTATGTTTATCATATGAATGTGCCCCAGGATCACTGTCTAAACAGGTCCAGGGACAGTGTGTACTCGTCGATCAATAGCGATGTTTGGATATGTGGTGGATTTCACCCGACAGGCAAAGCATTATGGGTTCAGTAGTCCGGAGCCTAATTAGGGCCGTAAGCCTGACCCCTCGTTGGCACACAGGAATGGCCTCCCGGCGCTGCCTCTGATTTAAAGAAGCTCGAGTGGCTGTCAGATGCTGATAAATTAGAAGATCTCTTTAAAAGCGGGACTATCAAAGCAAAGGCTGCTAAGTGTCACTTTTCCCCGAGGATACTGGCCTTCAAAAGTGATTTGTGTTCGGTAGTGAAGCCAAAGTGATTTGTGCTTGGTACTGAATCCACCTGAAGAGTCTGCTTTTAATGAAGGAAAAAATAGCACAGAAAAGTACAAAAATGTGACCAACTGTCACCTGTATGCAGCGCACACTGTCACCTGTATGCAGCGCACACTGCCACCTGTATGCAGCGCACACTGTCACCTGTATGCAGCGCACACTGCCACCTGTATGCAGCGCACACTGCCACCTGTATGCAGCGCACACTGTCACCTGTATGCAGCGCACACTGCCACCTGTATGCAGCGCACACTGTCACCTGTATGCAGCGCACACTGCCACCTGTATGCAGCGCACACTGCCACCTGTATGCAGCGCACACTGCCACTTGTATGCAGCGCACACTGCCACCTGTATGCAGCGCACACTGCCACCTGTATGCAGCGCACACTGTCACCTGTATGCAGCGCACACTGCCACCTGTATGCAGCGCACACTGTCACCTGTATGCAGCGCACACTGTCACCTGTATGCAGCGCACACTGTCACCTGTATGCAGCGCACACTGCCACCTGTATGCAGCGCACACTGTCACCTGTATGCAGCGCACACTGTCACCTGTATGCAGCGCACACTGCCACCTGTATGCAGCGCACACTGTCATGCAGTCATGTTCCCCTCAGATGAGGCAGTAAGCATGAGGGTTTACTGAACAGAGGAGCTGCTGGGTTTCACATGCAGCAGATACTGTGTGTGTGTGTGTGTGTTAATGTATGTCTATGTGTGCGCGTGTGTCTGTGTGTGTCCTATCCCCTTTTTAAACCTCATTTTAACCCTCTGAAGAGTAGGTTCTAGAACTCTGTGTTGCTTTCCGTTACCAGTAGCGCTGGTTACTTCAGCATTAGAATGTTCAGTTCGGAACATTCTGGTCGCATGTCTGTGATGTCACACCTTAGAGGGTTAAGAGCTCAGCCGGCTGCATTCAGCAGAGCTCCCCAGTGGGACAGAGTGAGGCGGGTGCGGGCCGCACACATCCGGTTATCTGGCTCGTTCAGCCGGCCTGCGCCACAGTCTGTCTGCCTCTTCCTGTGATGCAGATGGATGGAACCCCACATCAGCCCCCCCCTCCCCATACACGCCGCAGGTACCCCCCGCCCCCCAAAGCTCGCCTGCCTTCCTTCATCATTAATGACAATGTTGTTTTTCTTCTTCTTCTTCCATTTTGTCACCATCGTTTATCTCTGGCAGGACAGCTCTACCCAGAGCGACGCAGCGGAGGACTATCTGCCAGCGCCACGGCAACGGACCTCTCAGCTGAATCCTAATAATACAGTCCACTGGCACGTCTGTCTTCGCCACTAAAGCTCTGGATTATTATTATACATATTTATTTTTTTGCACTGCCTGTTAAACTGGAAATGCTTTAGCTTTCTTAAAATTGTATTTTCTACATTTTATTTCTTTGCTCTCCCTAGACATGTGTAGATATGTGAACATGTAGTAGCAGAAACTACTACAGAAAGACACATAGGCATGTTCCGTGTGAAATGTACAATATTGGAAAAGAATTTAAGAAGCATGGATAAATCTGACTTCTGAGACATTTTCTGTGTGTGTGTGTGTGTTCTGCACATCAAACTAAACACTTCCTCTTGGGTTTCACTTTCAGAATCCTCATTGACTTTTTTTCCAGGAAACTACACAAGCACAGCACACATTTTGTAATCAGGGACACAATGCTACAGCGAAATAGGAGACCAAGGCACCCTTCAACATTAATCCCCTCACCCAAATAAGAAAGGGCCCATTCACACCTCACTTAAAGCAGAATGCCTGAACAAGTGTTCACACACACGCATCAGCAAACAGATGAACTGCATTAATGTGGTTAGAGGTCAAAGTTCACAACAAACTCATTATTTCATTCCATGTTGGGTAGGGGGGGCTGCTAGTTCCAGCACTTTGCAGTTGTAGGGGGGGGAAAAGCCCCATTGTTGGGTAGCTGTTAAGATTGGCTTTTAATGGCAACCCCTCTTTGATTGGTGGAACAGCCTGTGCTGTTATGGGGTAATCTGATTGGTGGAACAGCCTGTGCTGTTATGGGGTAATTTGATTGGTGGAACAGCCTGTGCTGTTATGGGGTGGTTTGATTGGTGGAACAGCCTGTGCTGTTATGGGGTAATCTGATTGGTGGAACAGCCTGTGCTGCTATGGGGTGGTTTGATTGGAGGAAGTCCCCGGGCTTGGTTTGGGTATTATCAGTGATTATCTAGCAGGAGGCAGAAGCACCTGACAGGGTCCCATTCGCCCTGGCCTGGGCTCGTCCCGTCATTTCTCTGAAGGAGAAGAGGCGGGGGGAGAAAGACCCCACCGGGGAAATTAAAATGGCAAATGGCAGCTCGCCGCCGTGCTGGAATCAGGGCTGTAAAGCGCCAGAGCGTTCGCTCAGCTCCGCGTGCGCTACGGACCCCAAACCGGCTCATTTCCTCCTGACTGCTCCTGAGCCTCGTTACGGACGCGTCGTGGTGATAAAAAACCGCACGTCCACCCCGCACGCCGAGGGAGAACAGGGCCGGCGAGTCAGTGTTCAGCTGAACACCGCGGGTGCGGGAGTCTCAGACCATCGGCTGAAAACGACGACCTTCGGCGAGGCGTAACCCGGAGACGAGATGTGTGAGAACCGCGGAGCAAAAACCGCTGCTTCCCCCCGCCCAATCAGAGCAGCGCAGACCCAACATCTGTGACAGCGCTGCAGACTCATATATCCTACCCACAATCCTTCACTGCCGCTGCGCTGTGTGCCTGACAGAGGAACCCGGAGAGGAGCGCGACGCTGCGACACCGTTCACCTTCTAATTAATGAGTGCTCGGCACTTCGGGACGCCGTCCGCACTGATTGGACGAGCTGCTCTGCTCCAGTAGAGGTCATTCCACGCCACTTGTGCCTAAATGCCCCCTCCTCCTCCCCCTACCCCCCCCTCACCCCCCCCCTCCTCCACCTCCTCCTTGTGATTCTGTTAAGGTCTCTCTGCTTTATTGGCCACTTCAGTCATGCTTCAGAACCTCTTACCATCACCTACAGGCTGAGACTGAGAGACAGGGCTGCACCAATAAATATTCTAATCACAATAAGGAACATTATAATATTTTTATATTATTATATAAATTTATTATGAAGGTCATGAGTTACCCTTTGGGCGGCCGCCTCTGAAACCAGCGACAGTCTGGCCCCCGATGACTTTCAGTGTTCAGTGCGCTCTCCCTATAAATGAGTCTGCCATGTCTCACTGCGTCTGAAAAAAAAAGAAAGGACAATGAATACGGTCCCTTGCCATCACAGTGCGGCGCCCATCCCTTCTGCGCTATCGCTTAGCTCGGTCTGAATTCCACCACGCGGTCTGGGGACGTCTGTCCTTCTGAGTCCCTGTCTGTGGAGCGGCTCGCTGACGCATGTGTGCGGCCTGCCCGCCAATATCCATCCCGCCAGGGTGGGGGATCCATCGACCAG
>CM077302.1:15585331-15642831 GCA_039654925.1 Anguilla pacifica
GGGAGGATATAAATAGCCAAACGGCGAAACCGCTGGAGCAGTGAGACCAACCGCGCGGAACCGGAGAGAGAGAGAGAGAGAGAGAGAGGGGGGGGGGGGGGGGGGGGGGGAGAGAGAGAGAGAGAGAGAGAGAGAGAGCAGCACCGCCGCTAGGGCCAGAGCCGACTGCCAATTAAAAGAGGCCTTTAACACACACCCCCCCCCCCCCCCCTTTATGAGCTCCTCACGCACTGGCCTCATGATCCACGGCCATAATTACACCACAGAGAAAGAGGAAGAACAGGAGAGAAAGAGAAAGAGTGGCGGGGGGGGGGGGCTTAAATATTACTGTCCCAGGCCCAGGGGGGCCTCTCTATCACAGAGCAGGGCCCGGTTTCACAAAGCAGGATTGCTCAGTTAGCTGGATAACTGCACTGAGAGTAAGACCCGGAACAGCTCTTTTTAACTCCAGTCCATGTTCCAGGTTTGGGAGGGTTCCGAGTTTTGCTCGGGACGCACTGCATTGTGGGTACCACGCACTACCTTTTTTTTCTTTTTCCATTTCTATTTTTGCACCAGAGGGTCTGGCCTTCGCTTGGCACTCCCGTCCCGGTCCCGTCCCGGGCCGAGGGGCAGGCGGAGCGTTTGTCGTGGACAGTGGGCGTGTCTTCGGGACGAGGAAGACCGCGGGCCGCGGGTGACGTCAGCTGATTTATGACTCCTGTGTGACCCGCGGTCACGGAAGGCATTCCATCACCGCGGTAACATCACTGACAGGACCGAGTTCCCTTAAATTCACCGGACTGGAGTGAGTCCAGCACAAGGAAGCATCAGCATGAGTCTGACCAGGCACAAAAATAAAATGCATCCTTATTTGACAAACTGTTCATTGCAACTAAGTCCTATATTGTCAAGGGGGGTGGGAGGGGGGTGGAAGGGGGGTCAGAGATACAATGGAAATACTCACTTTCACCTTCCTCTTACAGCGTATTGTACTCAAGACAAAACAGGGAACTCTAAGAAAGAGAGAATTTCACTTGTTCTCATGTTTTTCCCCAAAAGGTCTTTTTGTGTGAGTTGTTCCTGTTTCTTTCACACTGGAAGTTACAGAATTTCCAGCGTCAGTTCTACTTTTGAATGTTCATTGCCCGCACTGAAAAAACGTCTTCACCGTAGCCATAAATAACTGAATGTTCTTACAGGGCAACCACAAGCTAACCATGGGTTACACGGTTTCATGTTCAAACTGAAATTTTATATAATAATTATAGTATATTAGGGGTGCATCCCAATATTTGAAAAATGTATCTTTTCCTCCACTAGCACCACCTCTCCTCTGTGCTCTGGAAACCAATTTTTTATAAACAACTTTTGTGTCCTCCCTCCCTCCATTGTCCCAATATTGGAGGAGAAGAGCGAAGCACACAGACCTGTTCTGGAGAGGCAGCTTTAAACTAGTCTCCTCCCCTCCTTTCCTCCACATTCTTCCAGGTAGGAGTGGGGGTGGGGGGTGGAGGAAAGGAGGGGGCAGTGAGGGAGAGGGAGGGGAGGACACACCCTAGCTTTTCTACAATGCGTCCAGCAGCCATTGACTAGGTTTGGCCATGAAGCGGTGGATCTCAGAGGTAACATTTATAACTCAGGGACTGAGCTTATTAGCTAACACGCTACGTACACAGGGACAAACATCTTCTGTGGCTTCCATGGAGAGGGCCTGCCTCATAAATCTTAGGTCCTGGAGCTCAAGACCTCGGAGTTATTCTGAGCACAAGCTCCTGTGACTTTCAGTGGAGAAATCTTTGCTCTCCGCGGTGGCCACTGTTATCTTTAAAGGACTAAAATAACAGAAATGTCATGATTCTCATACAGATAAGATTAGCCTCTACAGATTTACCGCAAATCTAATTTAGTTTGGCTAACGTTTATTTCTGCTTTATCGTGTTCGCCCACTTGATTCTTTTTTTTTTTTCTTTTAACGTGATGGATTGAGTTTTTTTCACCTGGCGTACTGGGCATTTTCCGACGCGTGAGATACGCATCGAGGGCAGTTAATCCCTCTGAGTCACAGCGCTGTGTGCGGTTCCATCAGCACACCTGACAGGTGTGTCGTGTGCGTTGGACTCGGGAGCAGGGCGGTTCTGCCAAACCAAACTCGGGACTCACCCAAAAAAAACAAGCGGCTGGCAGCCTGCAGCCCTCCGCCTCAGATGAAGATGATGATGATGATGATGATGATGAATACTGTCGATTTTGTCGTGACAAACGTACCCTGAGAAGCGAGGCGGAGGGAACGCTCATCCTCATTATTTCCCCAAATTAAAACAGGCACTCGTATCCCAGCAGGAGCTCTTACAGCAGGGATACTCCATGTGACTCCAGCCCTGGAGGGCTGCAGCTTTATTTGGTCTCCTTTCAATTCTGCGGCCAATTTAGGCCTCAAAAACAAGATGTGACTCTCTGGCCAATCAGTGACTTCGATTAAGCACTAATCAGTCCCAAAACCAGCTCCGAGAGCCATCTGTCTAGCTTGGCTCCGACTGGAGCTCATTGCAGTGCAATGACAGTGTAAAAACCCAAAAACCAAATACACCGTGGCACAAAGAGGAGGCGTTTGTGAAGACGGGGCCTGGAATCGGACTCCAGAAAAGTAAGAAAGCGAGTCCTGGACCCTTCTCTGCTGATAGCAGTGACAGTTATTTTCTGATGGAGACACCTGGACCCGGCATGGCCCTGTGCCGCGGTGCCCCTGACGAGAGAGAGCTGGCTGAGGGGGAGACCTGAGCAGACCACAGGCCTGAGGCTGCAGGCCTGGCGCTAGGCTGGCCTAATGTGCCCCCCCTGTTAGAGGCTCTCTGCGTTACTCCCCCAGCTAAGTTTACCCAGCATCCCGCTGGCTTCAGAGGTCAAAGGTCAACCAGCTTTTTCAAAACGACATGCAGAAGCCAGGCTGGTGAACAGCCAGTCTCATCTGCGCAGACTCGCAGTGCGATCACGGTTCCCACTGCACCAGGAGGTCGCGTTCAGCTGAACCCAAACGCACTCGGCGACCGCAGTTTAACCCCTTCTGCAGCACCCCTGCTTTTAGCACAAGCCTGAAACATGACATACCCAAAATAAGATGGTTACTATTCTTGAACCCTTTTGACTACAGGCATAATCCTGGCCTCTACTGAAAAGTACTCCTTGGAAGTTTTTTGTTTTCCAAGAGTCAGAATTACAGAAAATGTCACAATTTTTTAACCAAAAAACAATTTTTTTGTGGCTGTGCCTGGTGGCCTTAGAAACCAAACTGAATGACAATAGCACCAAAAAGAGCATTCTGCATTGTTTTGTCTGAGCTATGCCATTGTTTTGTCTGAAGATTGGAAGATTATAGAAAACAAATGCATTCCCTGTCTAGTTTCCTAATCCATTGAAAGAAAGAAAGCAATATGATATTAACTGCAGGCCAGTTGTTGACATGGTTACAGTGTGGCTGGGTTCATGTTTTCGAAAGGCACGGTCACACAGATAGGCAGCAGGATGTCTGGAAAGCCAGCCCGTTGCCACCCATGACAGGCTTTCCCCAGATCGGACGGGACACCTGCTGGTCTTTGGGGTTTGTGAACGTGCTGCTAGGCAACCAGAATCCCTCTGTTTTTGAGATGGGGAGAAATATGCACAGCAGTATTTCACAGCCAGGACTGTTCCCAGGGAAGCCACAGCAACCAGCCAGCTCCTTTTCACGATACAAGTACCTTTTTCCCATAGTAAAAACATACACCATTTTCAGGGGGATTCAACCAATCAATGAAGCGGTAATGTCGCCATGACGACGAGAGCCCCCGGATGCCGCGCTCCCTCTCCAGGATGCCTCCGGGTGACGCCGGGAGAGCAAACAGGAAGAGCCGGTGGAACGGCTCCCTGTGGGCGAGGTGGGCGGGGTGACAGGTGTCTAATCCTCCCTTTATAAGGGCTGGAGCCGGCCCAGGCCCCAGAGCGCCGCTGGCTGATCAGCTGCCCGCCCACGCGGCACGCCGTGTTTACGCGGATTCGCCTTCCCGGTAAACGAGCGGCCCGTCCCTCCCGAGAAACGGGGGTGAGAACGGCGGGAGGGGCGGCCGGAGCCGCGGGGAGATCAGACTCGTTAAGCGGAGCTCCGCTTCGTTAGGCGGGAGTCGGGGGGGAAAGGACATCGCCAATTAGCGCCGCTCCAGCCCCCGGACAGACCGCTCCCTCCGCACGGACGCTGGGATCCAACCCTGGGGGATTAGCTCCAGGCCCCGCCGCCGGCCTCCGGGTCTAAATATAAACAGGGCAGAGCGCACCGGACTGGCGTTGGGTCCGCCCCTCTGGACTGAGGGGGCACACGCTACATTAGGGTTAGCCAGGCGTCGTGTGGCGTGGCAGAACGCTGGGCTCTGCCCATTGAGCTTCAAGCCGGAAGAGACTCACAGGCACCTACAGCGTAGAATGATCTGGACCCCCAACAGCAGTGATGGGGAGAAAGCCATGTGAAGTATGACATCAGAGGACAGAGGTGATCAGAGACACAGGGATACACATTTGGCAAATAAGTAATAAAATGTAAGGAAAGGTGTGACGGTCAATTAATGATAAAATGGCAGCTAATTTTCTCACAAGCAACTGCCACAATTTAACTCAGTTAATCTAGCAACACAGTGCAGTTTTTCAGCCCTGGGCTCGGCTGCTTTAGAGCAAACTGCCTCTACCTGTGTTTACTGGAAAGCAAATATAATCACACACTGCCCTTCAGAGCCATTTAGAGTGACCTCTGTCAATGTGCTCTATTTATGATTTATTTTTTTCAGGACTGGGGGAGGGGGAGCTGCCCTTCTTGTTTCGTGTCAAATGAGAAGCGTTTGGAATTCCAGAAGTCTCGTTGGTGGGCCGCGTTGCCTTGGGGATTGATGGTGGCTGGTGAATGATTTGTCTGCGTGTGTGTGTCCGTGCATGGATAGGTGTGTGTGTGTGCGGGTGTGTGTGTGGTAGATTTATGTCTGGGTGTCTGTGCTGGCAGCACTGATTGAATCGGTGATTCTGAATTGACAGGGGAGCTATAGAAGTGTCAGATTCCTTAATCACAGTTTTATGGTTCCGAGACCTGGACATATCTACCCCCCCCCCCCCACCATCCCACTCCCCCCCAACACAGCCCCAAAAAGCACTTCCTGTGCATACTACCTGAGCACACCCTTACAAAAACGTCCAGCAGGATGGACTGATTTACTGTAGGGTTTCACCAGCTACCCCCATGGGATCCCATGATAAACAGGCTTCTTCCAAAGGGCGTTTGGAAGAAGCCCCCCCCCCCCCCGCCCTTTCCATACAAAGGCCCTTGACACCATAAAGCTCATCACTTTTATCACGCTGCTAAATCAGCCCACTGCAGCTGAGGACCAGACGGATGACAGACCTGTGCAGTACAGCGCAGGTACAGACTCTGGCTCAAGCCAGGAAAACCGGCCCACTGTAAAGTGACAGTGTGACAGAGTTCCTGATCCGAAGCTCGGCAAAAATTCCTGTCACTCAAAATCCAGAATGCCAGTCTCACCCTTGCTGCTATGCCACCTAGTCACAGCCTGCTTGCCTGACACCCGACCTGTCAGTCAAACTCTGAAATGGATCAGCAGAAATTGGGTGCCATATTTAAATATGCTGCACGGAAACAATTCAGCATTTCTTCACAGGACTAAACTTTTTATTTAGCACGCTTTTTTGGGGAGTTTCTTTGAAAGGGAGGAGGGCAGACGGACTTCATGAAAGACCACAAGGCTGGTCTCAAAACCTGACCTCAGACCGAGCAGTGTTCCCAGTGTTCAAATCTCAGCTGCCTCAAAATTCTGTTTCATGTGTTTTTGTTGCTTTTTCTGTCAAGTACAGACTGCTCAAATGGGAACAAAACGGTCAGACCTTTGGGTGAATTTGGCCTTCAGGACTGATGGCCCAGTGACCGTCAGTAACAGCTTTCTGGCAGTTGGCAATCGCTATGGTTACCCCACCAGAGGGGTCATTAAGTCATGAAGGAGCTGGCAGCCATTATTCATACCAACTCATTTCCCTCTTGGGTCCCAAACTGCAACACTTCCAACTGCTGTACCCCTTTTTGTGAAGCAATTAGAAATGGAAGTGGATTTTTTTTTACAGCTTTTATCCATCAGCTTGTCATTGCTTTAGTGCTCCTTGCAAAAATCAGACTGTCAGACCGCAATTTAATGGGGTCTCCTGAGAGACTGTTACAAAGAAAAAAAAAACCCCCATTTGAGAGCATCTGCAAAAAAACAAATGAAATGTTAAAAAAATATATACTGTCACCCCCTCCAAAAAGTTTAAATAAAATAAAAAAACAATAACAAAACAATAAAAAGAGCATCAAATCTCAATTGTAATGGCATGAGAGATGTGTCCTTTACAGGTTTTATGAATTCAGGATAAATTAATTTCATGCTTTATAGATGAGTTATAACAGGTGTTAATACCTGTAATAAAGAAGTGGTGAGCATTTATAGTGATGCTTAACTGCTGCAAGGGAAAAGCAGGCCATAATCATTTATGCACTCTTTAATACGCTTTTAAAAAGAGCAATTTGGAAAAGTATTTTATTTTTATTTATTATGATTACTAGTCTTACGTTAGGTTACATGCCTATAAAGCATCTAGACTGTAAGCCTGGATACATAGAATTTACTTAATAATCTGTTTAAGGCAACTGGGTGCATTAAATTGTTTAAGCACTGCACTTGTACGTCGCTCTCGATAAGAGCGTCTGCTAAATGCCTGTAATGTAATGTAAGCAAAACTTTGTTAAAATAAATGGAGCCGTTTAAATAGATTATAGTTAAAATGCAGAATGGAGCTGAAAGAACTATTTAAATTAAATGTTTACAGTGAATGGGTCCAATAGTAGTATTTTAAAAAACTATATATGTATATTTTTGTTTGGCTTTATTTGTTAGAAGAGAGCCGGAAAGAATAGGACCGAGAGAGATAAACGTGTTGTCGTGTTGTCACTTATGAATTTGAACATACACAAACATTCCTGAGGCAGACGAGGGAAGGGTTCACTGCAGGGGTAACTCCCATGGTTCAGTCTGTAGAGCTTAAATAACCGCTCTCTCCCCTCACAGTCGCACGCACGGTACTCACAGTTCCACAGCATGTTTGCCAGCAGTGTAGCCAACTTTGAGCCGCAAGAAAAGACAAGACAAAAAAAAATTTATCTCATGTTTTTTTCTGTTTTTATACTACAAATATCCATCCCCACGTTTTTATTCACTGGGGAGGAACGTTTGAGCTGCTCCCAGCACACCTCAGTCAGCTGCAGGAACAATCAGATCCCTGGCTAAGAGTGCAATCGTGAAGCTCCCTTTTTCACTTCCAGGAATATAAAGTAGCAAAAAGGTGCAATAAATAACAGAACGTAATGTATATACACTCCTGCAGCTGCCACAATTAGCCACAGCACTGGCCCTGGAGGAAGGGCGCTACTTTATTTTATTTACTTGTTTATTAGTTCGTCAAAATGCAATTTAACCCAAGTTAAAAAACAAGACACAGAGGTGCCACATCTGAGGTTTATAGCCAAGGCTATGTTCCCACCCCCTGTCTCCAGTAAGTCGTTGGTGTTAATAATGGTGCCAAATGCCAAACGGTGCCAAAATAAAACGGACAATTACCATTTAAGTTAAGTCCTATAAATTCTATGGGATAGAGTGTATTTAACACTGTATATAAGCGTAAGCGAACGTATCTATAAACGTATCTATAAACGTATCTATAAATCTAGCACTCACTGCCAGCGAGGCATGTCGGTGTTCTCCCGCGACTTACCCGCAAACCTGACATACACGCTGAACAATCTGCAGAGGCTTCTAATGCCCAAACGAATGTGGAGACCGCCCCCCCGCCCCCCCAAAAGCACAGTCAGTAATAGCTGGCTTTGGCTTGCCGTGTGCAGTTTCACGGTGCACACGTATGCAGCTAATCTGGCTGTGTGACGGACCTGCAGGCTGGCGGGCAGGCAGCCATTGCCGCCGCCGCAGCAGCGCGCGTTTGGCGGTGTGTCGCCGTGACGACGCGGAGCGTTTGGGTGTCGGGGCACGAGGCTCAGCATTGTTATCCCAGCGGCGGCGGCCACGCCGGGAATGCTCTTACGCAGGGGCGCTATATCAGGACCCCGCGCACACACCTGTCCCTGCCCTGTCAACGTGCGCACGGCTCGCTCATACTGCAGCCCAGCTCCCGCCTCCCCCTGCCGCTCCACTCCTGATTGGCCAAAGCGGCGCGGGCCTGCCGCTCGATTGGTCCACAGGACGTGTCGGCTGTCTCGAGTGATGATGATGCAGCAGTATTTGGCAGAGGTGACACCCTCTCCCTCCGTTCCCTGAGCGGAGCCTAATTTGGCAGCTCTTTCAAATACAGGCCTTTAAATCCAGGATCAATGACAGACTCGTCATTCTTGTCCCAGTTAGCAGTAGCTATAAAGCCATTCCATGAAACGACTGAATGTGTCATGTTCCTGGCTGGCAGGAAGTAGTTCTGAATAAAGCAGTATGGAGAGATGCATTATGGGTGCTTACTGTGTTTTTATTTCTGTTGGGATAATCAGTTGCTTGTCAGCAGAACTCAGGGCAGTCACTCATCCGTGACACACAGGATGGAAATCCCTGGTCGTCACCCCGGACAGTGCCTCCCAAAAGTAGCAATGCACCTGCAGGGGGGTTGGGGGGGTGTTGCAGGTGCAGTGGCAGCTTAAAAACGGAAGCTTATAAAGGGAAACTTGGAAGGCACCATGCCCACTCTTTTCCAGTGTGGCCCTGTCTGTTTCCCCACCTCTGTCCTCCAACAAGATGGCCGCCACACCGCCCCTGACTCAGCAGGGCGGGCCTGGGGTACTGCACATCTGGTGAAAGGCACGTGGAGAAAAACGTCCTAAATTTATAAACACGCTACAGGCTACAGGCTATAAGCAATAGGCTATAGCCTACTGACCAGGCTACAGTCAAGAGCAAAGGACACAGACCCCACTCACTGTGTCCTTCTGCACAGGGTGACGTACACTGACTGAAGTCTCGTGGTCTCATGTGACAGGCAGTATAAACACCCCATCTCTTTCTCTCTCTCTTGCTCTCTCTGTCTCTCTCTCTCTCTCTCTTTCAATCCTGCACTAAGTGGTTCTCAGTCAGAAATTAATTCAGAATTTAAACTCTAATGGAAAGAGAAAGGGTGGAAGTGCAGGGGCCTAAAACATCTGTGCTTTCTATTTCAGGCCCTGCCATAATCTAAACATATTTAACCTGCATGATTATTCGCAGAAAAATAGTCCAGCCTTGGCACTCTACAACAGAGGAGTGAAACTGGCAACAATGGGGAAAATATAAAGCAATAAAAATCTAAATGGTTCTTAATATGTTGATGAGACAAAAACAAAACAAAGAGAAAAAATGATCACACTCGTGTCAAATATCACAATTATAACCAATAAAAAGTAAGTTTTTTCCCCCCGCATGCCTGGTGTGGGTCCAGCTAGCACCCCTCCATTAAAGGATGAGGACGGCGGCCATTTTGTGTCCCGCGTCCTGCATTTCACACGCTCAGCATTCTGCAGCTCCCGCAGCCATGAGAAACGGTCACAGGAAGTGACTCCGCGGATCGTCCCGGCTGAAGGGTAACGCACTGAGGCGGGTTATACCACCTTCTGTGGGGGGGTGGGGTGACGGTGGCTGCCCCCCCCCCCCCATCCTCCCTTTCTCCGAGCTGAGAGTTGATTAGCCTCCAAGATTTATGTGCATCCTTCTTTTCTTCCTCGCTCTGACCAAGATTAAAAAGGAAAGGACAGACAGGACTTTCATCACCGCTGCTAAGGACGTTGCTACTAAAAATAAATAAATAAGTGAATTAATAAATCGCTTCTTTTTTAAGATGATTAAGATTCTCGCTTTAGTCTCATTATTCTTGACAAATAATAAAACATTCAAATACTGAACAATCTAGTAATTGCATCTTTTTTTTCCCTTTGTTGCAGAGCAGATTGTAAGACTGTAAGCGAATGGCTCTACAGTAGCTTGATAAATCGACAGTCAAAGCTGGAACATTTCAGATATTCAGCTTAACAACCAGTAGGGCGGCTCCACTGAGCACGAAGGGTTAGCACACGGGCACGTGCACACAAACACACACGCGTGCGCAAGCACACACCTACGCACGAGCATCCACTGCAGTCAAAATCAAATCCTCTGTCGCTTGTTACACTTGTTGCTTGTTTGTTGCTCTCTGCGACAAATTAATTAGCCTAAAATGTGTTGAATGAAAGCTTTCGTGCTGCGTCCTGGAACAGGTGGAGGAATCAGACAATTATTCTCCCAGCTGTGCAGTTAGTTACAGAAACCTGCACACTGAAACAGGCATCAGCAACAGAGTTCCCAACACAGCACTGAGACAATCAATAGAATGGGAATATGGTAAATCCGTCAATTAGAAGAAGAGAATATAGGCGGAGACCCCTTGTGGGTGATTAACCCTATAGGGTGTAAGATCACAAGCACGTGATCTGAACGTTCTTAGCTGAACATTCTAATGCTGATGTCACAATGAGTACTGGTAATCGTCAGCCACGGAGTTCTAGAACGCTGACTTGGAATTTTGGGGAAACAAAAAAACTTTCCAAGGGTTAAGACCGGGCCTGGCACAGCGCTGGTGGCTCTCTAGACAGTGGCTGAAGTGCGGGGCCTAGGGAGGCTTTGACCAATCAGTGCAAAGAGAGGAAGAAACGGTGAGTGGCTCAGCATCAGGACAGAAAGGCTCCTCTGCCCTGCAGCGGACTTTGGAGCACTTCTGTGACCGGAGCAAGGTCAGCGCCTCGCGGGCGGTCTGGGACAGAGAGCCCTGTCACAGAGACCCCGGCTCCCAGCAGCCTCTCCACCTGTATCCGATTCAGGCCCCCGGAGCAGAGCGACCCGGATCAACACGCGGCCTCCGGGCTCGTCGATATCCTGTAATCAAGACCGAGCGCTCTCCTGTCCTCGGGCGCGCTCCCACCACACCGTCCCAGAGTCCTTGACAGAAAGTTTTTTCAGCATCGCGAGGACACGGGAAACGGCAGAGCATCAGACTGAGGCAGTGGAGACAAGCAGGGTGTTGGACGCGCGTCCCTTTGTTGGAGCTGTACTGTAATGATCTCTAAGGCATGCTCGATGGCTGCTGTGAATGATATTGATTGCACTTTCCAAATTTTATGATCACCGTCTCTTTTACAGAGCAAGTCCTCACAGTAGGGGAAACAGATGACTTCAAACGGCAGCCATTTTCTCTGGCACATTCGCGCTCGGCGAAGGCAGGACCGTCCTGTTTCAGCGCAAACTGCTTTGCTGGTCAGAGCGTCCGGAGCAGAAGCCGGTGTGAGCCCCCGTTGCTCCCTAAAAGCGACGAGCACGGGGTGATGGAGCAACGTGCCAAACTCCCCTCAAAAATAGAACGGAGAGAAATACCTGGAGCCGCAGGTATCCCTCTGGAGAAGATTCTGGAAAAGAAGGAGAAAACGCAGAGACAAACTGTGCACCTTCAAAGAGGGGGAATGAAACAGCGGGGCCTTTATCTCCATCCATCACGTTTGGCACAGAATGTTCTCCACCGAGGCGCCTCGGCGGGGAGCCGGAGACGGGACGGCCTTTGTGTCACAGAGTGAAATTTAACACGCGAAATGCCCCTCACTGAGCAGCTAATCCAAATTCACTCCCCCCGAATTAGCCGGCGGTTCATTTATTTATTTATTTATTTATTTATTTTTACTGACTGACGATCGCGGGAAACGAACAAACGACCAAGCGCTGAGGCTATGGGACTGCAGGCCGCCGCCGCAGCAAAAAACCGCCAAGCAAATTCATCGGCACTAAACCTGGGACTGTTTTCACCAAACCTGGCCACTGTTTTGTTTCTACGGCAACAGAGATGCCCTGACCTGCACAACCTCACAGCCCATCCACCCCACCCCCCACTCACCCCCTCACCCCCTCACCCCATCCCTGCCCGGGCCTGACCCTGACTGATGTTTATGTGGTCACTAAATGTTAACGCTTTGTCACCACGGCGACCCCGTGATGTGGCAATGAAACCTGACACCCGGCGACAGGGAGCAGCTGACCTGCAGCCGGGGACTCCAGCCCCCCCCCAACAGACTGCATTCACCAACGCCGGGGGCGACTATTTAAAAAAAGACCCCCCCTGGGTCAGCCCGCTCACCATGTGCACAAACTGACAAAACGCTGGGCTCAGCAACACCAGCACTACTGCTGCAGTGCAACAACAGCAAAACTGACACAATAATAATAATAACAATAATAATAATAATAATAATATTAATAAATCCAATTTGTACAGCAGTTTTCATGGAAACACTTCACATACAAAGAAAATTAAGATAAAATGACCCCCCGAAAAGAGGAAGTGCAATCACATGAATGTGTCTCATATTGACATTCCTCACTGTTGTGACACACCGCCTTCAATGCCAAAGATGATCAACACCTCTGAAGCAATCCGAAGTCAGAAAAATAAACAAAAAGTATTTAAATCTGCAGTCCTATCCAGTCATTTGCAATAAAACTATTATGAGATTCATTCAGCGGGATGCTTTACCTCATAATTCAGGGAACACTGATAACAAATGCCCACATCCCTGAGCCTCCATCCTGACATTAAACTTAGTGCTCCAAAACTGGCTTAGAGCTTTAATTACTTTCCAAGGAGGGCTTGATTAGGGTCAGCCCTCTGGGGGTAATTAGTAACTGTCAGTTCCTTCAGCCACTCTCCTTCCTAGCAGTCCTGCAGCACGATAGGTCAGGTGACGAGACTCTTCTCTCAAAACGGTGCAATCGGCACAGGCGTTTCGAGGTAAACGCAGGCCAGGGCAAAAGCCACAGGGCCCGGAGCTAGCAGGATCAGCTGGATAACTGTGCTGAGTAAAACCCGGAGCCC
This sequence comes from Anguilla pacifica, assembly GCA_039654925.1. Lineage (NCBI taxonomy): Eukaryota > Metazoa > Chordata > Actinopteri > Anguilliformes > Anguillidae > Anguilla > Anguilla pacifica. The sequence goes on from CM077302.1 coordinate 15,598,283, forward strand.
TCCCAGATCTGGAACATGGACTGAAGTAAGGTAGGGTCTCAGCTCAATGTCCCGGTTGCCCTGGGTCACCAAGGTTACCCCATACGGCTGCTAAGATGGGGGTTTGGGGGAATACTGCAAATTAATTTCAGCTTCACATTAAGGTTGCATTTTCTTCACGATCGGTTCTGTTTATTTGGCTGATGGGGCGATAAGCGGGTGAAGCTGCGCCCCAGCGATTCTGAAATTCCCTCGGGGGGGGGGGGGGGGGGGGGGGGGAACACGCTCCTGATGTGTACCAGCCCCCGCACACCTGAAGTCAGCAGGCCACCGCACGGCTGGGCTCTGCAGGTGCAGAGAGGGGAGCACCTGCCAGCTGAGTCTCAGCAGAGCTCCAGCTGCACTGCAGCCAGGCGTGTGATCTGTGCACCAAACTGACCCTCGTCCCTTTCTCACATGTGACTAAGCAGCAGGCAGAACTCGGTCCACACAAAGGAAATTAAAAAAAAGGGAAATCCCAAGTTCTGCTTTTCACACTGACCGTGGTCACACACAGAGTGGATGAAGAATGAACATCACCTTTCAAATAGCTCAGTGCAACTCACAGCAACGGTGGCAAAAGTTCAGAACACAAGGACACATTCAAGCAGCACTGGGAAATATTCATTTTTCAAATTCACACCAGTCAAGCACAGATCATAGATAGCCGCTGTTGTGACAGCAGCAGGGCGAGCCTTCACAGCTTGCGAAACACGCCCCCACTTGTGGAGCGTCCTGTGCGTCTCCTGGGGCCTGCACGATGCACGCCGCACGCTCAGCAAAGCGTTTCACAAGCTGCAAGTGTTTGGCCAACAGCGGCGCCAGTGTTGCACGTGTTGCCATGGGGCTATAACTGAATTCCTTACGCCCAGCGTCATGGATGCAGCTGCTAGCTGAGGTCAGACGGAAGGGGTGCAGTTTTCCCCAGGCCAACGGACGGCACTGTCCAAGTCCTCGCGGCAGGTGAGCTGCACAAACGTGATTAGAATGTCACAGAATGATTGTGACATCATTCTAATGCTGATGTCACAATCATTAGCGGCGGAGTTCTAGAACAGTGACTTTTAGAATTTTGGAAAAAGAAAAAAAAAAAAAACATACTCTTCATACTCTTTAATCCAGACCTACAGCACTGCTGGGGTCAAGTCCAGGGCTCTCTCTGAACCAATCGTGAGGTTTTGAAACCTTGCGTCAGGAGGCAGCTCCTTCTGTAGTGCAATCTCTGACCTCTCCTCCCTGTGTGCTGCAGTTTCCACATCCCTCCTCCTCCTCCTGCTCATCTCTCCCTCTCCAAACGCTCCAGCAGGCACACGAGACTCCAAACACGCTCTGCCTGCCAGCCTCCCACTCTGCCATCTCCTCCAGCTAATCCGGCCCCTTATGCTTGGCTTAGGCCCCTGCTAAGTGACTGCAATGTACCGCACGTGTAATGGATTCAATCAGCATTTGTCTTGAGCTTGAATGCAAGTGTTCCCTTTTCCTCAGGAAGCTTCCCAGCTTAACACAGACGACCCTGGCCGTCAGTGAGCTCCCCAAACTGCGTTAGTGAAGACAACTGTCCCTCGGAGTGGTCTGTACCCTCTCAGCAATGGCACTGGTAATGAAGCCACAGTATAATGTCTGAAAGGACTTGTTGATTACGGTGGTCAGGATTCTGGCTGGGATCACAGTGTGTGGATGCCACGGCCCCCACAGACCCCAGTCAGAGGTGCTATATTAACATCCCACTCTGGCATCTGCACTGCATGTCTGTCTGTCTGTCTGTCTGTCTGGTAGGTACTTAAGTAAGTAACATGACCTCAACTACTCCCATCCACCAGTGAAACTTAAACATGTTGCCAATGACAGCCTGAGCCACTCGGGGCTAGTCTGAGTCTGAGTGGCTTTTTCACAAGGAGAAGTCAAACAGGTCTGAAGAGAGACCTCAGGGGGTTGAATGAGTACTTAAACTACTGCAGCTAATATTAATGTTTCCACTCAAGTAGTATGTCTAATGTTACCACTCAAGTAGAATGTTAATGTTCCCACACAAGTAGAACTTTTACATTTCCGCACAAGTAGAATGTTAATGTTTTGACACTAGTAGAATGTTTCCACACAAGCTGCTACAAGATGGTGAAGGTGCATAGCGATTGTATTTCGCTTTATGTGATGGACAAGTGTTCATGTCCAAATGAAAATAAAGTCTGATTGTGCAAGCTGTTACGTAATCGACCGATGTGGTGAGTGCAGGCACTGCAGTGGGAGCCATTTTGTCTCAGCGCCCCAGTGTAATCGATGAGGCTGTAATTACTGTAGTTACGCAATCACTGGCATGCACTGAAAATGACAGACCTTTCTGGCCAATGCTTACTCTAACTGACTGGCCCTGTCCTGGGGCAGAAGCGCTCACTGGCATGGATGCGCTTTAACCAAACAACAGCTACATTCTGCCAACTGACCACCACACCATGAGGTGAGGTCGTGGCCTGGCACTGGCCTTCAATAGGGATGCTGACTGATGACCTCACAACCTGTGCCATGGAGATCTCAACTGATGATGTCATAAAGGTGAGTGGAAAACATGATCCACAATGGCGAAATCAATGGTTACAAAACAATAAAATCAGGTTTAAATATAAATAAATGACGTTTATGGACCAGCAGCAATGTGGAAAAAATGCTATGTTTTCTTGGATGCCTCACTTCAAACTCTAAACATTACATTTTACCAAGTTGTTTAACGCAACTACTATTATTCATCAACTCAAAGTGTCCACCCAACACTGTCAGCTTCATAAGCACTGTGTAACCACATTGTATAATGGTGCACATACTGCTATATAAAATGCACATCCATGTTATTCCTCTCTCTCTTGCTCTGATCACGATTTCATTTCCTGTCCCAAAATTTATTTCAGAGCCCTCCCCTCCCGGGTGGATCTGGAACCCACAACAGAGCACACAGAGAGCGTCTGTATGAATGCAACGCCCACCTGCACCCCGTGATTATACAGCACGTTTTCGGGGGACTGGATAAACACAGGCGATTATGGGTGGGGAGCTAGGAGACTGGTGGATGGATGGGGGGATGGGGGGATGGGGGGATGGGGGGATGGGGGGACGGGGGATGGTCGAGGACAGCAGTGGTGTGGGCACCGCAACACGGAGAAGCCAAGAGCAGCGAAGAGGCGTCAGCGTCCGCGAGTTATTTCTCGCCAAAATTTCAGTGCCTTTTCTTTCAAAAGGAAGTTAGGGTTTTTTTTGGTTCCTTTTTCACATCGATTGTTGTTTTTTTTTTTGGTGCGGTTCCACACACACACCCTGCGGTCACCGAGATGACCTGACTGTCCCCAGCTCATTGTAGCTGTGAGGCATTGCAGATCTGTGGCTATTCGGCACATGGGAACTGAAAACCAGCACTCAAACAATGCAGTATTGAGATCAGTGGTTTTTTAGGTTTCACTGCACTTGTATTGTTGATTAATACGTTCCTGTCCAGAGCTTAAATGTGCACAGCTGGTCATTTTAGGTTGCTATTGGCCTACAGTCCATTGGAAATAGTTGTGCACCCCTGCTCCCCATACAGAAGCGGAACTTGACTGGGGTATATATATACTGCAAGGTGCTGTAACAGCTTCAGAAAGACAGCGGGCAGCTCCAGCCTGAGCTGAGCCTCTGAAGGCTGCCAGTAGGCACTGTACCCCACAATCCCCGAATCACAAAACCCACTTGTGCGACCTTTCGGCCTTTCGCTACGTCACCCCCGTCCCGACGGAAGAGCCCGTCATGGGGGCGCGTTCCCATCGCGAGCTCGCTCTGCCGCTACTGCGTGTGGTCGAGCAAACGAGGAACCGGACAGCGAGCCATCTGTCCAGAGACACGAGTGAGATTGTGAAGTTCACTCAGCAGGCCTGAGAAACAAACTGAGAAACTTAAAACTTATGTGTAAACCTGCTGTGTCAGAGGAGCTGACTTAATATGCTGACTTAGTATGTTAAGGGTCAAGGGTCATACAAAACAGCAACCAAATTAATTTCCCTAGATATTGTATGTATCACTCTTTCAAAAACAGTGGTTTATTTTATTTCACAATATTTTTAATTAATGTCTCTGATATTCACTTAGGAGATAATGATGAATGGCTTAATCAAATGCACAGCGAGCTGGGTCCATTTAAAAAGACTGCCATATGTACCCATCAATAATTTACAGTGTCACATCTTGCCCCCCCCCCCCCCCCCCAAAAAGAGAGCTCCCTTCTGCAGTTAAAAACACACACCGCTACTATAATATTCTCAGCAAACTCTCCAAAATGCCCTGTGCTTATTCTCTTACGTAGCTTGGGTCAAACAACAGAAACACCGGGTCCCAAGATTCAAACTAGCAACCACCTCCAAGCCATAAAACTCTGTTCCCCCCTTCCCCACCACCTCCCACCCCTCCCACCCCTCCCCTCCCACCTCGCAGGTAGATAAGGCACGTCAGCTCCATTTGCCCCCCCCCCCCCCCCCAGCGCCGAGGGCGACTATTTAAAAAAGGACTTTGAATGTTTTCACATTCGGGCTTTGAAGTCATGACTAATTCTAATTCAGGCGCACACACACACACACACACACGCGTAGCTGCAGATGCGCACGCGCTGGTCGGGAGCAGAGGGACAGTGACTGCGCAGTGGAAAGCTGAAAGGCAGCTCTGCAGGAGGCTCCTCTGGCGTTCATTACTAAGCAGCTACGGGCCCGTAACCTGCTACTCACGACGGGTCAGTCATCTCAGGGAGGAGGCGGAGCATCTATCTCGAGTTGATTCTGTCGCCGTTCCACATTCCCATCAACCTGCGGGGCCGGAAAAATCCCATCAGGCCACTGGTGTTCCTCTGGCGTACGGGGGAAGAGGGGGGCTGGCGGGAGGGGAGGGGAGTGGGGTGCACTGCGTGTCAACCTGGAGCTGGAATTGGGGATTTAGGGGGGGGGGGTGGGGGGGGGGTGGCAGCAGGCTGTTGCTAAGGAAACAGTGAGAAAAGGAGTCTGATGTCAAACCGCATGTCAAGGAGGTACTTGAAGAATTCTCTGAAAATACAGCGAATTCACTGGAAATCGCACAAAACCTTTTTTTGACTAATTGATGTAATTTGGGGAAATAAAAGGTTTCTACCTTTTCACCCTCCGCTGCACATTTCAGCAGCAGAAGAGCAGAGGCTAAGCAGAAGCCGTGCATCGCGAGCATTAGGCTCAAGCAGCAGACAACGGTTCTGGTGTGTGGTCTGAATTTTAAACACAGCATACTTTTTTCTTTTTTTTGAAATAATGCACTATTAGACAGGATGAGAGTCCCTACACTGAACATTCCACCCGACTACAATGGCGCCGTTCCAGTGTGGCAGTGGTGCTGTAAACAGGGTTATCCTGGATTGGCAGGTTATAATACAGCCTAATTTGCAGCGCGCCCCCTCGTAGGTCTGCAGAGGGGCTGCAGCATGTGGAGATTACGCGCAGGCCTACACTTACACCACACACACTGCCCAAAGGGGGCGGGGCCAGGGAGCAGCACTGAGCTGTCAATCTAACAGGGGCCTAATGTGGGACTAAATCCCTGTGAGTGAAGCCAAGTCTGCAACAGCTGCACCCACTCCCCCCCACCACCCCCACACCCCCATCCCACAACAAGCCCCTGGAGACCTGTGGGACAGCTACACAGCCTACAAGGTCAAAGCCTGAGCAATGCACAGCAAACCGATGACACCCCCCCCCCCACCCCCACCCCCACAGCCAACAGGAGTCTTATTTATGCCAAAGCCCCCACCCAGGCAATGCCGCCCTTCCGCCCCCCCCCCCCCCCCCAAGTGCCGAATCACTCCCATCTCACTCAAGGCATTTTTTAATTTTTTTTTATTTTGGTGCTGGGTACAGTATGTCACTCAGACGCGTGTGAATGATGTCACGGCGCAGGATGCGGGCGCTCATACTGCCCTGCGCGCAGCTGAAGGCCGCTGATGATGAAGGGATACGGACGGGTACGGACGGGCGCGTGCCCGAGAGGAGAACGGACCGATGGCAGATTACAGCCCTTCCCCGTCTCCCAGACCTCGGGATGGGTAAACGCATTTCACTAAATCAACGGCCCGCTGCATGCATGCGCCTGAACAAGAGAGAAATATCAGCAATACCCGCACTGAGAAATATCAGCAATACCCGCACTGAGAAATATCAGCAATACCCGCAGAGAGAAATATCAGAAATACCCGCAGAGAGAAATATCAGCAATACCCGCAGTGAGAAATATCAGCAATACCCGCAGAGAGAAATATCAGCAATACCCACACTGAGAAATATCAGCAATACCCGCAGAGAGAAATATCAGCAATACCCACACTGAGAAATATCAGCAATACCCGCAGTGAGAAATATCAGCAATACCCGCAGTGAGAAATATCAGCAATACCCGCAGTGAGAAATATCAGCAATACCCACAGAGAGAAATATCAGCAATACCCGCAGAGAGAAATATCAGCAATACCCGCAGTGAGAAATATCAGCAATACCCGCAGTGAGAAATATCAGCAATACCCGCAGTGAGAAATATCAGCAATACCCGCAGAGAGAAATATCAGCAATACCCGCAGAGAGAAATATCAGCAATACCCACAGTGAGAAATATCAGCAATACCCACAGTGAGAAATATCAGCAATACCCGCACTGAGAAATATCAGCAATACCCGCAGAGAGAAATATCAGCAATACCCGCAGACAGAAATATCAGCAATACCCACAGAGAGAAATATCAGCAATACCCGCAGAGAGAAATATCAGCAATACCCGCAGAGAGAAATATCAGCAATACCCGCAGAGAGAAATATCAGCAATACCCACAGAGAGAAATATCAGCAATACCCACAGTGACGTCAGGAACACTGCCTCACGCCAGGGCGGGAAACATGCTGACATCACAAACCCGCTGATTGATTTATTTATTGTGAATTTACAGTGCCTCAAAAGGTCACACTTCCCTTCAGTTGTTTTTCCTTTCCATTGTTTATAATGATATGCAGATACCGGAGCACAGAGAGGGCCCCACACAGACTATATTTCACCTGGGGCTGCGTCGCGCTGCTCCACATTAAAAAGGGAATAAATGTATGTAAATGTATTTTTTTATGAAAATGATCAGAGCCAAAGCTTCATTAGCACAACTCTGTATGTGTGATTAACAGCTAAGACCGCACTAGATGGTGAAAGAAGACACTCCAACGGACCGCGGGTAGACTGACACTCAGATCATGCCACTAATACTGGCCTAATTATCTGTAATAACTCTGCTTTCCCACCAATCCTTTGAAAAAGTCAACAATCTATGGACAGGCAAAAAGTAAACATTGAAGATTTTAAAATATCAGTATTTAATACCTGTCTGGGCAAAAGCGCTAATGTTTCAAAACCTATTATATGCATCAGAACTTGAAATATTTACTTTAAATACATAAGCATGTATGATTTCTGCTGCACATTAAACACGATTTGCCTAATAATACTTGATATTACGAATGCCTAGATATTTAAGATTTCACACACATGTACACAGTAAATACAGCTTAAACGTATAAATAGAGATTTAAAGAAAAAATACATATAATGTCTCATTTAGGACACAGCTGAGCAGCAGACATGTTCACAATGGAATTTTCCACTAGCTATGTCTCATAAACCCTGGGTCTAATTCCTGTTTACTATTATTATTATTATTATTATTATTATTATTATTATTATTATTATTATTGTTATTATTATTATTATTGTAGCTCAACATATGTCAGCTTCTTCCTGGACGGTACATATTTACATTTCGAAAGCACTCCATTCTAAATACAGCGCCTTGTTCAAAGGTACAACGGCAGCGCCATGTCACACACCTGAAACCGCATCCTTTGGGTTGGAAGCCAAACTCCCTAATCGCTACATCATGACACCACCTCCATCAACAGCAATATCCGGTCGTAGCGTTATGCACGAGTTGCCTGACCAAATATTATCACCGGAGAGGTTCAGAACAGCTCATCTGTGAACTAGTGCGGGAAAATGTGAGCCATTTGTCATACCAAGCTTTTCTTTCTTAAATTCCAAAACACAGTTTGGCTTGCTCAATGACCACCAAAACAATTTTAAAAAGTGATTACAGCGATACATTAATTTGATTTAGTCCATAGGGAAGAGCTAAGGGATTGGAAGCCAGTCTCAAAATAGCATTTATTGTTGGCTACTCTGCGCTTAAAATTCAAGGACAAAGCCCAATGCAATTAAATTTAAGAAGAACGTTACCATACATAGAAGTAAACTCATTTGTATTCAGATCCGCCCGTCTATGTCTGTGCCAGCAGATTATCCAGACGGCACCGAAGCAAAGCAAACGTTTCTGACAGCACGAATCAAGGTGAAAACACCGATTATCAAAATTGTGACACAACAACAGGCTAATGTCAGAGAACACGAAATGCATGTCTACTGTCGCCTTCGACGACAGAAGAAACCGCAGCACCCTACAGCCTGTGTCTTGGGAATCAACTATAATCGACGTGTCTTAGGTTAACGCATTTAACGCATGCTGAGAAGCGGAGTAAATGCGAAATGGGCGTTATTTTCTGAATGAAGTAGTATGCACCGCATGAGGCAGAAATGCATAAAGGTTTTTTTCCCCCTGCATCTATTCCTCTGGGCATTCCATGGGAAAAAGAAATTTTCCTGCGGCCCAGAGAGAAATTCGGCTATTTTGGGAGTTTACGTCACGCATTTCGGCCTAGTCCTATAATTATCTCCATTTCAGTCCCCCTTGTGCAGCGTCGTGTTTACCTTAAAAACGTGTACGCGAGACTACAGTTTGAAAAACTGCGGACTCTCAAAAGTTTGTTTTGGCAAAACTTTTATTGCATAGTGATTTCCAAATTGGGAAAAAAGGCCACGAACAAGACTTATTTGTCCCTTATTTCCAAAAAGACTCCTTTGTTCTATGGAAATTTTTGCACAAAGCGTCCGTAACGGCAACCCAAGTGAAACAGGCTATTAACGAGAAATAACTTACCAAACGTTGTGCCACGTTGGGGCAATACGTTTAAAAACATATCATGGAAAAACATCTCATGGACAAAATGGTAGCATTTCAGCAGTCAAACAATGATCACTGTGGAGGAATATTTGCCCAACATACAGTGCCAATTTCCGATAAACTGTTGATTGCGTCTGCTTTCGCATAATTTATTCCTACAATGATATAGAAGGGTATTTTTTTTTTGGTTGACATGATTTGAGCAATTTTGACATGGTAAATATAAAAACGTTTTATTTTAACAGACATTTGATTTACTTCAGATTGGTTCGACGTGCATCTATTTTACCTGGTAAACAGCTGAAATAAACAAAATAATCCGATGTAACAACTGTATGATCATGTAAACAAGCGTTAACCTTGAACTGTGGGAATTTTTCTAGAATGTGGGAAAAGGACAGACGGATGAAAACGAACCATTGACATTGAAATTCAACATTACAAATGACGGATGAAACATCGAATGCTCTTGATATTATAGCGACTGTGTCCTGATTTCTGTACGTAAATATTACTGTCACGCGTGTGCATGCTTTAGCTTCTGTGTGTGTTTTCAATTCAGTGAGAGCGCATACACGTCAGCCCACTTGGGGAGGGCATAGCTGCTTAAAATGCTGTGAATGTGACAGCCAATAGTCCAGACTGCCCGCGTGGGGAAGGTGATGGGAGAAAGCCATGCGTAACCAGCGAAGAAGATGAGTGCAAAAACAACACACTCGCAGACACAGGGCTAACACTGCGAGGGAAGGCGCAGACGGAAACGGCGCGCGCTACTCCACAAGTGACTGGGGATACGCACGTTCCGAATATCGGGGACAAAAGCGCGCAGACACAGAGAGAGAGGGGGGAGTGCGAGAGAGGGGAGACGACGACGGACTGTGGTGCGAGTAGCGTTACCCTTGGGGGGTAAAAATGACCGTAGTGCCCGGAGAAAACCTCGATGAGACTGTGGCACTGTCCGCCCTGTCCCAAGATGTCTATGACCCAGAGCGAGCGGATCAGGAGTGCTGCGAGAGGGTGGTCATCAACATCTCCGGGCTACGATTTGAAACTCAACTGAAAACCCTCGCGCAGTTTCCCGCTACCTTGTTGGGGGATCCAAGGAAAAGGATGCGTTTCTTTGATCCATTGAGAAATGAGTATTTCTTTGACAGGAATCGACCCAGCTTTGACGCGATCCTCTATTATTACCAATCTGGCGGGCGACTCCGGAGACCTGTCAATGTGCCGGTGGACATATTCATGGAGGAGATAAAATTTTATGAATTAGGGGAAGAGGTCATCGAAAATTTCAAAGAGGATGAAGGTTTCATTAAAGAGGAAGAGCGTCCATTGCCAGACAATGAATTCCAACGTCAAGTCTGGCTTTTGTTTGAATACCCTGAAAGCTCAGGACCCGCGAGGGGCATCGCAATAGTTTCGGTCATGGTCATTTTGATATCGATTGTTATTTTCTGCCTGGAGACCTTGCCCGAGTTCAGGGAGGATAACAGACTGCACGAGGATCACCTGGCTTTGAACAGAACGGTTCAAATGAAGAAGCCCAATCCGTTCACGGACCCCTTCTTCATTGTGGAGACGCTGTGCATCATATGGTTCTCCTTCGAATTACTGGTGAGGTTTCTCGCGTGCCCCAGCAAGCCCGCCTTCTTTAAAAACATCATGAACACCATAGACATAGTGGCGATTATGCCCTATTTCATCACGCTCGGCTTGGAGCTCGCGGAACACCAGGGCAACGGTCAGCAAGCCATGTCTTTGGCCATACTGAGGGTTATCCGCTTGGTGCGAGTTTTCAGGATCTTCAAGCTCTCCAGACACTCTAAAGGCCTCCAGATCCTGGGGAAGACGCTCCAGGCGAGCATGAGGGAGCTCGGGCTTCTCATATTCTTCCTCTTCATCGGAGTCATCTTGTTTTCCAGCGCCGTCTACTTCGCCGAGACCGACGACCCAGAATCGGGATTCAGTAGTATCCCCGATGCGTTCTGGTGGGCAGTGGTATCCATGACTACGGTGGGCTACGGGGACATGTGCCCGGTCACAATCGGCGGAAAAATTGTCGGCTCGCTGTGTGCCATCGCCGGCGTGTTGACCATCGCGCTGCCAGTGCCCGTCATCGTCTCAAATTTCAACTATTTCTATCACCGGGAGACGGAGCACGAGGAGCAGTTTCAGTACACTCACGTAACGTGCGGGCAGCAGCAGCCCTCTTTCGGAGAATTTAGAAAGAGTGACAGCAAGCCTTCCCTCACCAAATCAGAGTACATGGACTCAGACGATTTCGATGCAATAAAATACACAAATTGTAGCCCGCACAAAGCGTACACGGGCAAGCTGACAGATGTGTGATTGTAGACAGCGCGGAAATGGACCCAGAGAAATGTGCGTTTCTTGTGAGTACATACCCCCCCATTCGGCACTGTTGCTTAAATATAAAAGACGCCTCATTCCCACCATTCCTGACTTAAAAAAGAGGGTTTCTACGACAGAATCGTATAAGCAGGATTACAGAGACGCGGATTGTTCATTCTCTTTTCACTGTCTTCCATTTCCTGCAACCGCGTTACTCAATGCGTAAAGTTGGCATTGAACCCCGAATTTAGCAACTGAAATCAACCTCATATCCATTATATGCCTAACCTCTAATTGTAGCACTTTATCATCATAATCTTAGTAATGTAGGCTATAAGGTACCATGTCTAGTTGTGTCATTTGAGGAAGTTTACATACGGTTTGCTTATTTAGCGATAATAGCGAGAAAAGAGGACCAATCAAAACCAATCAAGCAATGTACGTGAATGCTACTCTTCACTTGCGGGCAGTGCAATTAATTCCACAAGGTCACACGGAGAGCCGACCCTCCCCTTTGTGTTCCTCTCGTCTGCTTCGGTCACGTATTTTCCACCGCTGCCACAAGTGCAGGCGTTATCCGCGCATTAGTTATGGGGAATTAGAGGAGTTGGACGGGTCACTGCAGCCATTCCATTGTCTTTTATAGCTGTAGCCGGCGCGTGTCCTCTGAAGACCGCGCGCATCGCCATCCAAAAACCAGCTGTCACCGGAACGTGACGAGCAGTCAGCAGCCTCGCCAATACTCCGGCTTAGTGGTTCGTGGCATAAATAAAATAACAAAAAAAAAAAATCAAAATGACGACAATTTGCTTCTCATGTTGATTAAAACCACTTCTGGCACAGATATTAACTAAATTAATAGATTATACCATTATTATATCGTTTACGCACGTTGCAGAGGAATTTTACTTCATGTGAATATTCCCGTCTTGTCGCCGAATGTAGAGAGTATATAGCCTGTGGTACACTGAGACAGCGCCAATGATAACATAGAATCTATATGAATTGCAATGTATTTATTCTTAAATAAACATATTGATGAGATTATAAACTTGATACGGGGATGTGCGCCATATACTGTTAGTTCCAATTATGCTGGCTAATTTTATGAGATTTATAAACCAGGGGTGCCACTGTGTGGCTGAACGCAAGTATTGCAAAATGTCTCTGAAGACGATATGTTTCTATGGCAACCTTCCAGACCGTTCTACATCTTTGACGCTGGCAAGAGCTTGTTGCCTTTATAAGTTAGCCAGCAAGCTGCGTAATGGAAGGCTTAAAATATTCGTTTAGCAAACGTGAGTACAGTCAGTGTAATCAAGCATGCTGATAAACGTGGACACGGATATGAAGACCTGTCACCTTTAATGTTTTAGGGACCCATCTTACAACATCTTCAAAAAGACATAAAACTACTTAAAACGCAAAGAAGGGGAATATTTTGCGTAATTGTACAGAACACCTACTCCAAAGAATATGCTATTCAAGTGAATGGTGTATTGATTTAAGCTAACATTTATGGAAACTAAAGACAAACGAACCTAGCTAGATGTAGGCTAATGGAAGGACGTAAACTGAAAGTGCACAATGTCCCCAAGAGGCAAACGGTGGTAAATTATGGGGCAGAACCATACCTCTCTGAATTTTTTTGGTTTAACACACCTGTGTCCGAAATCATCCAATGCAAAAAAGAGAGACAACGGAATATCCTGGAAATAAGTTATTCACCCAAACCCTGTTTTGCTGCATCGTCATTTAAAGAAATAAGGAATAGTATTTTTTACATGCCCTTTGCTGTGGCGCAAGGATGACAAGCTCGGATTCCGATTGGCTGCATTGAGTGTGGCGGTCACACGTCACGGTACATTGCAAATGGTACGACCACGAATGCAAATGAAGCGAACGCAAAGACCTGGCCATGGCACTTGAACTCTGTACTAATGTCTTCTAACGTTTTTGGATGGGAATGTGACGTTCACAGTCTACCCAAGGAAACGCCGCGACCATCCTGCATGGAGGTGAGCTTCTAATTAAATACAAGTGAAATAAAACCTCTTTCAGGAGGCAGGTCCGCCGACACGCTCAGTCCGACTCATATATATTAATTGAATACCAGATCATAATTTCTGTTAAAATACCGACACCAATTTATCCATGAGATAACGGTATGTACATGCAATCTACAATTATTATTACATAGCTACAACAGTTTGATGTAATGTCACGGCTAACTGCATTATACCATAATGTGTGCATGCAGGTGTGCAATGAGTATTTCTTATGGATGGGGTAAACTCATTTAAGCCATCACATTTTGGGGAGTTCTCTATCTCAGAAACATGGGACATAAACTCACAAAGCCACAGAGCTCAAGATGTAGATTTTCAAGATGGTTATCACACAAGCTTTAGAATCTATGAAAGACAGACCTATTATGTCATAACAATAATGAGTTGTCTATCCTCAGGATAATCATTTTGGTAATGTAAAGGTTTACTTGGCAGGCTATAGCATGATCCCCAGCGATTGAATCAAAACATTTTCAAATAAACTTTATAAGCCATAGTTGTCACTTTCATTGCCAAGGAGAGAAATGATTTTTCAGCCAAGAAAAAAACAATAATAAAATATTGCTTGTAAGCAATTTAACCAGGGGTTGAAAATTTACCCAAATGAACAATATTCAGACATACAGAGAGCAATTTACTCTTGTTAGAGTTGCCAGGGAGCATCTGTTGTCATTACTACCCACCGAATTCACTGATTTATTAACTTCAGTATTTTCGGTTCAGAAAATAAGCAACAAAATGTAAAAGACCTCAGTTTTGCAGTCACAGGCTGCACATTAAGAAACTCGGATGTGTTTGAACAATATCACAAACACTTCATTAAAACAACGAATGTCCTCACGCAATAACAAGTCATTGGAAATTCAGCTAAGACACGACCGGTCACTCACAGAATGAGTTGTCATACTGAGAAAGAGACACTTGGGGGCAATGTCTGCTTATTCTATACACTAATTGAGGACACAAGAATATTTTAGACAAAATTATTGTACCATTTGTTCCCGTTCAATAATCACAAAACAAATTCTGTTCATAGTCCTGGGAAAATATTAGCAGCAATAAGAAAGACCATGGTAATGACAAGAAGAATACAAATGTTGTGAAAATGTCTTAATGCTGATTTTGAGATTGTATATCTTGGACAGAGAATGGAGCTGTCCAGTTCTGTTTATTCATTACGCATGGCAAACACTAGGATTCAGTAAATATTTAAAATATAATGATACTCCAACTCATATGACTTTAAACACCTCTAAATTATCTCTGTTAATTAAAATTTACATGGAAAATAATTCTATTAGAACTGTTTTGGAAATTTAGGTGTAGAGCCATTATAAGTCTGACTAATGAGAACAAGGCGGTGTTTAGCTCTCCAGCATCCACCTGTAACTCCAGTCATATTGACTGAAAGGAGTAGAGGGTGGGTTCTGTTCTACGCACAGATAAATATGTGGCACATCCAGCCACAAACAATTTTGAGGGAATTATAAACGAATTTACCTTCCCACAGGACAAAAAACAAAAAAAACAAAACATGCCTGTAATAATGGCTGGTGAATGTTATTAATTCACCGATCTGTTGCCCACTTAATTGTATATGAATGCATATACAGTATGTGTGTGTGTGACGGCAGTTTCCATTTAACCCTGCTTTATTTAAAAAATGAACAGTCAGACGTAAATGCGTATGCAGCAGGCAGCAGGTGTGTCTGCAGTGATGCGGGCTCTGTGTTTACTGTGAATACTGGCCTACCAGCCTCCAGCTGCAAGCCAGGGTCACTGGAGGTTAATGTGACTGTCAGGACCAGGTAGTGTGGCCGTGTAATGAAAGAGGAGCAATGGGATGGGAGCAATGGGTTATATCGATGGATCCAAAATGGGGGGAGGAGGGGGGGCAGGAGGGAAGTCCCTTCTCTTTGTCTTAGTGATGAGTGCAGCGGCCAGCTCAGATTAAGATAAGAAAGTTAAAAAGCTCTGCTCTAGCACAGCTGGTCCCTAACTAACTCATCACCAGTGTCATCTGTATTTTAAATAGGTTGTGTTTACATTTTGAATAATCAGCCACACAGCTTTGCAGTGTGCAATCCACATCTCTAATCCTGTGATTCTGTTTCACCCTCTACTTCAACCATGCTGGTGCAGGCCTAATTAATCAAACCACATCTCTAATCCCGTGATTCTGTTTCACTCTTTACCTCAACCATGCTGGAGTAGACCAAACTAATCAAACCATACCTCCGATTCTGTGCCACCACCCCAAACCCCAAACTGCAGCCAGGCTAAATTATAGTCTTTCTGGCATGTAGAAGATGCGCTTATCCACAGCAACTTAGAGATTACACTTTTTCATACAGTCCCATACATAAAGCTGAATATTTTACTGGTGCAGTTCAGGTTATGCAGTTAGTAGCTTAATTAAAACATTTTTTTGTGGTATTTAAAAGCAGTAATTGCATATTTGCACATTTATAGCGAAGTACTGTAATATCTTGATAATATATTTTATTAAATATATATCTTAGTTAATATATTCTCAGTGTATTCTGTTTCAAAGGGTACATTACAACAATATGCAAGATTAGAATCCGACAATCCAGTTGTTCCAATATGTGTTCCTTATGGAAGAGTCCCTGCGGTTGTTGTTATCGTTGGCAGTGGCAGCGCCTCTGAAATCCGCACTCTCACCCCGAAGATTTAACTTTGTGTCGGCCCGAGCGTGCGCGCGGTAACCGTTGCTACGGTAATCTGGTTTTTTTTTCTGCCGGTGCACAAAGCCCCCGAAGCCATCCGTTAACGTTGCAGGACGAGCTGTCAGACGTCGCCCGCGTTCTGTTTCCCCGCCGCCGCGCTGTCGAGTGTGGCAGGCGTGCCGCGGCGGGCCAGAGAGCCGCTACGCCGCGCCGCGATGCGCAGGGAAGGTCGGGTTATTTACGGCGCCGCGTGCGCGTGCATTGATTCCCGCTAAACCGGGAGGACTTACGACTCTCCCCTGCCTGACGAACGACCGCCGCGTGAGCGCTGACCCCCCCCCCCCCGAATTTCAGCGGCACGGCCCGCGACCGATAGGCATCGCGGAGAACTGGAGACGCGGGAGAACGGGCTGGTGGCGTAGGCCGCTGGGTCAAACAGACGCTTCTGGAGAGGTAGGGAGCGCAGCTCTGAAGTGTGTGGTTTGGAAGAAGAAAAAAAAAACACAAACAAACAAATGTGATTTCAACAAGCTTTGTTGTTGATGATGACTCAGCCACACTTTTCAAATATCACATCTTAATATCGTGAGCTCATTTCGTTTTCATTCTGAATTACTGGGTACTGAGCGACTGCCAAGTGAAGACTTGCTTGCGTGGTGGAATTTTCTACTCTTGTCTGGAGGCTCTGCGTTCAGTCATGTAAATTCACATGAAAATAAAACAACATTCTGCTGCGTGTGTAGGGTCAGGCTCAGACCGACTTCTGACCTTGAGTGTGTGTCGTAGCTGCAGTGCAGGGCTGATCTGACAGCTCATTGATGTTAATGAGAGCGAAATGTGACTGGGAGACACGACTGAGGCCACTGCAGTGAGCAACAGCGAAAGGGGAGACAGCTCAGCTCCTGCATCTCCAGCACGAGCGTGCGCCTGAGAGAGAGTGTGCGTCTGTGCGTGCGTGTTTGTGTACGTGCATGCGGGTTTGTGTGCGAGCGTGTGTGTGTGTGTGTGTGTGTGTGTGTGTGTTTTAGCATTAGCGTGAAGGGGACAGCAGAGAGAGAGAGCAGCCACAGTGTGGCACTGTGGACAGGCGGCACTGAGTAAGTGGCAGCCTGGCCAGGAGCAAAACGGAATCTGGAACACTCCAGTGCACTGTGATGTCACAAACATGCGCTTCCCTGTGAGCTGCAGTCAGAATGCATCTCTGCAGCCAGTATGCACAACTGACTCAAAGCCCAATGCAAACAAAAAAAATCCAAAGAAGAAAAGCCACATAACTGTGTGACAGCCAAAACAGAAACTGGATCATATTTCAGGCAACGCACGGTGTGAGTTATACCATATTATACCAATTATTTGACAGATAAAGAAATGGCAAAACACAAGGAGGATATAAAATGTCACATTCCATATTTCTGGCACCCCCAGCCCCCCATAAGTAATACAGGTTAGCGCAAAGACAATTTAATGCGACACTTAGTAGCTGTGGGCACAGGCGATTCAATATGACAGCAGCGTCAGCACTCCCCAAAGGAGAGAGACTGGCGTCAATAGGGTGA
Source organism: Anguilla pacifica (assembly GCA_039654925.1). Lineage (NCBI taxonomy): Eukaryota > Metazoa > Chordata > Actinopteri > Anguilliformes > Anguillidae > Anguilla > Anguilla pacifica. Next base: position 15,616,041 of record CM077302.1, read on the forward strand.
GCGCGCCTTTGAGAACAGCGAGCCGATCGCAGGGAAGTAGGACAGAGGCTAAAGGACCCTGAGACCTGCTCAGGAGGAGACTGGTAGCCGTGGAGGAGCCAAGATGGAGGGCCTCGTTGGCTCCATGCTGCTGTCCAAAGTGGTGCTGGTGGAGCCTCCGGGCTTAATTGGTGGCAGTGCTTACACGGCTGCTTCTCCCAACACTTCGCATCAGAAATCTCATTATGCTAAAAAGGGCCATCTGAAAGAGATGAGTCAGGGGTTCCACAGTGAGTCGGCACTTTGATCCTGAGTGGGGGGGTGGGTGTGCTGGGGGGGTGTAATCTGAAATCAGCGCTGATGGCGTTTTTTACCCCCCTGCCAGAACCCCACAGCTCTTCTCCTTCGGCTTCTGCAGGGTGTGCGGCAGAGCGAGGTGCCGGACTGCCTGACGTCATGACATCATCGGCGTGTCAGAGACGCGCGAAAACCGGCGGGGAAGGCGTCCCGCCGTCTCATACTGTGGCACAACACCGTAAAGCACTGAGGGGGAGGGGCGAGGATTTACCCCCGCGTGCAGCTGGAACATCTCTGGATATCAACAAGAACGCAGGAAAGACCCCTCTTCCTTTCACATTCAGCTCCACACAACCACCACAACAACAACAACCACAACAGCAACAGCAACAGCAACAGCAACAGCAACAAAAAAGACATGTGCAAAACACGACGCTCTCGAGAGGACTGATGTATTGCGAGGCCTTCACTGTGGAAAGAGGGATTAAACTCTCACTGGGACCCGGCCTGCAGCAGTGAGTAGGATGCAGAAGGATAACCAGCTACTGCGTGACTCGCAGAGCGAGAGAGAGAGAGAGAGAGAGCGAGAGAGAACTAAGGTACAACGTGTGCTACCTGAATGATCTACCACATGCATTACATATGCGCAATACACGAACCTTAATGAATTCAGAATTACCTTTCTTGACGATGGGTTGGGGGGGGGGCTTAACTGTAGTAGAAGAACCAGATTCAACCTAACCGCTACATGCTTTGTCTTTTACCTTGAAGAAGAAAATGAACAGATTCTTAAAAATCATTATGGTCTGATTTAAGTTGTGACATTATGTAAGCGATGGAGAGAAAAAAAAAACAGTTCATTATTCAAAGTCAAGGACAAAGTGCTCTGGAGATGTGCGGAATCTGGCTCCAAAGTGTGTGAACCCGTAGACTTAGAGAGTACTGTATGTACCGTAGAGTATGTACGTTGATTATCATGTGCTAAACCAAAACATATATTTGCATGCGTGGAAAGTATGGCATTTATACAGGAAGAAAACAACAGCGTTTACGCTTATGGTGTCTACAGCTCCTAACTGCTCACATGCCAGTAGGTCACGTTGTGGGAACAATCGATCGCTCATTGTTGTACGTACGTTCCGAATTCGCTCGACTAGTGAGGGTAACACGATCAAAGCTATATTTTTTTAAAGTATCATATATGTTTTATATAAAAGGGATCGGTTAAACTGGTGACTTATTTTTCAGATTTTTAACATTTTTGCTATACGATTATTATTATTATTATTATGTTTTTTTAAATCATAGTTTTGCCTTTATGAATGCATACATGTACAGCGGTTGGTTGGGAGATGGCTGACGTGCTGAAATGGCTTCCTGCAGACTCTTAAATCCTTTTCCTTCCCACAGAATGTCGGTGCACAGAAACGGGGTCTTGTGAAGCTGCCGCAGGTTTTTTCATTTTTATTTTTTTATTATTTTGGATTTCTCAAGTCCCCCCTGAGACCCGGCAGAAAAAAGCATTTAAATTTTTTTGTTTTTTAAAAACTTTTTTTAGATTTTAATTTTTAAGCAATGCAAGTGTCTTGACAAGATGACAAAGACACGATGCAGTTCAAACGTATTCAAAAATATTGTTCATTTTACTTTTATTCAGTGACCTTTGTAGTGAAGGTTTTTAGCATGGTGGGACTAGTGTCCCCTTACAGGGGCAAAGATGAATCACCGGGTCTTAAGGGGACGCATATTTCCTTGTATGATTACTGTTATTACTTTGATCAGAATGCTGTATCACTGTTCTTGAAGGCATCTACCTCAGTGTCCACATCGTCCCATCCTCACGAGAGGCTTCAGCATCTGGTCCTGTTGGGACAGCCGCGTGTCAGTGTGAATAATGCTTCATGCCACTAGCAGTTATGCGGTGCTGTTTATTTTGTGCTACCTGTCAATTCAATGCTACCAGACAAATAATGGGGGGGGGGGGGGATAAATTGCCTGACTGGTGATGACTCAGTTACTGCAGCTACAAATGGGGAAAAATGTGACGTATTGATATATCGTATTGTTACAGTACATACTGCACTCATTCAAAATTAATAGCAATGTCATTATTATTACAATTATGCTAAGTATCATGCATTTTGATACAGCAAAAAAAAATTTGACAAGGCAAAAAAAAAAATTATAATAATTCACACTGATTTTAAGGGTGCATTACATACCCACTCATTTACAAACAAGCCAATTTCTCATTAGCATCATAAATATATATCCCCCCACCCCCTCCACCCCCCTGCCATCCCTAGTACCATGCCATACGAACCCCCCCCCCCCCCCCTTACACACAGCAGCGAATGTTCATGCCATCTCACCACCATCGACTGTGCAGCTGCCCCCCAGGACAGCACTCAGAGAACACGAGGATGCAAATGAAGGAGAGGGAGAAATGCACCGCAGACTGTGAGGAGTCCAATAAGGGGAACGCAATACTACCCAGGCTGAGAGTCAACGCGTTTCTATTTATTTATTTATTTATTTTTCTTGACATTATATTTTTCTCCACTCCATTTCTACCATTGATTTACATGCAATGAGAATCGCCTGATCACTTCTGAGAAAGAAATTTGTGTTGAGAGAAGATGCAAATTTTAGTTTTCTATTATTGGCACTATTAATTTTTTTTTGTTTGTTTGTTTCGTAAGTGACCATTTCTGTCTGTTTTGTTTTTTGTTTGTTTGTGACCTATTTTTGATAAATAAAATTTTGCGTTCTTATCTGCTTTGATTTTTTTTCATATGGCAGCTACTGTGGGTGCGGAAATGTGCAATTTGTTCCCTGTAAAAGGGGCAGTATGGAAGGGTGGGGGAGGGGGGAGTAGGGGGCAGGGAAAGGGGTGGAGTCATAAAGGCACTATGACATCATAAATAACATTCATTCATTCTGAATGCTCCACCGTATTGGCCATTCCACCCACTCCCTCTGCTCCTAGGCTGAGGGGGCACATGGAACGCCCGTATGCATGTTTGACTCCTCCCACTTTACTGTGCTATTCCATTGCTCTGTGATCTTAATGCAAATGCAAATGCAAAAAAATAAAATAAAATAAAATAGTGATTTCTGGAAAACTGTGAAGTAAGGCTCCTAGCGACTGAGCCACATGCAATTTGGAGGGAAGGTGCGAGAAGATGAGTGCGGGGTTAGAATGTGGGTGGGGGGGTGGGGGAGTTGCAGGACTGAAGGCGACCTGAAAAGGGCCAAAGCCCCACCCTAACACACTGATCAGGAAGCCGACTGTGAAACGGGCCTTTAGGATGCAGTGGCTTGAAAGTGCATGAAGTCAACAAATAGACCATTAAACTTTCAGCCTCTGGGCTCCCTTGTTGCAATGTGAATTTTTCCACATTCTAATGAAATGACCAATTTCAACAATTCTCAAAATCTACCGTGAATGTTCGGTTGTAATGTTTGCACACTACAGACAGATGCAGAGTATGTCTTTGCGGTTGTCTATGCAATACTATTGGACATTTTCGACTTGAGATTTAGTTTTAACGTACTGTGGCAATGTCGGAGCAAACTAAGAAAGCGCATCTTGTTGAAAACATCTGTGTGGAATTTCATAATAATATTTGAATGCTTTGAAAGAGATGTTCATGCCACCCATCATACCACAATGCAATAACATCAATGCATTGATCTGTCTGTTAACTACAATAGAATCATGAGATGTTGGCCCAATACTTTTCCATCCACACATTGCCTAAAAAACATATTACATTTTTAATTTTTTTATTATTTGCCAAAAAACTTAATTCAGTCATACCTATTTCCGTATATGTAATTTGATGTAACTTCCCCATTGGAAAGATAAGGCTTTATAAAACAAATTTAAGGTCTTTACCTGCTTCACAATTGCAAGTGTAAGTAGTTCTGTCAAAAGCTTACTGGCAGAGATGTATTTATTTTCAATATTGTAAAACCGCAATGCATAAATAACAGAGGGGTTCGTATTTACATAGAAAAAACGAGCTTTCTCTATGGCAGTATACAAAGGGTTTGGTCTCTGGAATTGTGCCTTAAGTTCATCACTTTATTCACAAAACAGATTAAATTAATACAACAAAACTAAGGCCAATAACTGCTGAAAGAAAGCTGGAGTAAGCTGAATCCCACTTTGCCTGTGCTGATCTGACTGTGGCCATTTTGCATTGTAATATTTTCATTAACATTTAACCCAAAATGTCTTCCTGAGCACATTCCTTCCTACAACATGCATGTGCATCACATTTCAAATGCATATTTTCATATTCATAATTTTAGCTTTGCTGCCACTCATATGCTATTTAAGTCTTCCAGGTATGGTTTTGATTTTTTTGAGGGGCATAAAACTGAAACTTCAAACCACCTGATCATTTAAAAAAAAAAAAAAAAAAAAAAAAAAAAAAAACACCCAAAACCAACTCGCTGTGGGTTCTCAACTCCGCATGAGGCTGTCGACAGCACAAGAACAGCTTTTGTACCATGCTCAATGCACAAGTCAATGTACTGAAGTTTGGTTGGTGAATATACAAAATGCAGCCCACTGTTATATTATTTATTTTTTTACATATGTATTTATTTATTTAGAGAAGGACAGCTATTAGAAGAATATAAAGGCACAAAGGTATTCAAGTTTTCCATGTCAGGGATGATGGCAGCGTTCATTTTCCGGAAATTTCCGCAGTTGGGACTGGATAAGGGTTGATAACTGTCATCGCTTATGATAGAGTTATTCTCTTCCTGGGCGGGGAGAGCCACTGTGAAGTTCATCTGCAGATCCTCAGCTAGGCCAGCAATTTTAGGCCTCAGCCTCAACTCACAGGACAGCTGGGAATGTAAACTAAATATATCGCCGTACAAGTAACTGCTTACAAGATCTCACATGAGAGAATTTATCTTAAATTAAGATGAAATGACATAATTGGTAGTAGTTTTAATCTCAAGATATGCATCCTGTAGGTTATCTGAACATTTTGTGTAAGGACAAGAGCGTGTGTTTTTGGCGAGTGTTTGGCCGCGCGATTGCTACATCAAAAGACACTGTTCACCTCCGGTCCTGCTGTGCGCCATTAGAGTGGAACTCTCCAGCACTTCCTGCTGCTAACTCACAACTGTCAGAAGAGTGGAGAGATCAGCTATCTGCCAATATGGCTTTATGTTCTAAGATCTTAGACTGTCCCATTAGGGTGACAGCAGGTTTCTGTGCTGGTCCAAGTAGGATCTTCGCTTAACTTGTGAAAACAAAGTTGCACAGCTCTGTGCATAGAGAACACTACTAGTGCAGCGCTCCATTCGAAATACTGTACTGAGGAAGTTTTATTGCTGTGAGACCAAAATTCAAAAATACCACCTGTCATTAAGCACATATATGTAGGACTTGACGGTTTTTCATTTTCCCTCCCAATTTTTTTTTTTTTTGCTCCTTAATTTTACACCTGAACTGCTACTGTTGTTGGAGGACAAAATATCAGAATTAAGATATCAGATGAAACAAGCGACTGTCTATTGGAGTTGACCTGGGCATTATTTTCTCATTTCAAAAATGATGAAAAGATTAGGGAGGCCTCCATTAAGAAACTAAAAATCTATTTATTTTCATGCAAAACGAGATGATGTGAAGAGTAATAATAACATTTTGGTAATTGGAAAAAAACTGACATAAAATGTTGTACCTTGGAGTGTGTGTATCAGAGTAAGCATCCAACCTCGACTTTATCATCTATGTCAGAGCACTTTGCCATCAGTGTATGTTTTTAAACAGCGTGCAGCCTGCTAACGTGCGTGTATGTGAGCCAGTTCTGTACCACCAGTATCCCGCAAACGGAAGCTCGCTGTGTTTGTCAGTGGCTCATTGTGTATCTGTTTCCGTACTGAACCATCCACTTATCCATATTTGTATTGTTAAAAAAAATGAAGGAACAAAAAATAAAAAACCCCACAATGTCATAAACAAAAGTGTTCTCAAACAGGCGTGTCCGTCTACAAAGCTCGGATAGTGTGTTCTGTTCTGTGTTATTGGAACCTGACAGTAATTTAAGTTACTCTGTGTAACCTGTGGTTTATAAGAAGTGTGAATACAAATATCTGAAAAAAGGTGTTGTCATAGAGAGAATATAATAAATATAGATGAATGTATATATGTATGTATTGTAAACGTACATATATATGCAATAAAGTTGGTATGAATACTAGTTGTGACTCAGTTTAAAATGTGGCCTTTTATTTTTCTTTATTGTATCGATATGTTGTATATTACCTGTACAAAGCGATATATGCTGTACTACAGTTAATTAGGTATTATGTTTATACAACCAATGTTTATTGAATAAATAAACTGTGGAAAGAAATGGTGTACTGTTTTCAATGGTTCCTTGAAAAAGCACTGATAGCACATGAACATCTTACACCGATTCATGATGCATGACTGGGCAAGGTCAGTCCAAATTTTCTACATCTCATCAAACGCAATTATGCTAATTCCTGCGTTTTCGAGCGGTAACCAGGTCATGGCATTTCTGATGTCTTAACAAAGCCTTTTCAGTTTTCAGGATCCATTTTGGGCAAGCACACAAAAAACACCATTTATGCCGTATTTTTGTGTAAATCTTAGACATTAACCTACATTTATTCATCATGACTTCTATTTGAACGGTTAAGTTGGCATATTCCCTAATAGAACCAAGCCAAGTGCCTCAGAGTAGCTATATAAATACATAAACATTTCTGTATTCTGGTAAATACAGGAACACGCACGAAAAGACACGCGCGCACACGCACACAGTATATAGAAATATATATGGTACATAACAAGTTGCGCACCAGTTGAAAAAAAAACAGGCACCTGGCCACTGGCAGCGCGTGCCACTACACAACAGCGAACTCCCTTGGGCCACACAGGGATGCAGGTGCGCGCACGCAACCTATGCGTAGCGTCGAAAAACAAGCCCTTAAATTTAAAACTTCGAATAACATTTTTTTTGCAGTTCAGTGTTTAAATAAAAACGGCCATAATGTTCGGTGGTACGCACGTGGCATTATCAAATCTGACGCCCGACGTAAAATCATTCATTTGAAATCAGCCATGCAGCCACAAAGCTGTCCTCAGTGAGATCAATGAAATGGTTCCTCAAGAACTGCCAAGGATTAATACGCGGCGCTGAAGGACTGGATGTGAATGGGCACGATTGTCAGTGCAGGATTAAATGCGCATTTACGCACGTTTCTATGAATTGCGCCTATTTTTAGCATGTGCTCTTCCGTGTGAGGTTTAAACACGAGCTCGGTTGATGTCTTTTGCTCTTGCTTGTTTTTTTTTTCAATGGATTCCACGTGAAACTGTTCAAATAACATCCGGCAGTGTATTATATAAGCGACTCTATTTTTAGCAATCGTGCAGCATGCTTAAAGGAGTACACGTGACGCGCACCCAATTATCCGGCTTGATGTATTCGCATAATATTCACATAATAAAACACACATCGCCTCACAAGAAAGAGATCTCTTAAAATATCCTCATGGATCGCGACGTATTGACGCGCATGCATTTTTGCAAATAAAATGCTGAGACCGAAAATTGGAATCTGAAGGATTCTAAGACATAACAGCGAGAACTATAGGGAATCCCCCCATCCCTACCCCCACCGCGCGATTGGCAGTGACCGAGGAGCAGCGGCGCTCCGCTCATTCTCTCTGCGCTATTTTTAGAAAGAGTCATTTTCCCCCGAGGGAATAAGAAGTCCGCTTTTTTTTTTTTTTTTTTTACGGAAGAGCTGTAACCCAGACCATACACGAATTCAAAAAGAGAAAGGGCTCCTCCTGAATTAACGAGATGCTCTGATCAGAGTTATTATTATTATTATTATTACTATTATTATTTAATAGATATGTTGCTCTCAACACTACCATGTGCCATAAGCCAATAAGTCAAAGATCACCATTCTGCACTTGCGATAACAGTTTAAAATGATTCCCACTGCCCTTCCCCATATTAACACAAAAATCGTACATGCTTGTAAAGGCAAACACAACTATTTGCATCGATTTAAAATAATATTTTTGCAAGAATTTTTGTAGAGGGATTAAAAATAACCAAGGCTTGGCTTATATGTATTCTGTACAGCATCACATGAATCCCACTGACCACACGATGAATGCCCCACGGAGAAACAGCGCATGGCTGCGTCAGCTGCATCGTGAGCGGGTCTGGGATTCTAGAACACGATGTTGACTTGCTCCGTGAATTAACAAGAATGCGCTGATCTTTAAGGGAACATTCAATATTATTTAAATACCAAATCTGAGTGCCATTCCCCTGTAATGAGCTTTCAAAAAAGAGGGCACATCTTTCAGTTGGAGAGCTTGAGATCTGGGAATCTGGGAACACGGAAGATCACAGGGGTGGGAAAACACACTGGGCCACACCATTCCGAGTCACAGCCATGTGACACAGGTTGCGCAATGATTCAGGATGACTGGCGGTTTGAACAGCGAACCGGTGCAGGTATAGCAGCTAAATGCCCCGCCCAGTAATCCCAGTTCAGATGTTGGTCGGTCGCCCACCCCCCCCCCCCCTCCTCTCTCCCCTCTCCCCTCATGAGCCACACATGCTCAGCTGGACAGACCTTCTGTAGATGGCCTTTTAACCCCAAAAAAGGAATACACGTCTTATAACCCCACTGGAGTGGCTGCACCCAGTTTGACCCATTCATGACAGGATTATCCACACTGACGCATGCTGGGGAAAAAAGTGTTATACAGTTGGAGGGTAGGCTGGGCCCGACTGTTGCAGGTTGGAGCATCAGCTGTGTTTTGTGCCACTTCATAGCTTCTATCGTTTTACCTAAATAAAGGTTCCCTGTGCTGAGAGGCTCAGGTGAGAGGGCCTGTACCTGTACCTGCGCTCAGTGCTGCATCCTCAGCTCAATATACACCTGCCAATGCCGTGGTCTGTGTTACTGAATGTAAGGTGACCCCGTGTGCCAGCACTGGTCCACCCGCGTTTACCGCGAATGCACACGCCATTCAGCGCGGTCCGGACTCCCGCCGTATCACAGCCACTCCCACGTGCACTGGGACGCGGCACAATCCGACTGGAAGCCATCCAGCGCCCATCAATTATTAAAAGCAATCGAGGACGCAGACTCAAAGATTGCCCTCTCTGTGGGGTGGATATGATATGAGCGAGGGTAGCACTGGGCACTGGGCCCCTGGCTGAAATGATAACGATAATCAAAAATGTTACGTCAAATAGCCCAGCATACTGTAAGCTGCTAAAACTGGGTTTGGTGTTCTGCTGCTGCTGACAGTTTCTCGGAAGACTGTAATGGCTTGAGCACTGACGTCAGTCGCTCGCACACACACACACACACACACACACACGTGAGCGCACACACACACACACACACACCAGTGAGCGCACACAATGTGCTCGTTGAGGAGTATCGAGACAGCTAAGGTACTCACTTTACTTCTGAGGGTGAGGAACACCAATGTCCTCATAAGCATGGTTAAATGTGGAGACGCAGCGCTGCCACAGATAGGAAAACGGCGAGCATCGTTGGTCTAAACGGCCTGTTCTCTTCGTTACATTTTGTCATGTTAATCGGTGCCACAGCAGTAGCTACGAACCTGCCGTTCAGCATATGGAGGAGGCTGTGCTCACACTGCACACACAACACAGACAGCACAGCGCAGTTATAACACGGAGAGATGCGTGCGTAGTACTGAACGTTCCCTCACACAGACGCACAGGAAAGCGCAGTTATAACACGGAGAGATGCATAGTACTGAACGTTCCCTCACACAGACACACAGCAAAGCGCAGTTATAACACAGAGAGATGCGTGCGGAGCACTGAACGTTCCCTCACACAGACGCACAGCACAGCGCAGTTATAACACGGAGAGATGCGTGCGGAGCACTGAACGTTCCCTCACACAGACGCACAGCACAGCGCAGTTATAACACGGAGAGATGCGTGCGGAGCACTGAACGTTCCCTCACACAGACGCACAGCACAGCGCAGTTATAACACGGAGAGATGCGTGCGGAGCACTGAACGTTCCCTCACACAGACGCACAGCACAGCGCAGTTATAACACGGAGAGATGCGTAGTACTGAACGTTCCCTCACACAGACACACAGCAAAGCGCACATCAGCTGAAATGCCTGCTCAAAGCCTTCCTCTCGCAGCTGTTGACCCCACGCCCACGGTACGCCCGCCCCCACACACTCCCTCACACCCACACATGCCCAAGTGCCACAAGTGCAGCTCAAACTGCGGACGCCATTTTACCATAAGCGTTTGTCTTTTTAAGCTGCCGCCATCTGCACACGGGCATTTGTTCAGTTACTGTCATCTTCAGATCCACACTAAAATGTTGAAAACCTACTCTGATAAAGTACGTCCACAGATTACAGTACATTTTGATTTAATTTTATTTGTATTTTCTGATAGGATACACTGCAACACTCTTGGACTCACATAAATTTGGTCAATTAAATGAACACTGAGCGTTTACAGTGATCCCAGGGCACAGGGCTGTTAATAAAACAACTAGTGAATTACAAAGGGGAGGGACGATTTCAGTCAGTCAAACAGGGTTTTTGCATAAGGCCAGAAATAGTGTGTTTGCTGGAATAGCGAGGAATGAGGTAAAAGTCTGCTAAATGTCCAATCAGGAGCCTACACCTGCGGCTGAAGCTCCAATCAGGGGCCTACATCTGATGCAGGAGCAACTGCTGTTACCCTTCTGCACCTCCCTCTCTCATTATTTAAGTTCAGTCAGCCCTTCACCCAAAAATAGAGTAAAACATTCTCTCTTTAAAGCAGGCAGTCCTGGTTTGGCCCACTTATCCGAGCGCTAGGTTCACACAGCCCATAGGAGTATCACAGCACACAGCTGGAACTCAATGTTCAGCAATGCCACTTAGGGGTAAAAAAAAAACAGATAAAATAATATTATTAAAAATAATAATGACTGGCAACACATTTATTTATAAAGATAAATAAGAGGAATGAATACGGCCACCTCTCTAAGTCTCTATAAGAGCTGCTTGTTTTGTGCTGAGCTGCACGTTTCTTTATGCAGCTGACGTAGTTACCGGAAGCGGGGCTTCGCTGATGTCATGATGCTCGAGGTGCCCTTCTCATCCGCCTGTCTCGCTGCACGTTTCCTGCGTACTCAAACATGGACGCTTAAGCTGAAAACGTGGCCCCAGCTCAGGCTGCAGGACTGAGGCCTCTGGAGCTCCAGACACGAACGGCAGCTCTTTAAGGAGAGTCTGGCTCACCCGCTCCCGGGGCCACGTGTCCTTCTGAGAGCCTCGTTATACGCTAACGAGGTACGTTTCACGCACGTTAGGGCATGTGGAGACCTTTAATTGGACCGGTGCTCAGACACAGTCCACGTCAATGACCCCGGTGTGATAACAAAGCGGCACAGCCTTCCCCCGTCGTCTGAGCCACCGCTATTATTTACTCATCTGCCGGAAACGTAGTCCAAAAGGGCTGCCACCTTCACTCCTGCTGGGATCTGAGTGGACCAGGTCCAGGTGAGGTATGTGTGTGTGTGTGTGTGTGTGTGTGTGTGTGTGTGTGTGTGTGTGTGTGTGTGTGTGTGTGTGCGTGTGTTTGTGCACGTGTGTGTGTGTGTGTGTGTGGGTGGTAGAGGAAGCCCATGCTGGCCACTGCCACCATCCCCTCCCCCTCCAACTACCTCTCATCTAAGCTACAGCTCCCCCACCCTCTCAATGCGGCAGACTCCATTTCCCATGATGCTCAGGAGCGGGTCTAATAATAGCCTCTGAGTCCCAGGGGCCCCGGCCCCTCTCTCCCCTGTGTTGGGCTGGAGCGTGATGCTCGGCGATGTGCAGGATGTGAGGGGACCACACAGGCCTTACGTAAGAGTGGGCTGATTGTGAATGAGCACGAGCCTGACAGGGCCCAGGAGAACTCTCCTGAGGGCGCCAGTCTGATATCTGTGCACATACGCACATACGCAGTGCTGTTATCCTGTGGGAGCTACCCGTGCACATACGCACATACGCAGTGCTGTTATCCTGTGCGAGCTACCTGTGCACATACGCACATACGCAGTGCTGTTATCCTGTGGGAGCTACCTGTGCACATACGCACATACGCAGTGCTGTTATCCTGTGCGAGCTACCTGTGCACATACGCACATACGCAGTGCTGTTATCCTGTGCGAGCTACCTGTGCACATACGCACATACGCAGTGCTGTTATCCTGTGCGAGCTACCTGTGCACATACGCACATACGCAGTGCTGTTATCCTGTGCGAGCTACCTGTGCACATACGCACATACGCAGTGCTGTTATCCTGTGGGAGCTACCTGTGCACATACGCACATACGCAGTGCTGTTATCCTGTGCGAGCTACCTGTGCACATACGCACATACGCAGTGCTGTTATCCTGTGCGAGCTACCTGTGCACATACGCACATACGCAGTGCTGTTATCCTGTGGGAGCTACCTGTGCACATACGCACATACGCAGTGCTGTTATCCTGTGGGAGCTACCTGTGCACATACGCACATACGCAGTGCTGTTATCCTGTGGGAGCTACTCATGCATTGTATGTATATTTATTGGAGATTTTTGTAATACACTATGCATGAAATGTCATTACACGAGGAACCAGGAAATGTATTTAAGAGGGCATGTTTGAATGGTGTCTTAAGTCTGATTAAGGGCCCGTGTGTCAATCACTTTGGTGTGTTAAGCAATTCCTGAATGGGAGCCTTGCGGGGAGGGGACTGTTTGGCTAAGTGGCTGTTTGGCTCAGTGGCTGTTCCTCCCGCTGTCAATATAAGGAAGGAGCACAAGCCCCACAGAACGAGCCTCAGCCGCATTTCATTCAGCTTCCTGAAGGGGCTGAATGTGGAGGAGGCCAGGGGGGGGGCGGGGTCACAAACACAGGGCCGGACAACACGCACACGCTAATGCACACACGCTAACACGCTGCACGCCTGCAGGGGAGAGAGAGTCTATATAAAGAGAGAGAGAGAGGGGGGGAGGGAGAAAAAGAGGGTGAGATGGATGAGAGGAATATGGAGAGAAAGAGAGGGAGAGAGAGAGAAGAGGAGGGGGAGAGGGAAAAAAGGAGAGAGAGGGGGAAGGGAGAAAGACAGAGGGAGGGAGGGATGAGAGGAACAGGGAAAGAAGGGAGAGAGAGAGGGGGGGGGGGGGGGCTGGGGCCTGGAGAACTGCCTTTCAGGCCGGGGCCGTCTCTAATGGACCCTCTGTCTGACACGCAGAGGAGCAGGCTGTGTGTGGGACCCCAGGGCACGGGACAGGGGAACGCACCCAAACCCCACCAGCGCATAAAACCCCCGTTATCTCAGCCGCCATGGCAGGGGGGTGCGAGCCGGAGTTCACCTTCGCCGTCATGAACTCTCCGTCCTCCCAAACCCCGTCTGCCCGGCTCAGCTTTCAGCGCTCCATCCATCAGACGCTGCAGCCGCCGTAACCTCCCCTGGGATCAGACCCGCACCCGCCTTTGTGAGGAGCCTGGCCTTCCAGTATCAGCTAACAACCCCCAACACACACACACACACACACCCACGCGTACACACCTATACACACATACACCTACACACACACGTACACACACATACACCTACACACACACACATACATACACACACACACACACACACACACCCACGCGTACACACCTATACACACATACACCTACACACACACACACACACACACACACACACACACACACGCACACACACATTCCTCCTCCTCCGTCAGCCTCCATAACTCTGCTGTGACTCCATATTCCTCTCCCATCACATCCTTCTCGCAATAACACATCTGAACGTATGGAAATATATTTCCCATTACATACCAATATGTTGTCATTTTTGTTTGCTAACACATTCTGTTGGTTATATTCATAACTATACCAACAGTAGTTGCCATTTCTTATATATTTTGCAATATGTTGCTGAATATTATTCAATACATTTCTCCACACAGCATCTATTCCGCCAGGACAAAGCCACAGACCAAGCCAGCAATAAGAGCCCAATGACTCTGCTATATGATACGATCAAACTTATGAACCTGCGGTAAGACTGGGTCTCTTCCAGTGGGTCCAGCACTGGCTGTAATGCACTGCTCTGCTCGACCAGTAGGTGGCGCCCTGTGTAATTAGGCAAGGCCAATCACAGAACCCCATGTGACTCCAAGCACAGCTGGTCCAATGTGCAGCTGTATCAAAACGCCAACCCCTCTTTGGTTCAACATTGCTACTTATTTATTTTTTAAAAACATGAAATCAAATGTACTTTGCTGAATCATTTGCACAAGGTAATTCCAGACAGTGTGGACCGTGTGACTGACTGGCCCCCAGGAGATGTGTTACTACACGGAAGCAGGCACAGGCTTTGGCAAACACACGCTGCTCTCCCTGCGACTCTGCGAAAGCACAGCGGATGGACGACCCCCATGTATCCCCGCCGCCGCTGATAGCTCCTGGTTGCCATGGCGAAATATGTTTTACATGATGCTCGTACAGAGAGCCCTTTTACCTCTCGCTGCCTGGATCTGGCGGAACACAGCACACTCTCTGGCCCTGCCAGCACCTCACCCAGACACCCGCACGCAGAACACAACACAACACAACACAACCTGAACCTACACAACACAGCACAACCTGAACCTACACAACACAACACAGCACAACCTGAACCTACACAACACAACACATCGCAACACAACACAACACAACACAACCTGACCCTCCACAACACAACCCTGCACAACACAACAAAAGGGGGTGTGTTGAGTCTTAGCCAGTTCCACACCAGCAGTTACCCTCTGTCTAACCCTCAAACACACACAGGCATCAGTGCTACTGGGCAATACTTCTCCTGTAAACAGATACAGGGCCATAGTTATTATGTCTACTGAAAGTGGGGGATGTATCCTTTTGGGGACAGTAACGCGTTTAACATTGAGACCGGCACAAGAGTGGGTGGTAACTTCTGACTCCGTCCAATTGAACTCTCATTCTCACTCTCTCACCCTCTCTCTCTCTCTCTCTCTCTCACCCTCCCCTCCTCTCTCTCTCTCTCTCCTGACAAAAAAATGGGCGGGACTCCAGCCCTCTTCTGTCAGTATTTCGGGAGGGTTCAGGGGTCAAACTGAAGAAGCAACTGTCTGTGTGCTGTCCTTGGTGCTGAAAACATTCTCCTTGGGGGAAGCTGTTCTGCGCTCTACGGGAAACGACTGAAAATATAAAAATCCTACTTTAACAAGAAGTGTGGAATCAGCAGAGCCAGATGCAGCTGATAAAATTTCAAAGGAAAAAAAAAATCACATCCCATCAGATAGAAACAGCCTTATGTTTCAATCCTCCAGCCAAAAAAAAAAAAAAAAAAAAAGATTTTCAAGGTGCAAAGTACGAGGTAAACTTTATTGTACCCAAAGTTAAAGTCACAATGTCAGAGGAGAATATAATCAGGTCCTTCTTTTTTCATTCCAGAGCCTGTGCGACCAATAAAGTTGGGATTATGTGAATCTAAACAATCTTTCTTCAGCTTCACATAGAGCACTTCACATGCGTTGTTTTAAATGTATTTTTTGTAGCCAGAGCCTCCCTTCCAGAGATTATCCTTAAACCCCCTCTGCTGCTCAAACACCTAATAACCATAGCAATATAACCACAAGAACCATTACAAGACAACCATAAGGACCACCGCAATATAACCATAAGAACCATATCAATTTAACCATAAGAACCATATCAATATGACCATAACGTGCACAGCATTACAACCATAATAACCATATCAATATAACCATAAGAACTGCAACAGCATAACCGTAAGAGCCATTACAAGATAACCATAATAACTGTTGCAAGATAAGTGCTCTGCAATTTAATAAGACAGTTTATCAGCTGGAAATGGACACATGCCGTAATTGAAAGCCCACAGATAGCTTTCACGAATTAAATAAGAATACAAATACTCTCCTAGGTTTAGAGTAGGAACACACACACACACACAATCATGCTACCTGTTCAGCGGGTCCTTACGTTTAAGTCTTACAAGCCCATATATAACATGTAAACAAATTAATACAAACTTCTTTTTTTCAGAAGGCTACTTTATGGATGTCTGTTTACTTCATTCTCCAGTGTACCCTGCACTTAACTTCTGCCAATATCCAGCTGAGGTACACCAGCCAATGGCCCAAGCCTTTGGCTCTCCCTTCAATCAATGCGATATGAGATGGACGGCCATGGCAGAGCTCTCACCATTAATACCTGGCGATGTTGTGCCTTTCTGTGATATCCCGCCTTCAGGTAACTAATACGCTTTTCAACAAAGGTCATTGCTGGGGTCAGCTTTCAAACCTCACAGACAACCCTAAGAAATAATGTGACAGCTTCACGCAAGCAAGTTATTTATCAGCTTACTTGTTTTACTCTGCACACAGTACACTGAGCAGCCATATACCCATGCTTGATATTTCTCACAGTGGGACTTTTTGAGGATTTTTCACCAGGCTATCTCTGTGTCTATTTTGACGGCCAGACACACGGTTAGGCATGCACATCATGTGACAGTGTCCTCGTCACGTGACAGTGTCCTCTAGTTCCACAATTATGAGAACTGTGACTGCCCGCTCCTGTGGCAGCTATGTATGTCGTTCCAATGCAACGCATTCCGGGTATGCACAAGGTCACGCCACCTCTCACCATATGGCCGTCAATCATTTGATGATCCGCGACCACAGTCCTCGAACGTCAACTGAATACGTCTATAGGTCATCCCCAAATGCTCGTTCAAAACAGCTCAATCAATTAAGCGCAAAAAAAACCTCATACGTGGACAGTACCCATCAAACCAAAGACAATTAAATGAGAAGCTAATTCGGATTTTATAATTTTCCCAGTGGGGTTTCAGCTAACAACTGACCTCTATTCTGGTTAATTACCTCGGATTAAATAATTACGATGGACAGAAGCCCCGATCAAGTCTAAATAAAAACAGAGATTAATAAAACGTTACTGGTTGTAACTATCAGACTCCCGCAGGGATGATATTGGCCATGGGAGGGGCTATGTCATTAAATGTACTGAGCAAATATCTGCTGATTGACCATTCATTCCCTGTATCGTGTAGAATTCCCCTGGTCATAGATTAACAAGAGAAGCAAACACTGATCTAGCTCATCCCAAACCCGTATCACAAAGATCCCCTAAAACCTAATCCCCCGCTCTGCTAAAACCGTTTAGTCTTTTCCCAATTAAACCAATCTGCATATTAGCTCACCGTGGTCTTGTTGTGCTATAAGGGGAGCATAACAGCAGGAAAATTAAATACTAAAACCGTGCTGCTCAACGAGGCCGATATTACAGCACAGTCGGCTTTTAAGCGGTTGTGTTTTTTTATGGTGTAGAAGGAAGGCACTTGTGGAAACCAGTGTTAGCACAACCCGTCTGCATTGCGTCGAACCCCCCCCCCCCCTCTCTCCCCCTCCCTCCTTCATCGGCTCTCCGTTCCCCTCCTCCTCTCTCGCTCTCTGTAGCTGTATGAAAACGCGCGGTGGGCTCCGCTTTAACATTTATTAGAGTTATTTTCTCTCCCGTATTTCTTTTTCTTATTGATCACCCACCCTCCCCAGACCATCAGCGCCCCTTAATTTTTCCAAGGGTTCTTCGTTCATCGCCTTAATAGTTGGGTTTTTGGTACCAGTGCACCCAAGGGAGGTCCGTACCTTCTGTCTGCACCAAACAGGAAAAAGCTCTCCAATTTCTGCTGATGCGGCAGCGTAGAGAAATGGCCCGTGCGCTTATTGCCCCTTAATGTATTCAGACCTCTCAATCGCACCATCATAATTTTCTACCGTTGTGCAGCGCGCGCGCCTGACTGTGCAGCTGGACTGGGGTTCAGCGAAGTGGCGGTTTCTCTCGTGCCGTGCGTTCGCGTTCTTCGCTTCCCTACCCTGCAGTCGCTTAAAGCTCACTTCTCGCTCGCCTAATTATGATTTCAAACAACCTGCATCTGCATTTGGCTTCCACCTCCAAGACTCACGCGCCTACTCGAGTCTTGGATGCTCCGAAAGACCAACGTTAGAGACCAATGACACCGAAATGCCACGGACGTTTAGAAGAAAAATATAGTCTATCAATATTTCAGGTAAGCTCGAGTAGAGCACGTTGTAAAGTGATAGCCATATCAAAAAGGAGCAGGCGGCGCAAAGTTATAGCACTATCTGAAGCTGCTGCCGAACTGGACACATTCCTACACAGTTTTCTTCGAAATAAGGTAAGCGCAGCAAGTCTACTGATCTCCTTAATGCAGATGGTGGTCGCAATGTTATGATTATGATGATGGTGATTATTATTATTAGTATTATTACTAGTATTATTATTATTATTATTATTATTAAGAGGCAGGAGTAGCCGCAGTTGTTGCGGCCGCAGTAGTATTTGTTGGCTGGTAGCCTGAATCTGTGTGAATTTAGCGTATGCGAGATTTTGCGGTGAGAGTGGGAGGGCAGTAGAGCGAAACTTGTATGACGCTGCATGCCATTAAAAATGAACACGACCGGTGATTGACTGGACAGTGTTGAATCCATAACGCTTTGGAAATAATTTATTTTCCCTGAATTTCGCATTCCTAACACCCAGCAGCGGCATATAGTCCGCTCCCCGGCAACCTTAGAGAGCCAACCGCATTAACCGAGGAGAAACTGCTGAGCTGGCAAAGACCTCTGCTGTTCGATCCATTCTTTTCCCCTCTCTCTCTCTCTCCCTCTCTCGCTCTCTTCGTTTTCTATCTAAGTGGGTGACAGGGACAGCAGCAGCACGCAGCAGTGGCGGAGTGAAGCAATGGCCGTGTCAGCGAGAAACGCAGGGGGGCCGCACTGAGGCGTAGCGAGCACTCCCCGGCAGGGGGGACCGAGGCGCACCGCGGAAGGGGCGAA
The DNA here is from genome assembly GCA_039654925.1 of Anguilla pacifica. Classification (NCBI taxonomy): domain Eukaryota; kingdom Metazoa; phylum Chordata; class Actinopteri; order Anguilliformes; family Anguillidae; genus Anguilla; species Anguilla pacifica. The sequence continues at coordinate 15,635,336 of CM077302.1, forward strand.
ATAGGAGAGCAGAACTGCGGGAGAAACTGGATGCCCGTTCAGCCGGGCTGAGCGAAAATCCCTCATCCGGCGCCCTGCTCGGACTCCAGCCTCCGGTATGACCGTCGTGCCCGGAGATAACATGGACGAGACCTCGACTTTGCCGGGGAACCCGCAGGACACCTACCCCCCGGACCACGGAGACCACGAATGCTGTGAGAGGGTGGTCATCAATATTGCGGGACTGCGCTTCGAGACGCAGCTCAAAACGCTGGCTCAGTTTCCTGAAACACTGCTGGGTAACCCCAAGAAACGGATGCGGTACTTCGACCCCTTGAGAAACGAGTACTTCTTTGACAGAAGCCGTCCGAGTTTCGACGCAATACTCTATTATTACCAGTCCGGGGGCAGGCTGAGAAGACCCGTCAATGTTCCTTTGGATATGTTCTCGGAAGAGATAAAGTTTTACGAGCTTGGGGTGGACGCGATGGAAAAGTTCCGCGAGGATGAGGGGTTCATCCGTGAGGAAGAGCGCCCATTGCCCGAGAAAGAATTTCAGCGCCAAATCTGGCTCCTGTTCGAGCACCCGGAGAGCTCCGGACCCGCTAGGGGGATTGCTATCGTATCTGTGATGGTCATCCTAATTTCAATTGTCATATTTTGTTTGGAAACCCTACCTGAACTGAAAGATGACCCGGTAGGCCACTATGAAACTGTGGGGAACACTACCTTCTATTACAAACCAAATATCTTGACCGACCCTTTCTTCATAATCGAGACACTGTGTATTATCTGGTTCTCGTTTGAGTTGATAGTGCGGTTTTTCGCTTGTCCCAGTAAGGCCGCCTTCTTCAAGAACATGATGAACACGATTGATGTCGTGGCAATCATTCCTTATTTCATCACACTCGGCACGGAGCTGGCGGACGACCAAGAGCAAGATGGCAAAGAGGCGAAGGGAGAGCAGGCAACATCTCTTGCTATTCTCAGGGTGATCCGTCTGGTCCGGGTGTTCAGAATATTCAAGCTCTCGAGACACTCCAAGGGGTTACAGATTTTGGGACAGACCCTGAAAGCCAGCATGCGCGAGCTGGGACTGCTCATCTTTTTCCTGTTCATCGGGGTCATCTTGTTCTCCAGCGCAGTGTATTTCGCCGAAGCGGAGGAGAAGGGGTCCTACTTCACCAGCATCCCGGACGCGTTCTGGTGGGCTGTGGTATCCATGACAACCGTGGGCTACGGGGACATGGTTCCTGTAACTATTGGGGGGAAGATCGTGGGTTCCCTGTGCGCTATTGCCGGCGTATTGACGATTGCGCTGCCGGTGCCCGTAATAGTGTCCAACTTCAATTACTTCTACCACAGGGAGACCGAGGGCGAGGAGCAGGCTCAGCTTCTAAATGTTAGTAATCCGAACATTGCGTCTGACACCAATTCTAGTCGCCGCAGTTCGTCTGCCGTCAGCAAGTCAGAATACATGGAGATCGATGAGGACATAAATAACAGCATTGACAATTTCAGAGAAGCCAACCTTAGAACTGGCAACTGTACGGTAGCCAATCAGAACTGCGTTAATAAAAGCAAGCTGCTAACAGACGTGTAGAACCGAAACACCAGCAGCCGGTGGACTTAAGTGACACCATGTCTCCTTGTATATAATGTATAACCCTAATCCGAATGCTTTATTGACCTCGCTAATGCGTTCTTGCATTGCGATTATTATCCTCAGCGACGTTAAAGAAAGAAGACGATAAAAAGATACAAATGCTTTCAGAGTACATGAAAGATAATATTTTCATTTATTTTCAAATGGGATCCTTCAAGTTCGTTCAAGAGAAATCGTTTTAACTAGGTTTATTAATACTAGCTCCCCTAACCGGGATTGCCATTAGTGTGTGTGTATGTGTGTGTGTGTGTGTATATATATATATATACACACACACACACACACACACACATACATATTCAGCACGATTATAACAAGAGAACCAGTGGTATCGGTTCTGCAGCGATGACAAGCATCTGCAGCTATCGATCAACGTATTCCCTGCGCGAGGGCATACTGTACCGCAACTGTACAGTCAACAAAAGTACTGCATCAAAAAAAGACTGCTCCTTCGCTGCGAATTCACAGTGGACGTAGTTACGGTTTCGAGGATATCTGCAATGCTGCTATTCTTTCCGCAGATGCAGGCAATTTACAATTCTGCAAGGTTGGTAAGATGTCATGCAGTTCAGAAGCAAGACAGCACAATGAAGAAGAAAAAAAACGAGTAAAATGTTCGCATGTTCAGATACTCTTCTTTTTAATATTGGCATGTGTGAGACATTATCTCATATGATGGGAAATCTATCTTTGTTTGATCCCAACTTTCAGATTCCGTTCTCTCATTTGCTTTCACCAAAAGTGCACTGGTTATGTATTATCAATGACTAATAATTTAAACTTATTTAACTGCTGAATGTTAAATCTTAAGGGAACAGTAACTTTTGGTGATCATAGCATGTGAAAAATACTCAGCATTATGGCCTAATCGACTAAGGTACTGTGTACCCTGGTACAATATATTTAATGCATGACGTCAGTATTAAACAGCTTGCGGTAAATTGAGAGACTTTAGAAGGATCAGATGACTTTCCTAGTTATTGTTAAGGAGATGAGAGGCTTCACGTCCTAATTTTGTCTGAACTATGACTCAATATATCTAAGCCCAACATTGGGGAAACTTGGCTTCTTAACAAAGGTAACAAAGAAGAAACAATTATACTGAAACACGTATACTCCATAGTTAGCACCGGTCAGCATTACTGCAGAATCGCAATGCATGATGGACCTTCTCAGAACAAGGAAATCTGAAAATTATTAGCCTAATCATGTAAAAGGTGCACACATACTGCTCTGACTCTTAAATCTTTAATGGTTCTAAAATATATATCTATATTATTCAGCACATAATGCAGAGGAAAATGCAGCAATTTTACTTATATTAGTTGCTAGTGCCTTTTAAACCTCTTACCCATGGAATCGTTGAAAGTGCCTCCCCGCGCATCATAATTACTCAGTTGTGAACAGGAACAGAGAGGCGTTCCTCATCACGCGACAGTGCAAAGCAGAGAGCAGCCAACCCACGCACGTCCCTTAGGCCCCAGGAGTGACAACTGAAAAACACAGTCCGACGACACCATCGGCAGGTGCATTCTGGGAAGTTGTGTTATTGTTATGCTGGAGGATGATGCGGTTGCCGGGCAACACAATCACACAAAACAGCAAGGGGAAGGGGAGGATTCTGGATCCCGGGGAAGGGGGGGAAGGGGGAGGAGCTTGAGTGGCAGAGAATCCGGAATCACGAGGCGAACAGCCCTGAGCGGAACATTCCCGCCAAAAAGCCCTGCTCTCCTTTTCAACACCAGGCCTCAGCAGGACTCCCAGCCACAAAACCGACCAACCAGTCAATACACACCACTGCATCAGATCCACCATTTTTTAAAGAGTCCTCAACATCCGCTCTACTTTTTATTTTTTACATTTTTTATTATTATGTCCCTCGGGATTTTGCCGTGACAAGCCTTTTCTGTTGTCTACCTCAGTCAGTCAGCGCACTGCTCCTTACCCCACGCATTAACCGGAGTGCTCATGATCCCATGTGTTAAACTGCAGTGCTCCTCATCCCATGTGTTGAACTTTCAGTCTTTGCATCGTCTGTGGTGATAGTTTCTCTTCGACCCCTCGCATCAATCAACTGTTATGGAGCGGCTTGGGGAAAGCCGCCCGCGTGGAATCACAAATAGTACAATTCCCACTTTCTCCCTGGTCCCTTCAGCTACGCACAATCACCAGCCATGCATATCAGGAGGCCCGAGCCGGAGATGGACGGACTTCCAAGCTCCAGCGAGACGAGGCTGACGACCTGGAGGGGACAGGCACCTCCGTCCGCCCCCGACAAAGATCTGAGACTCGAGACTGAGGCGATGCACAGCCCATCCGACACGAACACACCAACAACGTTTCCTCCGGATGTTTGGGAATGACAGAAGAAGAAATGAAAAAAAAAAAACAGTTATTTTTATATATGGTTTTGTTAACAATCAAACTTGTGTGCAATCAGGATTGTCGGAGTAGCCGGGGGGTTAGAGTATCTATACGGACGTTGTAGTCGGCGGCTCTTCAGGTTTGTGTAAGTTTTACCCGAACATCGCGATGGACAATGCTGACGCGCTGGAGATGCACAGAACAGGTAGGCTGCCGCGGCAACGGTTCTCAGTGTTGCTAAGCGATAACAGGGAAGAGACAGGACCGGGTGACACTTCCCTTCTAAAGACTCAGGAGTAGGTTAGCCAGGCCGAGCAGTGGTGCGGGTATACAGTGTTTTAGAATACAGGCACATGTGCTGTTCCGCCTGGGGACGCAGCTGAGTGGCTAAAAACACAACCGCAGATCAAACTGGACTAAATGCACAACTCCCACCCCGAGTGTGCAGCACGCACTGAGAGAAGCTGTTCAGAGTGTAGTGTGAGGTGTTCTGAATTTGTTTTAAATACAAATTAAAATGAATGGCAGGATAACTTCACAATTCATACGATCATAAAAGGCTTAGAGCCAGCTCCCGTATCATACTTTATTTTAATTTTAATGTATTTTTTAGTAGCAGTCTTAAGTCTCATTTGAGAGCCCTATCTGAATGAATAAAAACTACACTGGTTGTAATTTATTTGTTGGGTCTCCCAAACAACGTGTTCTGAACAGAATCAAGGTAGCCAAAAAGAAGTGTCATTAATTTTCTAAGATGTTCGTCCAGCTAGTACATATGATTACGATAAGAAACAGACAAAAATTATATAAAAACATGAAGTAAAATCTTCCATAATATGTTTAAAAAAGCAAACCAACAAACATTCACATGGCTAGAATCATATGGGCGGGCATGCATTTTAAATGATTATAGATGGTAGATCACCTTTATCTCTTGATTTAATACTGCTGACCTTTATGATTTTACTGGTTGTGAGTTTGGGATTCGGGGCCACAGGCCACACAAGTATGCAGCATGGCTGCTTATTCTGTCACCTACAGGAGGAACAGCAAGTGTGCTGCGCTGTCCGATGAGCCCAACAGACTCCCATGAACAAACCACACTGCAGATGCAAACCCGAGATGCTACCAGCTGAGCTTTCATATTACTCTGCTCTCTGATGAAGAGACCGTTCTTCCCACTGAACACTGTAGTGGTGCTACGCATATAAAACATTGAAATTATATCAGTGTCCTTATCTCTCTCTCTCTCTCTCTCTCTCTCTCTCTCTCTCTCTCTCTCTCTCTCTCTCTCTCTCTCTCTCTCTCTCTCTCTCTGTCTCTGTCTCTGTCTCTGTCTCTGTCTCTGTCTCTGTCTCTGTCTCTGTCTCTGTCTCTGTCTCTCTCACTCTCTCTCCCCCCCTCTCTCTGTGTCTGACACTCTCTCTCCTCTGAACACACTCATTTTCAGGCGGATACTCACAGCATATTCCCCACAGTGTGTTGAGAGCCCTCTGGCTCCTGGCTCATTGATTGATTTTGCTGAGCGCTGCAGGCTCAAACCTGAAGAGCCATGCATCTGTGCATTTACTTAACCCTTTGAACAGTGGGGTTTTTTTTCCTTTTGGAACATTCGTGTTTCAGCATTCTAAGTCAGCATTCTAGAACTCCGTTGCTTTCAATTTCCAGTGCCGATTGCTACATCGGCGTCAGAATGTTCGGCTGAGAACGTTCTGATCGCATGTCTGTGTTCTTACAACATAAAGGGTTATGCGAGTAAAATCATAGAGGGTCAGAAGTGATTATTATTTTTTTTTCAGACACAATGACATGACTTTACCAGCCACGTTTTAAAATCCTGTATACGGCACGACTGCCGGCTGGCCGAGAGACACTACACAATCCGAGGTCCAGTAACGGGCACAGCTGCTGAACAATACCTTCCAGTATTATCATGAGTTAAATGTTAAGTATGTCAAGTGCAGTTGTACCCCAGCTGTTGTGCTGAGGAGGTACTGCTGGACCCGTTTGGGAAGTGCGAGGATGCTGCAGGGGTGTGCATGTGTACAAAGCAAGCCTAATAAACCCGCACAGGTGCTTAAACAAACAGGACGGCATTACAAGTTCGTACATGTTATATGTACTTAGACTTTCCCTTAACGGGTGTACTCAGATAACTGTTATTAGACTTCCTGTCATACTAGTAGAAATAAGGTATCAGACTCTCAGTTGACTACTTCATGTGAATGGGTTTACTTTGATTTCAGTTTGTACTGACGTGATCATAGTTCTGTCCGCTGTAAAAAAAAAAAAATCTCATTGGCTCAAACGTCAGAAACTTTATTCTTCTTTTCTTGCAACATGAAAGCCATGACTAGCACAAGAATACCAACGTATGACTTCCACTGAGATGTACATGGCATAAGAGCAGATGGTGAGAGTATCACCACTGATCTGTATGTACATTTATAATCCTGTCTTTTTATATATATTATTATATCAGATGATTTTCCCTGGTGCATACACCATAACTAGACAGGTTTCCATTTGCATTTTACAGCTAATTGTCAATCTAAAGGGTTATTCTTTCTCGACAGCATCTTGCCCATAAAATTAATGAATACAAACTGCATGGTCAGAAGACTGCATGAAATGAGTCATCCATAACTGAAGGGCAACAGTACAGCAGCTGAATCATATTTAATTTAATTCAATTCTGTTATTTGCTTCGCCTCTCATAAACAATTTTGTCCATTATTCTCCATTCTGATGACAATAATTGTGATTATTATTATTATTATTATTATTATTATTACATAATCATAAAGGATTCGTTCATGTGACCAGATCATTTGAGCAGCAAATTGTTCTGCCTGCTCAAACTAAACTGTCAGCGTCAAACAAATTTCACCTCTTCCGAAAGCAGCCCCCCCCCCCCCACTTGAGTTGATCACAAACGCGGTGAGCTGGTCGCAATTGCATTTATAACCTTTGGGGTTCTGGGTCTGTCTGTCAGTTCTGAAGGAACACTATCCATTTGTTCCATGTGCATTCAGTTGTTCATGTTGCTTTTGGGTTTATTGTTTTGTTTTTGTTTTTAAATTCACAATTCTGCAACAGTAAGGTTTGTCACATGTTGGAGAGGACATAGTCTGTGACCTATGCAAGAGTACCCATTGTTTTCTGTCACTCATGATTTTATTATATACAGGATAGCATCAAATTCAATAAATTTTTAAGGATCTGACCTTTGTGTAATCTTCCCTTTTTTTTCCAAACAAGTTCCGTGAGAATGGTGGCGCACTGAGCACATGTTCTCTTAGCAGGAAATGACATCATTCTATCATTTCGATTCCGTTCTCTGCATGAGGCTCTATTTCACATTTAATGCCATTTCATGTTCCGACCCAGCCAGTCCAGAGGGGGGGTTACTGCACGCAGATTAAACAGAGGCTTGTCGGTCGGGGGTTGAAGTTGCAAAAGCTCATGGGGCGGAACCATGGAAAAC
>CM077302.1:15650331-15685331 GCA_039654925.1 Anguilla pacifica
CCACCCCCGCCCCTACCCCCTCACATATTTTTAATACCTCAGTAATAATACACTCTTATCAGTGCTCTGCCACTCAGACATGTAACCAGATCTTGCTGCATCTTTTCCTATTTTTTGCTGCCTATCTGCATTATTTTTCAGAGAGACATCATCACAACTCTGTCTTGCTGAACGCAGACAGGGCAGACAGGACTGTGACCGTGAAACATCGCGGAAAATTCCCGCCGCGTCGGGACCGTCGCTGGCACGACCCCGGCCGCTGACCGAGGCGGTGATCCGGGGGCCCGGCTTCCTGTTTTGGGACGGGGCCGGGGTGCGGGGCGCCAGGGCTGCGCTGGGGACCGGGCAGGGCTTTTGGTCTGAGCCACGGCTGAGAGGCTTGGCATCGCGCGCCCATTAGCCTAATAAAGCAGAGCGGCCGCTTGGCCAGACGCACAGATCAGCGCCGGCACGGGACGCCACCGCCGGGGGGGAGACGGGAGGAACACGCCAGACCAAAATCACCGAATAAAACTGAGCCGGGGGCGGGGGGTTTGGGGGGGGGGGGGCAGAAAATGAGCGGTGTGTAAATAACTGATGTGGATCAAAGACAACAAATGATGAGCCGGAGGGGGCGCTGGGAATAAACTGCACCTCTAATTTTGTTTTCAGAACTTTATTGGCAATCAGGGCGTGTGAACAGAACACACAGATACACACACAAACCCCACTGCATGATGTGCAGGTGCAGCTGATTCGCTGTTGCCAGCGGCAGCAGAGTCAGTGTTTTATTAGGGCAGAGCAGCAGGAGAACTGCAGGAGGGAGTAACCGCAGCCTGCGCCAAGGTGAGAGCAGCCGCAGCGCATGCGCAGTTTGAGCAGCCGCAGCGCATGCGCAGTTTGAGCAGCCGCAGCGCATGCGCAGTTTGAGCAGCCGCAGCGCATGCGCAGTTTGAGCAGCCAGGACAGAGACATGCAGTGGCCGTTTTTCTGCTCATACCCACCCACTCTAACGCAGTGCTGTCCTTATCTGCGCTGCTATGAAAACCCAAATCCAACCCCACCGGCCCCAGAATGCAATGCAAACTCTCCTGGAGGGGGGAGATGGGGGCGGAGGGGGGAGGGGGGAGTCGTGGAGGCGGTGCTGACCCGTGGCGGAGGACAGGCGAATCTGAGACGGGTGATGCAGTGGCCCCCGTGCAGCAGGGATGGGCACCGAGGACAAATGAGACAAACTAATTACTGATGACATCACAGCCTGGCGGGAAGGCCAGCCTGAGGTATCTGAGAGTTTGGAAACACATTTATATATGTATATAAAACAAGAGCTCTCTGGGATTCAACTTCAAGGAGAAACTCTGGGGCAGGGACAGCATCCCCAGCTGCAAGCGCCGAGTTGTGTGTGTGTGAATGTGCACATTCATCCATCACTCTCACACACACACACACACACACATACATGCTCACACACACACACACACACACACACTCACTCACACACACACACACACTCACTCACGCACACGCACACGCTCACACACACACACACTCACAGGCACACATACATTACATCTACTGTACCTCGGTTACTTATGGTAAGGCTGGTGCACTTTTCCCAGCTCATGCATGAGTAACTGTTTGGCCGTCCGCGGTTTCCCATCACATTACCGTTTAAGGCTTACGAGCTCGCTGACCTCAACCCAGGGGACAGAGCAATATTTCTGCAGTACACGCAAATTCACTGCTGCTTTCTTTGCACAGTCATACCCCACCTAACAAACCAGCCCCCAACCCCCACCCCCACTGGTATACTGCACACTATTGTTAGACGATATCTGACCAGCTGAGCCGGGAAGGCGGGGGCTGATGTGGAAGATAATTTTACACATCATCAGCAGGCGTATAAAGGGAACAGGCTGACACAGCTGAGACGGAAAGCAGTCGCTGTCACCTTGCTGCAGACCTTCGGCACGTGCCATAGCCAGGATGCCGGGGATGTGCCGGCAGAGGCATGGATCACACTCTCTGAGTGCGGCTTGGTCTTTGCACCTCTTAGGTTCCGTTTGAGGTCTACGCACCAACTGCTGTGCTGCTGGAACCAAGGAGGGAGCAGGGCCCGGCCAGACTACAACACCAAAAGACAGTCCTGTACCAAAGCCACCTTAAATCAGGCCTGCTGGCGTTAGAACATTAGGTTAATCCTGTGGGGACGGTGCTGTCCCTGGTCCTGAAACTCCCCTCCGGGCAGGTTTGGATGGCATTCTCCCTGGTGCTGAAACCCTCCAGGCGATGGGTGGTCCAGTCCTGGAAAATGCTCCCGGATCACTGGGTCACCCGGGAAACAGAAGCAGACAGGAGCAGGAGTTTGCTGTTCATCAGGGCAGCCCCTCCGCTCACCTCTGCTCGCCCTCTCCGCACCACTGATCCTCATAAACGACTCCTCCACTCACCCTCCCATCAATCCCAATAACCCCCCTCAGGGAGCCACCACAGAATGGCAGCAGACTACCATAAACCTTACATAAGAAATGTCACCACAGTGAGGTGAAAATAAAGTTGGTAAATGCACTATTCTATTGTACTCCACTACATGCAGCTCTACTTTAATGCATTCTATTCTATTCTATTCTACTCCATTGTACTCTACTGTACTCTATTCTATTCTACTCCATTGTACTCTACTGTACTCTGTTCTATTCTATTCTACTCTACTCCATTCTGCTGGCATTCAGAGGGCCCACAGGTTCAGGCTCACATGGGATTAAAGCAGGACACACATGGGTCCTCTGGGGTTCAGACAAGACTGTGCAATAAAGCCAATAGCAGCTTTGATTTGTAGTGACCTCAAAATGAGTAGACTGTGATATTCATTCATCGCTCCCAGAACACAATTTGCAGGCTCAGATATGTTTTTCTTCTTCTTCTCAGTTCTTAATTAAACAAAAAAAAAAAAAAAAAACTCACTGGATTTTTTTTTTTTTTTCCTCCATATGGAAGTGAGTCACTGGATATTTTACACATGGCCGACTGCCCAGATGGTAACAGCACAGACACAGGCGTGTTTAATTGGTACACAGAGAGTCCTGATGTGGATTATTTTTTATGGGAGAATAAGGGGAAAAAAATAATGGTTGCAAGTAATAATAATAATAATAATTCTAAATACTATCATATTCCATCCATCCACTATCTATACCTGCTTATCCTCAGCAGGGTCAGGGGGGGTGCTGGAGCCTATCCCAGTGTGCATTGGGCAAGAGACAGGAATACATACAGGACAGGACGCCAATCTATCGCAGGGCACACACACCATTCTACTGTCATATTATTATGCATATTAATATGAAGCCAGACCAGTGTTTGTGAGGCCACCGGGACAAGGGGCATCCCTGCAGGGGACAGAGGGGGTACAGAGCCTACTGGGAGTGACAGGTAGAGGGCGGGGCTTTGGGGGGTTTGGGTGGGGGGGTGGGGGGCAGGAGACCTTGGCTGAGGGGGGAGCACAGCGTGCAGCAGTATGCAGAGGGCAGGGAGTAATAATAGCGCTCATGTACATTCTGGAGTGGGGGGGGGGGGGAGTCCATGCCTTTCTGGTAAAAAAACAAGCCCTTGGAGACCTACGGCTTCAAGAGCAGCAATACAGGGCAGGAGAGCAGTGGCACAGAACAGCGCCTATCGGGAATGAGGCTGTGTGCCCACCAATCACAACAAAGGAAACACACTCCACGTCCTGCCTCAAGCTCCACGCGCAGGGGCTAAAACCCAGTTTTGGGCTGCTGCTAAGCTAGCGTTCAGCTTCAGCAAACAACCACATGTACTAATGTACTACACCCTTAACCAGGAGGGGAGTGCTGGACCTCGCTCTCTCTACAGCTTTCAGAGCGAGCAGCCAGCAGTCTGCGGAGAACGCACAGCCTCTTCGCTCGACACGCCACCGCACTCATCCTCACTGCTGCCGCTCAGCATGCTACTCAGGCCCCGTTACGCTGGAGAGGGTGCTTCTGGGATAGCAAGGCACCAGCGGCTGCTGTTGCGTGCGTGTCCAGAATGAGTCACGCCACTTTCAAAGGGCAAAACTCTCCCACAGGACACATCCTCTGCCCCTCTGCCTTAATGAGTCTCACCATTGTGTGTTAAAGTGTAAAAAGAGGTATAATTATTCTGACTATATACGGTGCTGTGAAAAAGTGTTTTCCCCATCCTGATTTCCTCTATCATTCTATATTCGTCACAAAGAATGGTTTCAGCTTTTTAGACAAAATGTAATATTTGACAAAGGGAACCCGAATAAACACAAAACACACGTTTGACTGTTGGTATGACGTTTTTCCTGTCAAACGCGAGGTTTGCTTTACGCCAGACACAATGGGACCCACGTCCTCAAAAGCCCCACTTTCTGACACTGCAATGAGAGCTATGGTGACAGGTGACTGCACCTGGCTGGAGACTCTCCTGCTGTAATGGAGGACTTACAGACGCGCCAGCGAGTCAAACTGCGCCACAGGCTGATCAAAGGTAAGGAGTGAGGAGCACAGCCGGCTCCTAGCTGGAACAACACGGCCTCTCAGGCCGGAACCCGGCGGGGCGCTGGGGGAAACCCGATCCGGTGCTAATGACGCTCGAGCGGGCTTCCGCCAGAACTCCCGCCATCCCGACGGCGCCTACGTCCGTCCCGGAGACCGCGTAGAAACCGAAAGTCCGGCGAGGGGTCGGTGCCAGCTGGCGGCTCGCGCTGGAGAGCGCTACGGCGTGACTGGGGCGTGCAGCGCTGGCGCGTGCGGCGTGTTTCCACGGGCAACGGCGCGCTGTAGGCAACAGAGACCGGCCCCAGGAGCCGAAGCTCTCCGAAAACGATCGCGAAAGAAAACGGGGGGATCGAAGGGACACAAACTCATAAATCTTTAAAGAAGACCTGGCCTGTGTGCAAGAGGAAGAGTCCCCACAAACACACACACACGAGTAGAGTGTTCATCAGCAGTGCTGGGGGTCACATTGCATCAACTGTGGCTTGGGTCTAAACAAACTGATGGAAATCCATCCCAAAAATAGAACAGCACCCCAACCCTCCCCCCACTCCCACCCTTCCCCCGGCGACCTCGCCCCTCCCCCGCTGACCGTGCGTCTCGTAAGGTCACAGAGCCGCCTTTGACATTCCGCGCTGATCCTTCCTGGAAAGCTCCCGTCCCGCTGCGTGCGCGCGGGGGGGGCTGCGGAAGCTCGGGATTCCCTCCCGACACGTGTGGCTGCGCGGCTGCCGTGCTCCGCGGGGCACACGCGCGTTTGATGTGTTCCGCGGGGCACACGCGTGTGTTTGATGTGTTCCGCGGGGCACACGCGTGTGTTTGATGTGTTCCGGGGGCGTGTGTGTCACCGTGTGTCAAGGGTACGATCGCTGGCGTATTTCTGTGGCAGGCATGCTGGCGTTTTTAAGGGGTACGCGTGCAGGCATGTCACAGGGGAAAATGTGCATGTGTTAGTGTGTTTCAGGGGCGCACGTGTTGGCGTGATCATCCGCAAATAAATGTATTACAAGCGCGACACCGATGCTGTTCACATGTCAGTGCCTCTCACCATAGTTCCACCAAAGCCACTGACTCAAAAAGATAAATGGGACTGAAACACTGGAGAGCACCTGACAGTCCTGCACCATTTCTCAGCTGCCGCACTACCACACTCAGACACTAGGTGGCAGCAGTGGGCTGGATCCGGCTGCCCCGATGCAGCGGCAGTCAGAAAAGTGGCATTAGAGAGAGTCCTCTGCAGTCAGCCAGCACCGTCCCACCTCCAGGTGAGTGGATGCGCCTTCTCACACACCGCTAACGCCGTTAGCCGGGCCGTACGGCCGCGCGTTCGTCTGCAGTACCGGAGAACTTTCTGGAAGGGCCTTGGGGGGCTGCACTGCATCTTGCAGCACCCCGGTAAAGACCCGTGTGGGTCGATGCATGCGCATGGAACCCGGCTTAGCTCAAACGGGACCTTCGGCACGATGCGTGAGCGCATAGCGCTCGGCATAAAGAGCGAAACGCTGGCTTCCTGCTTCTCTCCCCGCTCGTCAGGGCAAAGACGATGCTGTGAATCTGAGATCGTGACGGCCGCAGCCAGAAAGGCGATGCTGGCTCATCACAGCAGCAGTGCCATTGGGATTATACCGCCAGCTCTGCACAGCATCCCTTTCTGCCAGAATCCACATTTACCGGGAATTTCACTCGCAAGCTCAACACTGCCACCTTGTGGCACTGCAGCCCATGTGCACGGTCAGACCGCCCGCATGCTGTCGGCAACTGTTACATAAGTTTCCGTGGTGTTTGCGTGGGAGGGGCTTTTATCAGACATCCCGCTATAGCTGACCGGTTCATATTCACTCTCTTTCCCCCTCTCTCCCTCTCCCTCTCCCTCTCCCTCTCTCTCTCTCTCTCTAATCCACTGTATTAAGGTGGGTCCACTGCGACTGCAGGCTAAACAAATAATCACACAGCATCTGTCAGAATGTGTGTAAAACTCACTCGCAGTGCTAAACTAACCGTGAACAGGGAAAAACCCCGCTGCATGTTCAGCAGAGCCGCATGTTACGTGTTCAGGGAGGGGAAAAGTCCCGGGCCTGTTCTTCATAAGGCACGCACAGGACTCAGAGTCCCTCTCTGAAGACCCCCTCATCACTGCCTAATCACCGCCAATAACATTGCTCAGCTAATGGCTTCTCTGTGGGCCATCAAACGCATCGCTCAAGTGCTTGTTCCTCAGGAAGCCGAACCCTCACGAAAAACTGAACACGCTGCCATAAACTGAAATATAAGTGCTGTACAACAAATACCATTATTATTCATAATCATTTAAAGGAATCGTATTTCCCACATATTTACTGCACATTGCTGTATATTCATTTTCCATAAGGAACGCGCGCATAGGGTAGCCAATGGGGAAACAGTCTTGAGTACGTTTGTTTTTAAAATATAATTCCTGCTCTGTCGATGGTGCTCCAGGTGTGATTCCGCCCTGGGTCTGACTGACAGGGGGCGGGGCTTGTGCAGTCACATGACAGCTCTGAAGCAGGCGGGAACAGTGCGGCGTCTGCACTGTGCCAGCAGACAGATGGTGGGGAGCTGGGGACGGACAGAGCAGGCAATGCGGAGGAGAGCGAGAAGTCACGTCTTTTAAGATCCGCTTGGAATGTATGAGAGGTTAACTCTGGGGTCCGATTGTATCCCAAATGTAAGAGGAAATAACCACACTGGGCCCATGTTTTACTGAATTGTGCAGACTGCAACTATTGATTTTTTTCAGTACTTTGGGACTTGGTGGGGTGAGGGGGGGCGTATGGGGGTATTTGCCAACAAAAGTGTCTTGACTCATCAACCCAACTGGCCCCCTGACGAGCTGGGACTGCCACAAGCCAGTGCCAGGACAGAAAAGCCAACTATGAGGAAGCCTCATTTATAGCAGTAATGTTCAGTGCCCAAGGAAAATAAACAGCAAAGGTTTCTCTCTCACTCGCCAACAGCAGATGCAGCAGCAAGCTGCGGTGCAGTACGAGCTCGCTGGCGGCCTCTCTGAATTGAGCTGGTGCTGGGATGCATCTGTTTATGAACGTGTAGCTTTAAAAACCGCCAGCTTATCCGACAGGATCTGAGTCCGAACGCCAACATCTGCACTTAAGCCCTTAAATTTACGGCTGCTCCCACAGAGAAGCCGGTAATGGGTAATGGCGCCCCCTGCAGTTTCGAACAGTAAGCGGCGCAGGACCCCGACTGCGCTGCTCTCGCTCCTGCCAATCGAGATCAAAGGCTCCACAAGTCAAACACTCCCACCTTCTGATTGGCTGAGTGGTCAAAGGGGGCTCAGCCAAATGCTCAGTGGGGTTCTGCATGTAGAGCAGGAGGAAACAGTATGGGGCCACATCCATTCACAAGCAACTGTCACAGACATCCGCCACACAACCAACTCACAGCCAATCATGTACACAACTCTCCCAGCCAACGGCTACACAACCAACTCTCACAGCCAGCCGGGAGGATTTTCTCCCGCTGACCATCTGGTCCCCAACAGTCGGCTCAGCCTGCACCGCCCATCCAAAGCGAGTGACTCCTTTTCTATGTGATTTGCGAGAAACGAGAGCCATTTTGGCTCCTTCCCCTCTGTCTAGTTCAAACTGCTTCAGGTACAAGGCAAGAAGGAGTAGGAGTAGGAGACATATGGCCTTTGCTGCTATGCTGTGACACATTTTGCTTTCAAAGGACATAATTAGTGACCTGGGAGTGGAGTTTCATAAACCCCCATAATTGGTTCAGCTACAATCAATAATGGGCGAGCCATCAATCACTGCCTCAAATCAAAAGGTTTTTTCTTCTTCACAGCTAAACATAGTATTTGGTTCAAACCACCGAGTCACTCATAGCATACGGCAAGCACACGCATTGTTGGTTTTGTGAAACCTCACTCTCCCCTCAAAAAATATTATATTGTGCATCTTTAAAACTTCAGCTTTTAGTTGCTGCTCATTCCATCTAATTCTTACAACTGTATAAAAAATGAGCCAAAGGCATGTTCAGTCCCAGAGGTGAATATTTTCTGATCAGGAATGTTGGGCAGAACACATCTCTCAGGCTTCATTAATGGCCAATGCCTCCAAATGGTCCCATAGTCTCATTTCAGGCATCATGGATAATGAGCTGAAGAAGGGGCATGTTTCATTCTACCTTCTGAGATCACTGTGAGAAGCATGGGCCTCTCTCTCTGTCTCTCTGTCCGTGTGACGCCAGACGCCGTCATCCTGAAGTAATGCGTTTCCAATCCAGTCCCAAAGGGAGGTGGTGACAACTGGAGGCCAATGCAGCTGACCGCACTCGCCTTCATGTTCCTACTGACAGAGTACCGCCTCTCTTCCTCTGTGAGTACTCCCCACTTCCTCTTTCTCTCTCTGTCCCCCTCCCTCTCTCTCCTTCCCCCCCTCTCTCTCTCTCTCTCGCTTGCTTGCTCTGCCTGTCTCTCTTTCTCTCTCCCTCCCCCCTCTCTTTCTCTCTCTCCCCTCCCTTATATCTCCTCCTCCATGCCTCTGATTGATCTGTGGCTGACCCTCGCCTGGATTGTTGTTTTTTTTTTTTTAAACCATTAATTCCTTCCTTACCCTGTGGAAAACCAGCAGGATTCATCAGGGGATTTGGACAGCTGTCAATTAAGAGTCCTTCTGCTCTGCTCCCTTCTGTGAAACAGAGGGGGAGGGAGAGAGAGGGAGAGAGTGAGGGAAAGAGAGACAGAGGTAGAGCAAGTGAGAGAGAGACAGAGAGAAAGAGACAGCGGGAGAGGGAGAGAGAAAGAGAGACAGGCAGAGCAAGCAAGAGAGAGAGAATTGCATTTAGTAGCAGCATCCAGAGGGAGAGCCCCTGAATGCCACTGGCTGATGGCACAGCCCTGCTCTCCCACATCTCTCTCTCTCTCTCTCTCTCTCTCTGCTGGGAAAACAGGCACTGATCTGACACACAGATTGAGAGGCACTAATTCCCAGATCCACTGAGCGGGATTGGCGCATCTGGGCTTTAGCTGCAGCGAAGGGGAGAGAGCTTGTGTGTGTGTGTGTGTGTGTGTGTGTGTGTGTGTGTGGGAATGTGTGTGGGGGGGGAGGGTGGCGGTTGATGCAGTGAGCAGAGCTCTCGCAGCATGGAATGGGGGTCAGAGTGAAAATGCTGTCTCACACACACACACACACACACACACACACAGCTTTTCAAAATGGCACAGCATCACACCTGACTTCATTTAAGACAGGAAAGCGCTTGGCGCTCGCCAGGTCAGTGTGGCGAGGTTGCCAAGGATACAAAGGATTCTCCCAGCACGACCCCAAAAGTGTTTCACTCCGGACTCACAAAAGAGAAAATAAATGAACAAGTGAGCCGGTTACTGCGCGGACGACTGCAAAAAGTGGCCTGACGGCCCGAGCCGCTCGCGGCTTTTAAACGCTCGCGGCGCACGTGAGCACGACTGTCCTCAGCTTCCCTGTCCCCGCCTCATCTGCAGCCTCAGCTGTCAGGGCTGCTTTCCCCCGCGTGCATCGCCACGTGCTCAGACCAAGGGCTCCCCTGTCCGTCATTAGGCCCCGCCTCCTCCAGGTAACGCTGCAGGTCAGGTCGTCACACAAGGCAACCCATCGAATCTGCCTCGCAAAGAGCTTAAATCCCAAACCGCAGAGTTGAAGATGGGCACGACCGGCCCTGCCTGAACCTGCCGCTTGCTGTAAACGAGGCCACGCACCCACGCAGAACTCCCCGTAAATAACTCATCCCGGCCACATCTGATAGAAAGACACTGCTAAACGTATCTAATAAAGCATCCTTAATATTAATGAGAAAAACAAGAATGAGAAAAATGGCCAACTGCTTATGCTTTAACTGGCAATTATATTTTTTGCAGCGCGTCACAAAATGTTTGACACAAAAGGAAAGGCATGGTGTTCATACTGAAACAGACCCCCCCCCCCCCCCCCCCATTCCATCCATTCCACAAGTGCATCTGGAAACGTAGCCAATTGGCTGCTCTGTTTCCACCACTTCAAAATGGTTTAGCCTGAAAGCTCAGAGCCTTGCTCTGCTTTACATAACAAAATGGGGCTCTTTGCCCGAACATCTGTTTGTGCAAGTCAGCGGTATAAAAGCTGACAGAGTGTAAAGAATCATTTTAAGCTTTTCCGTAGTGTTAAATATGTTATAAATAAACACGCGCTGTGTCCCTAATATCACTCGGATGCAGTATGTATTTGGAGAAGTAATGGGAAAATGTAAAATCTAAAAAGCGTAAATAGCCTGTTCACGTAACTGTCCTCTTATACGGCATTAAGGCATCCATCTGGGAGAGGCACTTGTCCAGAGTGACTTAGACGGCCGCCATGACAAGATGCACAGGAGGCAGAGCAGCAAGTAGCTCAACAGAGAGGGAGAAAGATGGAGAGAACAGAGATACTAAAACATGTGACGCGATAAAGCACGTGGCTAAAAACTATTTTTGGTTTAGTTCGTAAAATTCACCCTTGAGATGCAGTCCTGGGGCGTATGTGTGTGTGTGTGTGTGTGTGCGTGTGTGAGTGTGTGTTTGTATGTGTGTGTGTGTGTGTGTGTGTGTGTGTGTGTGTGTGTGCGCGTGTGCGTGCATGTGTGTGTATGTGTATATGTATGTACATGTAAGAAGGGCAGAAACATTTGGAGAGCCCCTGGGAGGTTGCGGTGGGTCACACAGCTCGGTTGGAGGAGCTCACTGACAGTGGTGTGTTGTTGAGCGGGGCCCTGAGCGGCGAGCAGCCAGTGATTTAAGAGCGGGGTGAGCGCCGGCGCCTCGTCCCACCTGCTGAGGCCAGGGCTATAATTAGCGGACAGAAGGCAGGTCAGGTGTTCGGCGTGGCCTCGGCCAAAACAAACCTTGCCCCGGGAGAGCGCCCCCATTTTGCGCCGCAGGGACAAATGAGTTTGGACGCCGGGTTTTCACCCGAGCGCTCGGGCCTGCGACCGCCATTAAAGCAGTACTCAGCACGCCCGCGTTCACGCTGGAGGACTCCGCTCTGAAGACTGCCGGAATGTGGCTCTGACTGCTCCGAAATACGTTTAGACTAACAGGGATTCAACACAAACATGAATATGTGAATTACAAAGAAACATAATGGGGGGGACACAAAATGAAGAAACCACCTGTTTGTCAAAATAAGCAAATCATTTGTGCAATTATAGTCATTACCTGTATGATCTTGAAGCAAATGAGACGCTTGGTTCCTGAAAGTATAATGAACACAAGCAAATGTCTTGCTGGATTTCAACAGATTTTGTACCACAGGGAATTACTTGTATCGATTTCTTGAAAATTACTAATCAATCACATCAATGAGTTACTTGTGCATGCAGGCGTATGTGTCTGTGTGTGTGTGTGTACGTGCGTTGAATGTGTGTGAGGGCGTGTGCATGAGTTAATATGCACGTGCGTGTGTGTGTGCGTGTGTGTGTATGTGCGTGACAGTTGCCATGATCTTGAGCCGCACGTGTCTGAATCCTCCATTGTTTACCATGGGGCCAGAAAGGGGGGGATCTGAGCGGGGAATTATTCCACTGTAATTAGGAGGGCTAATTTAAATGTCATCATAAACGCTGGTTGTTACTGGTTACCTGTTGTTATGGTAACAGTTCCCTTCTGTGACTGGCAACGGAACCAGAGGTGCAGAGAGACCATGGATGCCAGACATACTGAGCTTCATTGTTTTTCAGGGCCTCCACCTCTCACACACACACACACACACACACACATACATACATACAGCCATACACACAGCCATACACACTTGTACACACACACACACACACACACATACAAACGCACACACAGGAGACGATTTCACATTCCATTCCATTTTCCAGTCCTAAAGAATAAGGACAAACTGAGAAACCGTACTAACACTCGCATTCAAAAAAGACAAACTGTTATGGGAAAAACGTCACCGTCCTTTCTGTGATGATGAAATTCAGAGCACACGATCACAGCAACGTCAACAGCCAATCACCTTCAGGAGCAGCCCAACTGCCTGTTTACCATCTGATAACGCTCTAAACCGAGCAAAATAAGCTACCGATCGGACCCCAAGGCATTATGGGAAGAACCAGATAAATTTAGTCTCTCCCGCTTTGTCTCTCATCTGGAGTGGAAGTGACCTTTTAAATGGGTCACGTGGCCTGAGTCTCGGGGAAGAGCCTTCCCAGCATCCCGCGGTCTTGCGTGGCAGAGCCTTTCTTCCCTCTGCTCATTTGCGTGTCGCGCGCTGCCTTCAGGGAGCCCTGGCGTCTCCACGGTGACGCGCAGCTCAGCCTGCGTCTGCGCAAGAACACACAAGGCGCAGGGGACGCAGACTGCCGACCTGATTCCAGCTCTCGTTTCATGACTCACCGTACAAGTGCGTGCGTGCGTGTGTGTGTGTGTATGTGTGTGCGTGTGAGACTGTGTGTGTGTGTGTGTGTGTGTGTGCGTGTGAGACTGTGTGTGTGTGAGAGACTGTGTGTGTGTGTGTGTGTGTGAGAGACTGTGTGTCTGTGTGTGTGTGTGTGTGTGTGTGTGAGACTGTGTGTGTGTGTGTGTGTGTGTGTGTGTGTGTGTGTGAGAGACTGTGTGTGTGTGTGTGTGTGCGTGTGAGACAGTGTGTGTGTGTGTGTGTGTGTGAGACTGTGTGTGTGTGTGTGCTGCGTGTGAGACTGTGTGTGTGAGAGAGACTGTGTGGGTGCGTGTGAGACTGTGTGTGCGTGCGTGTGTGCGTGCTTGCGTTTGTTTGAGTGTGTCTGTGTGTGTGTGCATGCATGTGTGTGGATGCTGATGCACTGGAAAACTGCCTCCTCACACTCAACTGCCTGAGTGGAGACCACCTGACAACTGAACCGGTAACCTGACAACGCAGAGCATCTCCACAGAGAATGAGCGCCCTGAATACACGCACATTACAGCACAGAAATCAGAGACAGCGCACAGGGCAGGGGCTGCGTGTCTGCAAGAGCCAATGGGAAGAAGGGCTTGTTTTGTTCCTGTCCTTGCATTGAGTTCAATAGGGAAAATGCTACATGGCCTGGAGTTGACAGGTAATGAATTCTAAAGCTAGTGCAAAAAACAAACAAACAAAAAAAAAACTCCAACTCCCATGAGCACTACAGTGAAACACTGGACAATTCTGTGCCTCCTAGAATCACTAGAGTGGGCAAGGAAGTGAACCTTGACCCTACTGAATCACAGCGTATGTTTACTCAGATGAAACTCTCATTACTTCTGCCAAAGAAATAACTCACAGAGTTGAATCATGGGAATAGGCTTCCTTACACACAAAAAACCTGAAAGGTATCACGTCCAAACACTGATTTTTTTTTTTTCCCGAAAACTCCCACACAACTCCCTCGACACAAAATATTACGGCATAAGACGCTTATCGAGGCATTTGTGTATGCATATTCTTAATGAGAGACAAAAGACTTCTAACTTGTGTATTTATTTGCATTTAAATTTTTATGAATTTACATCCATAATTCATGTTTCTGCGCTTATATAACATTATTTACATACTTAGAGGAAACTGGCATAGGGTAGAATAATGCAGTTACCACAGAAGCAGTAAATCTCCTATTCCTCAGGAGACCTTATGAAGGTTAAAATCAGGGGTACTGATTTTGTGTGTGTGATTATATGCACTTGTATATACGTGTGTGGGTGTTTATACGTGCTACTGTGTGCCTGTTTACGTGCTGGGTGTGTGTGTGAATGTGTGCCTGTATGTGTGAGTGGGAGCGTGTGTTTGTTGTGATTACATAAGGACTGTGATAACGCGGGTCCGGGTGCTGTACCGCCACGGCACAGGGCTACACCAACGCCAGCCACTGCCCGCTCATCACTTCACTCAAACAGCTCAAGCAGAAAAGAGCCAATGCGGAAGCCTCTCTCGGTTGCTAGGACACAGGCAGCGGCGTAGCATCACAGCCTCTGAAGCACCCAGAGTGTGAAACCTCCCCGCCTGCAGCTGCGCAGCATCTGGCTCTCTGCTTAATGACCCTCCTCTTCCTCCTCATTCTCCTCCTCCTCCTCCTCCACTGCAGCCGCACTGCATGTGCTCCTGACCCTTTCTGTGTTTCCTTTAAAGGATGCAACTACAAAAGCCTTCTGATCCAGGGACAGGGAAATCAATATTTTACCCCAAAAGGAATGGGGGTGTGGGTGGGGCGGGAGCAGGGGTGTCTATATGAATATTTATTTAGATTAGAATAAGAACGACAGAACCGCCATTACAGCTTGTCATTAAACCCCCTGGTCCCTGCTCGCCCACTCCTCCTTTTAGCAGTGCTACCGCCCAGAGGTTGCGGGTTTGACTCCTAGGTGGGGGGGACACTGCATTCTGCCCTTGGCCAAAGTAATAAAAATGTTTTTTTAAAGCAGAACTGTTCGCCCCACACGCCCAAACTGCACAAGTGAGTGATTTGTTGATCTGAACTACTTTGAAATGTGAACTGTGTGAATGACCCGGGAAGCAGGCATGTGAAACTCGGCACATAAACAATGTCATGTAACATGAATCTCAGGGAAGCATTTGCCTGTTGCAGTGCGTCTGACCTGTGTCCACTGTTCTGGGTGACACAGCCAATGGCACTGCCGGAACCCGGGACACTCAGCGGTTACGCTGCCAGCGCAGTCCTTCCCACAGTTAAGAAGCTTAAACAGTTCACCAGCGTCCCCTGTGCGCTTTGATTGTCTGACCCACTGTACCCTAATCTGGGGCTCTGACTGCAAAGGCACGTATTTAGACCAAACCGTTAGAGGTGAAAAGGCTGGGACTGAGAAGGAAGGACAACGGAGAGGCAGTGGGGCTTGTTTCAGTATCTTACAGGTTTAGTGTGGGCTCACATGGGACTTTTATTTTTCCCTCCCTCTGAATTCAGTCTTTCTTAAATACCTTTATTCTCGAAAGGCACTCAAAGGATGTTGAAGGATTCACAGAGAATACAGCACAGGGATAAAGATTACTGGGGGGGGGGGGAATCTAATATTTATTGCCAAAGTGTATAATGCTCATGTCTAACAGTCGTCAAATACATCCTCTTTCACGTAGTTATAGCCCTTAGGCTTCTGAGCGTGGCACAACTGCTCTGTGATGAAGGCAACTATGACTGTCTTATCTGCTAAGTGCATGTGTCTGCCTGTGTGTGTGTATGTGACCGTGTGTGTGTGTGTGTGTGCGCGCGTGTGTGCCTGTGTGTGCGCGTGTGTGCCTGTGTGTGTGTGTGCATGCCCAGGCTTGCATATGCCTATTTATGGGGTTTTTAAAAGGATTTGTAGAGCTAGATCAGAAAAGCATAAACCAAAAACCAATTGGAATGGGAGACCAAATTCCCACACTGAATCCCACCCACAAAAACAGGCAAATATAATGAGCCAATCAGCAATGACGATGTAAACGTGCTTTATAAATCATTGAACATTAATCCAATCAAATGTACTTTCATAAATGACATATGTACAGTACATGTAAATTCTCAAATGTTGCAAGTTAGCCGTGAAATGTAAAAAACGAGTGTTGTTGTTCCTTGCTTTCAGGAGGTGTTACATTTTCCCACTTTCTTTACAAAACATTTTGTTAATTTCAGGGGCCACCGACCTTATCTTCTCAAACACAACCTTTAAACAAATACAGCCATAAATGCATATCAATGTTGACACGACCGGTGCGCGTGCAGCGATCGGACATATCCAACAGCTTCAGCCTTTTAAAAACCATTTTACTGTAAAATCGTCAAGGTGCTTTTCTTCGGCGCCATGTGTGTATTGTTTCCCCCTGAAAATAACGCCCAATTTGGCAGAACAATCAAGTAAACCTTGAAGGCGCATCATTTTGTCTGGAAAGGTTTCCATCGTTAGAACTCGCAACAGGACACGCAACGAAAAGCAGCAGAAGCTGGGGAACATGTTCTTGTTTAAATAAAAACGGCCAAATTGCATTAAATTGATGTGAAATGCAACGTTCTTCCAAACATCTGAACGCGTATTCAGAGCTAAAGGTATCCTGTGGGAGGCGTAAAAACGCACGGACTCGGCTGACTTCACAAATGAGACCCTCCCCCTTTCTCTCTCTCCCCCCGGTTCTAAATGACAGATTGCCTGACACCGAGAAACATTTTCAAAGGATTCCCTGACAGCGGTGGCGAAACAGCTCTTTTGACGTCAGGAACAATCATCCGGGTCCCCACACTCCGCTCTTATGGTATTATTTACTTTGCCAAGACCAGGGCGCTCGCGCTGGCTTAGTCGTTTTTTTATACATACATATATGTATTATTATAACGGGGGGAGGAGGGTGTTTTGGATTATATCCAGTTTAATCTGGGACTGATCTGTTGATCTGAAAAAAGCGCGTGGAGAGCAAGGGAATATTCTGGTGCGACTATCCAACTCTTTGCGGATGAATATTTAATGGATCCGGAATGGAGATAGCCTTGGTGAGTTTTGAGAACGGCGGGGCCAAAGGGACCGGCGGCAGCAACAACGACGCCTGCTCGAACGCGCTGAATCTCCCGCAGGCGCCCTTCGCACAAACCGGGCGCGGCGAGAGCTACGGAAATGAGCTGAACGCTCTCGGTAGCCTGCAACGGGGCTCGTGGAAAATAAACGACATGAACAACACCTTCAGCAGCAGCGAGAATGCCATGGACGCGCTGCTGCGCGCGGATCACAGCCCCCATCTCTTTGACGAAGACATGCTGGACATGGATTTAGACAACGACAGCAATGAGAGGGTGCTGATCAACATCGCCGGTTTGAGGTTCGAGACGCAGTTGGGGACCCTGAATCAGTTCCCGGACACTTTGCTGGGAGACCCCGACAAAAGGATCAAGTACTTCGATCCACTTCGCAACGAGTACTTCTTTGACCGCAACCGACCAAGTTTTGATGGAATACTTTATTTTTATCAGTCGGGTGGAAAAATCCGACGACCTGTCAATGTGTCCATCGACGTGTTTGCTGATGAAATTCGGTTCTACCAGCTCGGGGAGGAGGCGATGGAAAGGTTCAGAGAAGACGAGGGCTTTATTAAAGATGAAGAAAAACCTTTGCCACAGAATGAATTCCAAAAACAGGTATGGCTCATTTTCGAGTACCCCGAAAGCTCGAGCCCCGCCAGAGGAATCGCCATCGTCTCCGTGCTGGTCATTACCATATCAATCATCACTTTCTGCATGGAGACGCTTCCCGAGTTCAGAGACGAGAGAGAACTGCCAGCCACCAGCAGACTGGACAATATCACCGAAACTCGGCCGTCTCACACCTTCTCCGACCCCTTCTTCATCATAGAAACCACCTGCGTGATATGGTTCACCTTCGAGCTTATCGTGCGATTTTTCGCTTGCCCGAGCAAGTCCGAGTTCTCCAAAACCCTCATGAACATCATAGACATTATGGCTATAATGCCGTACTTTATAACGGTGGGCACGGAGCTGGCCGAGCAGCAGGGGCAGGGCAACAACAGCGGGCAGCAGGCCATGTCCCTGGCCATTCTGAGGGTGATTCGGCTGGTTCGTGTGTTCAGGATATTCAAACTGTCCCGACACTCGAAAGGACTGCAAATTCTGGGGCAAACTCTGAAGGCCAGCATGCGCGAGCTCGGACTCCTAATCTTCTTCTTGTTCATCGGGGTCATCTTGTTCTCGAGCGCCGTGTACTTCGCAGAGGCAGACGAGCCCGAGTCCCACTTCTCCAGCATCCCCGATGCCTTCTGGTGGGCCGTTGTAACCATGACAACGGTTGGTTATGGAGACATGAGACCTGTGACAGTTGGGGGCAAAATCGTGGGCTCGCTGTGCGCGATCGCGGGGGTTTTGACCATCGCTCTGCCGGTTCCAGTAATCGTGTCCAACTTCAATTACTTTTATCACAGAGAAACTGATCAAGATCAGTCGTCTCTAAAAGAGGAGCCCGCCAATGAGAACGAGGGCCCCGGGGAGGAGCTAAAACGAAGCCGCAGCAAATCTTCCCTAAAGTCCACAGAGGATGTAGAAAAAAATGATGGGGCAAACACGCCGGTCGAAAAAGCGAACATTAAAGCAAACAGCAACATGGATATCAAAAGGTCCCTCTATGCGCTTTGCTTAGACGCAAGGGAAACAGACTTATAGGCTATAGGCTTTAACGACCGTATTCCGTTGGTCGCTGACTACTTTGACGATTAATATGAATATACTCATACTTAGAGTAAACTCTAACTTCAGTAAATGTTTTTCAGCAAGTGATCACATTTTTGTTGCAACAATGGCAAATTTAAGCCTGATACGCGTCCAAACCAACATACCGAGATTCGCCTAATTAATAAACGGCAATTAGGCCAGTCTGCACAAACATACACAGTATTTTCACACCTCAGGATCGCACCACAGTTGGGCCTAACGATAATTACAAACAATAATTAACCAGAAACACACCGCCGCGACGCGAAGGGAAAGGCGATAGTGATAGATTACAGTATGACCAGAAATAATTACTTGTGCGCTTAAGTTTATCGTTGTGGGATTAGGGTGTTGGAAGTCAGGCAGAACTGTCATCGATCTGTCGAGCAGGCCTTAATTGAGTTGCAACGACAAACAGAAAAACAGCAGTGTGTAAAATAAATAATTTATTTTGTTTTTATATATATAAAAATAGGAAAAATCGAATTGGTATTTTATGCTCAACGTTCTGTCGATGTTAATGTTCTGTTTAATATCGGATTAATTATTACATTCTTGAAGACGTGTATATATTTTCCTATATCATTTAGTCATCGATATAATCTATGTAGGGATTGTAAGAGCAACCCTGCTGGCGTAAACTATACGTGCGACGTAGCTGTTCAATTCTATGAAACAGTTAATTGTGGTGACATGATCTACTATCCTTGTTTCCTCGCTTATTTTTAATATCCGTGGAGATATATCCTATATATTTTTTATTTCAATTATACAATCACGTGTCAATTGCTTTTTTTTGTGGGAATTGAAACTTTACATTGCAACACTTTTTTGAGATTGCCAAGAGGACACTGAGGAGCTTTATCATAACGAACATGGCTTTCAGACGAGCTGCCCCGAGGTAATCAGTATACTGTTTTAATGCCCACCTCAAGAAAGTGGACCAGACGGCTGTAAAGCTATGTCGGAATACCAATAGAAGAAATTGTGGAGATTCGTGGAAACTCAATGGTGCACCGAAAGACTCCAAAAACTCACCAGAGAGCTTCGGGGGACTCACACTGACAGGTGAGTTCCAGAACACCTACAGCTTTAAAATGTTTCTATCTCGTCAGCCTGTTGTGTTTTAAGTTTTTTTTACGAGCGACAAGGCAAGAGTTTTAATCTTTTATTTTTAACACGCCAAGGAAATTATTCGGGTAGATCTGGATTCAAGAGCCTAGCAGTATAAAAAAGCAGCTGTTTGTTTCATAATTTATGTTAACAATCATCCGGAAAAAAATGAGCAAAACAGCTCGAGGCAGTGTTCGCTTTAGGCAGGTAACGGGTTAGGAGCTGTCCAATCAGCACCACGCAGATTTCAATGTGCGGGCATGCCGGCGTACGATCCAGACGTCATTCGATTTGTGGGATTGAACAGGATGTTCAGATTTTTATTTATTTATTTATTCCTTGGGGAGACTCATAACACTGAATAATTTAAAAAGGCAAACTATATTACCTTTGCCTCATTTCCCACACGACCTTCCCATTCATTTACAGTTCCTAATTCGTATAAAATCAGGGGAAACAACACTAAAACCATGCCTAGCATTAGTACATCAGCTATATGCTCATATACATAACGGACATTCAGGCTACTTCTGATGTGAGACAACTAATTTTGGGACAACACGGTTGTATAAATGACACCAGTTCATTTGGTTTACTGATACTTACATACAACATTATGATATATAGGCCTATGCACCCAGATACAAGTCAGCAATCACAGTGAAGCAGTTCCTTTGTATATTTGTTAATTAACTTTTGATGAACAGGCCTTCCTTCCATGAACAGTTACCATGGCAACCACTGTTAATGCCTACCATCACATTTAGGTAACAGTTATTCAATCCACTTACGGGCACTAATGTTACAACAGCGTAAGAAAATGGCACCCATTTGTAACTCTGCGTGGGAGCAGATTGCTGTCAGTTTCACAGTCAACCCCTGAACTACCCTCCTTCCAAGATGAGCAACGGCAAACGCTTCATTTTCATCATTTGGCCACAGTGCAGAAAAAAAGCCCAGTGAAAACGAAAAGCTAATTATGCCGCCATGTATTGTTAGTATGGGGAATATTTCTTGAAATATTTGACAGACTCCCGGCCCGCTGCGCCCCGCGCCTCTTTGTGGGGGACATTACTCCAGTCGGGTCACCTCAGGTTCTGAGACGCCAAGGCGAAGGTTTCCCCACTCGCAGCAGAACCAACCCTGGCCCTGTGGTGGTGTGACTCCACCTCTCTCAGAACACACAGAGGTGTGCCCATGCAGTGATGGCAGACATCTTTCTCCCACTTCTCAATCTTAGTTACATAACCAGGAATTTAACATGAATTACAGCGTCGGATTCTGTGACTGCAGCTGTGGCCTGTTGGGCCTGGCTGGTCTTAGGCACAGTCCCTTATTTCAATGGAATATACAAAAAATATATTAAAAATCAAAACGTCAGACCATCAATGTGAAATATACGTTGGAATACAGTGATGCACTGTTTTGCAAAACCACTTCATTGGGATAACATAGCTAGCAAGCTACATCACATTTGGGTGATTGCTGGCAACCATGTTTTGCACTTCATGATTTTTATGGATTTAGTTTATCACTACGAACAGGGAAACCGAACAGAAACTTTAGGAAAAAATAAAATGGTGTAAGACTGTTAACATTGTTATCCATGTTTTGGGGAAAAAAAGAGACCGTTATTGTGGATCATGAACTTGAGCTGCCATGGCAACCGTGACTACAGAATCTGCACAGTAGCGCGTTGATATTGTTCTTCTCTGTTTAAAAAAAAAAGTTCCCAGAATCCACCGGGAAGGATAAAAGCGTTGGCTGTTATTAAACATGAGTAGAGGCTTTGATGGCTGTATGGAGGATGAAATGAGAGTGCGGATCGTCAGGGCTCCTGTCCCCAGTGACAAATCCACTCGAGCTTTGAAGTGCACCTGTTCGTGTGTGTGTGGTTTGTATGTGTGCATATGGTGTGTGCAGTGTGTGTGTGGGTGGGCGGGTGCATGTGGCCTGTGCAGTGCGTGCGTTTGTGTGTGTGTGTGTGCATGTGGTGCGTGTTGAATGTATGTGGTTGGTGTGTGTGTGTGTGTGTGTGTGTGTGGTGAATGTGTATGTGGTGTGTGCAGTGTGTATGTAATGTGGTGTGTCTGTGTGTGTATGTAGGTATCTATGTTTCCCTATCCCTGTACTGGACACGCTCAAATACACTGTTCACAGTTGGTTCTCACGGGGCAGAAGGGGCATGGGGGCGGGGCGGGAGTGGGCAGGGGGCGGGGCCACTGCCTGATATGTCATATGACATCAGAAGCCAGCGGGGTGAGCCGTGCGCACAAGGTCAGCGGGAAGCGCGTGTGGAGCGGGGAGCTGGAATGTGGACACGGAGAGAGGGATGTGGGGGGGATGTGGGGGGGAGGGTGTCGTCTTTCACTCGCCCCCGTGTGCACGAGCGAGCGAGCGAGCTCCACCACAGGCCCCTTCGGTGTCCGGTTACGCCTTCGCACCTCCGGGGGGCCGGCGGGGCGGTCAGATATTTGGGCCGGACACCCAGACCCGCCCCTTCCACCATCCGCCACAGTGGAGGACTTGCTCGGCCATGCTGGAGAGAGGCCGCCTCCTCGGGTTTCGCCAAGGCCACGTTTAACGTTTAACACGGCTCGATCACGGGGGAACGCGATCGCTGCGGCAGCAGTAGCAGTAAACAACCCCCGGTTGCCGCGGATACGCTTGTTGTTGTGACAGGGACAGGGGAAGTCCAGTGCAAGGTCAGAGGCGGCGAGCGGGCGTTACACGAGGCGCGCTGACCGCCACCTGTTCAGCGGCACGGCTAACCCGCGTATCGCTTTACCGGCGGGGCTGACACACACACAAACTCCAGCACACCTTTCAGCCTTTAAATAAACAAAACCTGGCAGCTTCTGACAGCTCAGTACAAGAGCCATCTTAACCCTCAACTGCGCATGGACATGCCCTGTGATGATCCAATAGCTGGCCTGGGTATTGAAACTCTGTGTGATAATTTTGGCACTGAGCATGCTGAGCTGGCTTTATTACACATCTCTGTGGCACCAGAGACTTTTCACACGCACGCACGCACGGGAGGGGTTAATCTGTCAGAGCTAGGGCATATCTTAACGTTCCCAGAGACATCCGCTGCCACATGGAATTCCTAAAACAGGAACGCAGTTAAGAATTATCTTTCCTCAGGTGTTAAGATTAAGGCAAATTGCTCATGCTGAGATTTTTCCTCTAAATCACCCGTTAGAAGGCCAGCACTTCAGACTGGCATGAGACCGGCATGAGCGTTCCAGCAGTGCTGCTGCCCCCTGTGCCCCTCTGCGTGTGTCAGAGTCCTACACGCCCGTCATCAGTTACCACAGACGAGCCCCAGCAGCGTCTGCACCCTGTCCGTCTGAGTCCTGCGCCCTGTCTGTCTGAGTCCTGCGCTCCTGTCCGTCTGAGTCCTGCACTCTGTCCGTCTGAGTCCTGCGCCCTGTCCGTCTGAGTCCTGCGCCCTGTCCGTCTGAGTCCTGCGCCCTGTCCGTCTGAGTCCTGCGCCCTGTCTGTCTGAGTCCTGCGCCCTGTCTGTCTGAGTCCTGCGCCCTGTCTGTCTGAGTCCTGCGCCCTGTCTGTCTGAGTCCTGCGCTCCGCCGCGTTGTTGTGTTAGCCGGGCGTGCGGCGGACTCTGATTATCCGCTGAGCGTGCTAATTACGCGGATGAAGCGGGATTTCCGCTCGCTCCGGGCCCGGGTCCAACCGCCACGGGCTCCCGTCCGCGCCGAACGAGCCTCCGCCGCTCCACATCCGCCAATTACAGCACAGGGCCCTCCCCGAAAGGAAGTCAGCCCATTTCACAGGAAGTTAGCGTCACCTGAGCAACAAGCTACCCAACATCTACAGTATGTATGGGTAAAGACGTGGTTCCATTTTTGGCTTTTCTTTCTCTGAAAGATGGCCGTCACTGTTAGGGGAAAACGTTTCCCGTTGAACAGACCAGACTGCAGGTAAAATCCAGCTTAGATCAACACTGCCGTTAAAAAAATTAAACAAATGTTTCCATAATAAGAATTTAATGACTCTGTTCAGTCTCCATTTCAATACTGGATCAACATGCTGAATCTTGGGAGATATTCTAACACAAATGTTCAACAGAGATTTGTTGTTCACTCCCAAGTAGCTTCAAGCACTGACCTAAAAACTGAGGTAACGATTAAGGAGACTGCTCTACTTTCTATAAATGTCAATTTGATTTCTTTTCTTTAAAGGTTCTCTCCACACTGAAAATAACTCATGACTAACTCAGAACTCAAACAGAGTTGATTAAAACCCCATGTGACTAAACTGTATATAAAAATGATACACAGAACCATACCTTCACTAAACTTCACCTCAGTCATGCTAAAGCAGTAAACCTCCAGTCTGCTTCAACACACTCCTGCTTTCACATGGGCTGGGCAGCCCCCTTAAGCCATCTCACTCAGTCAGTTTTTTGGAAGCTTTAAAAAGCTAATCCGAGTCCTTAGTAGGGGGAAAAACAAAAACGTTTTCAACCTAATTTTGAATTTAGCCCAGCAAAATTCATTAATCCCACCCATGGACCCAGCTCTAAACAAGGCGGATAGATTTTCCCTGGCTCTGTCCCAACACGCTGTAAAGTGATAATCTGGCCCTTTGGGGAGGGCTGTTTAGCCGCATGCCCTGGCCCCCGCGCAGAATGCAGAGGCCAGGGAGGCCGGGCTGGAAGACCACAGTACCTGTGGGCCACGGATGTCACTTCCTGACCCCTGACCCCTGACCCCTGACCCCGGGCAGCTGGCTGATCTGCAGGGATGAGCGCAGAGGAAACAATGCAGAGAGCTCTTACATAAGAGTCCTGAGCTCAGCCAGCCGTGAAGCTGCAGACGCACAGAGGCAGAGCCCTCACACACAGACATATCCCACAATGCCCCACAATGCCCTCACACACAGACATCTCCCACAATGCCCTCACACACAGACATATCCCACAATGCCCTCACACACAGACATCTCCCACAATGCCCTCACACACAGACATCTCCCACAATGCCCCACAATGCCCTCACACACAGACATATCCCACAATGCCCTCACACACAGACATCTCCCACAATGCCCTCACACACAGACATCTCCCACAATGCCCTCACACACAGACATCTCCCACAATGCCCTCACACACAGACATATCCCACAATGCCCTCACACACAGACATATCCCACAATGCCCTCACACACAGACATATCCCACAATGCCCTCACACACAGACATCTCCCACAATGCCCTCACACACAGACATCTCCCACAATGCCCCACAATGCCCTCACACACAGACATATCCCACAATGCCCCACAATGCCCTTACACACAGACATATCCCACAATGCCCTCACACACAGACATATCCCACAATGCCCTCACACACAGACATATCCCACAATGCCCTTAGACACAACACTCTTACACACAGACATCTCCCACAATGCCCTTACACACAACACTCTTACACAGACATATCCCACAATGCCCTTACACACAAACGTATCCCACAATGCCCTACCACACAAACATCAGGATAAAAAGCCGATTAAAAAAGCAGATGAAAGTAAGACGCCGAGCAGCCGCTAGCCCTCGCTAACAGACCAGCGCTGCAGAGTAACACAGAGCAGCGCTCCAGAGTAACACAGACGGGCGTCGAGGCTCACGTGCCATCCCACAGACTCCACGGGCGGGGCACACCAGACTCCGACTCACTAAAATATTTGAGGGTTAAAAGGACCGCGGAGTCACAAATCAAGCAGCTCGCCGCTTGGACACCTGTCACGACGGCATCATCGCAGGTCACGCTCGCCGGACGCTGCGGCTGCCGAACGTCCCGACTGCGTCTCCTCGAGGAGGCGCCAGGACTCCGGAACGCGAGGAGGCCCCAGCGCTGGCCAGCGGGCGAGAGGAACAGCGCAGAGGCAGCGGGCGAGGGGAACAGCGCTGGCCAGCGAGCGAGAGGAACAGCGCAGAGGCAGCGGGCGAGGGGAACAGCGCAGAGGCAGCGGGCGAGGGGAACAGCGCAGAGGCAGCGGGCGAGGGGAACAGCGCTGGCCAGCGGGCGAGAGGAACAGCGCAGAGGCAGCGGGCGAGAGGAACAGCGCAGAGGCAGCGGGCGAGGGGAACAGCGCAGAGGCAGCGGGCGAGAGGAACAGCGCTGGCCAGCGGGCGAGAGGAACAGCGCTGGCCAGCGAGCGAGAGGAACAGCGCAGAGGCAGCGGGCGAGAGGAACAGCGCAGAGGCAGCGGGTGAGAGGAACAGCGCAGAGGCAGCGGGCGAGAGGAACAGCGCTGGCCAGCGGGCGAGAGGAACAGCGCTGGCCAGCGGGCGAGAGGAACAGCGCAGAGGCAGCGGGCGAGAGGAACAGCGCTGGCCAGCGGGCGAGAGGAACAGCGCTGGCCAGCGGGCGAGAGGAACAGCGCAGAGGCAGCGGGCGAGAGGAACAGCGCAGAGGCAGCGGGCGAGGGAGAAAGCGCAGAGGCAGCGGAGGTCATTCTGAGGAAAATGGCCGCCGTGCCATGAGCACAGGGCAATGACTGCGTGTCGATTCCTTAAGCCTTACTGCCAGTTTAACACCCCCCCCCCCCCCCCACCGCCAACATCCCCACAGAGCACCAAATCACATGACATCCCCTGTGACATAATTCACCACGGCAACAAAGGCTTGGGACAACCGTCCTAAGGGATTAATCCCATTTGTCACATTTTTATTTATTTATTTTGGTGTATTGCTGTAGTTTGTTTTCCCTCGTTCTGCCCGAGGTCAGCCTGTGTGTGGCCTTTGCCAGGTGAAGCTTCTATTATTGGCTGGAATTTTTAAAATATTTTTTTCCTGCACTGCAGCCATGTGGCCCTCTCACAGCCAGTGGCCCCTCTGGTACAGAAATGGCCCGTTTCGATGCACATGACCTTTGTGCACGGATGACATTCTCATGTATGTGGGACGGGTACAGTTTGCCCCCTCGGCCAGCTTCTGGGCCCGCCCCCTGGTCAGGCACAGGACCGACAACCTGCTGTAGGCAAGAGGCATGAGTCACTCTATGAGAACAGCCAAGAAGGAATAAGGAATATTAATAATAAATTCCCCGCTGTCTGAAATGTGAAACAGAGAGTAAGGAGTATGTAGGCCGAATGCTCCTCAAGTATAACCTTTTACAAGTTTTCGCCGGCGTCTACTTTGAATTGCAAATCATGCATCTGCTTAAAGCAAGCCGGCTAAGAGCTTTAAAACGGAGGCAAATTGGTCGCCATTTGTCAGAAACGAGCAGGATTAGCAGCCCACCCTCCCTACTGCCGTTGATGGCTGTTTTAAACAGCAAGGCACTGTGACACTCACAGATTTTTAAAGTTCACTTCCAAACAGACATGATGGCTCAGTTAATGTGAGCCGGATGCAGAATAATTAAGAGATCTGAGTGGAGCTCAGAGACCGTGCAACATCAATTCCGGATACAGGTGTGCTTGTGTAACTTAACCGCCCTCCTCCGAGCTCAATAAATCATCTTTAAAACAGTGCGCATCATAAAAGGCTCAAATCAATCAAACTTAAGGCCCTAAAACTATCACGTATGAGTATTTATTCACGCTCCCTAAGCTCCTGTTCTGCGTATGTGCGTTTATCCACGCTCCCTCTCCTCCATCCTGTTCCCCGCGCATGAAAGGCACAGCTTTAATCTGCTCTTGCCTAAAAGTCTGGCGAAAATAAAATGGTGTCATCTTGTACACCTGTCACTTATTCACACTCTAGGGATTTATTTCAAAGGCTGCAGATGGCTAGGACACACACACACACACACACACACACACACACACTCTCTCTCACACACACCCACTTTCACTCTCACACACTCACTCACTCACTCTTACATACACACACACACTCACTCACTTTCACTCTCAGTCTCTCTCACTCAGTATATTATATATATAAAGCTGATTAAAAATGATATGTTCATATGTATATACACATCAAAACAACACACATTTTCCACATATATATATATATATACTGTATTCTTATACATATACATATACATATTCATGCATACATTATAAAATGCTTAAATACATTATGCGCACACAAACACACACACACACACTCCTACATATATCACATAAGTGCACATAAATGACCATTAGTTGAGTTTACTGGCTGTTTCTCAGTGCATGGCAGCAGGACACATATTTAGCTGCTAGGATCACTGTGTTCATCCTCTCCTAATAGGATGGGGCTGTTTTTTGTATATTTGGCAGAATTTTGGGATCATTTTTTTCAATTCCTTGGAAATATCCTTCATGTATAGTTTCATATTTTGTGCAGTGTAACAGAAAGCGCATCTCTGGCTCAGTTCCTTGCAGCTCAAAATGACTACACAGTCTCTGTTCTCAAGGTAGCCAAGATGTTTTTGTGCCTGCCCATTTCAATCTTAATGCTGCGGTCTGTACAGCCTGTGAACAACCGAGCTTCAGGCTTTAAAAATAAAAAATCAGCCCAAATCAATGACCATTTGGCCTTGAACAGGACGGGGGGAGGGCTGGGAGCGGAGCAAAGCGAAGACGTTCAGTCCTGCCGAAGCAGGAGGTTGTCATAGAGACGGTTCAGACACGCATCTCTCACTCGTCTCTCTCATCTCGCTGACATTCCGTGCCAGAAACCACAGAAAGACCCTGAGATTAAAATTTAGGGGCCGCGTGGCGCGGTGTGCCGCACAGCATCGGTCCTGCAGTCAGAAATAAGTGGAGATTAATTGGGAGTCGGGCCTCGCGGTCCCCGGGGGCTCATCGTCCTTTTCAGACCCTCCCTGGAGCTCACAGGCTCATGATACAGATCTGGTTGCTATGGGAATACTGAAGGTGTGCATGAAGTGGGGCACTGAGGACACAATGGGGGGGGAGCTCCATGCAAACAGACATTACTATGTGCTGCACCCAGTCCGTTTAACACTTACATTTTTGCCTTTCTTTTTCTGTTGTAGCCAAAATCACATACCACAGTTACGGATGGAAGGATCACTTTGCTCTGCCAATAAGTGCTGTTTGGATAGTGAATGTTTATAATCAAGGCATCTGCATCAACTCTAAAGCTGCTAAGTGTCTTAACTGCAACACAGGCACCATTCTAGTGATACTGCCAGCACACTTTCAAACACAGAGCATTAACAAGGACACGGTGTCACTGATGCTGAAGTACTAAAGCAGTAAAGAGCGGTTTTACATGGAGGGCAACACGCGGCACAAGCTGACACACCAGAAATAGTGTCGCCCATTTCAGCTACTGGAGTGCTAATAGCTCCCCCTTGTGGAGAATCTTCAGCCTGCTAACAGAGTGAGTGAGTGTGTGAGTTGTGAGTGAGTGAGTGAGTGAATGAGTTACAAGTCAGGTCCATGAGGTGCTTGCCATCTATGAAAAAGGCCTCTTTCCTTCATGGCGTGGTTAAAATTGTATGACACATTTCCTCAACACAGAGAAGCTGCTCACAAGCTGTGTGTGTGTGTGTGGGGCGGGGGCTGTGTTATGTATGGGTGTGTGTGTGTGTGTGTAGGGCTATGTTTTGTGTGTGTGTGTGTGTGTAGGGCTATGTTTTGTGTGTGTGTGTGTGTGTGTGTGTAGGGCTATGTTGTGTGTGTGCGTGTGTGTGTGTGGGTGTGTAGGGCTATGTTGTGTGTGTGTGTGTGTGTGTGTGTGTGTATGTGTATGTGTGTGAGAGAGCAGAGCAGAGCGTGGGGCACGTTTGGCTTCATGTGCGCAGTTAGTCGTGCAAAAGGGGGCTTATTTAATTACCCCACCCCCCCCCCCACCCCACCCCCCCCCCCCCTTACCCTTCAAGAAATTATGTAACATGGCCGACTTCATGAGCAACCGGAAGGAAAACAGAAGTGCCGCCGTCCTTCTTCCTGGAGCGAGCAACCGAGTGAACGAGTGAACGAGTGAACGAGTGAACGAGAGAGAGAGAGAGAGAGAGAGAGAGAGAGAGAGAGAGAGAGAGAGAGAGAGAGAGAGAGAGAGAGAGAGAGAGAGAGAGAGAGAGCTTCTGCAAGCCCAGGGCACGACAGTCCTGTGCCACATTATTTTTCTGGTCAAAAGCTTTTTGTTTGTAAATGTACTTAGTAAAGAGCAGTGACATCGTGGAAGGCCTGTATTCTTCCTTGAGCAAGGTCTGGTGGAATAGCAACATGGCGAGGGCACAGCGTGTGGTTCACCTGCGAAAAACACGCTCACACTGCGCTCCAAAGATGAAGACCAGTGCTCTCTCCGGAGCACGAGCGAACATTTCCATTACTTTTCTCCCAAGGCGACGCTTT
Source organism: Anguilla pacifica (assembly GCA_039654925.1). Classification (NCBI taxonomy): domain Eukaryota; kingdom Metazoa; phylum Chordata; class Actinopteri; order Anguilliformes; family Anguillidae; genus Anguilla; species Anguilla pacifica. The sequence continues at coordinate 15,680,428 of CM077302.1, forward strand.
GATATCCAGCTCATTGCAAGTGTGCATGTTTACATATTCTCTCACGGTTGCAGTTAGCGAGCGCTTAACCGAGCGTCCCCATTGGCTGCAGCCGAGCACGCTCAGAACGACTGTGCCGAAAAAGCGGCCGTCTGGCGCAGCGACCCCCTCTCCTCCCGGCACAGGGGCGGGCGTGGAGCGCACCTTCTGACCGGATATTCGGTCAGTAAAACAGAGAGGCAGCCGTAGTGTTACATCAGAATCATCACATATGTGAATGAGTACAGACCCCCCCACCCCCCACAGCGCCATGCAAACACCACAGCAAGTTGCATGTGAAGATAAGGCAGAGACTAAGCAGCTTTTCCCAGCATTACACGGATGTGACATTAAGGCTAAAAATAGATGTGAGGAAGCGAGTCTGGTGGGGGAGAACATCCAAATGCTTGTTTCACCTACACATGAATCGCTACACAACGGGGGGGCAGGTAATCGGCCCAGGTCATCATGTGACCCAGGACCTGGAGCTTACCAAAGAAGGCTGATGCAGTGACTTATATATCTTTACTGTTTCACTTTACCTGGCTGGTTTCTCGGTCCAGGTGTGTCTGAACGAGGTCAGAGGTGGTGGGGGTTCTGCCGCTGCATTTTGGGGGGCACCTCAGTGCTCTCCGGGGTCTTCTGCTTGCTTTCTGAACTGCAGGGCCTGACTGGCCCTCACAGAAGCCACCTCGACCAGCACACCTGAAACACAGCAGCCCTGTCAGCGGCTCAGCCTGCACAGTATGGCCACCTGCCTATCCGCTCAGCACATCACCGCAGCTGCCTAATGCACTCCTGCATCAGCAAACGCTGATGTCGCTTCCTTTATGCTAATGTGCAGCTCGGTTAAAGTGGTCTTTTGGCATTAGTTTTTTCTAAAAAGTGCCTCAATTGTGAATCTAATCTGAAATAAATCACATGCTGCAATTTGAGAAGATGTAAGAAGACAAGAATAAAAACAGTGATTTATAAAAGCAGAGGCCAAATGTGAACAGTACATTTCACAGAAACGTGTGGTATGACGGTGCACGACTAACGGTGCACTATCCCCCTCTAGCGGTCTCTAGTGGTCATTGCCAGACTCACAACTGTGTAAAGCAAAGACTCGGCCCCCTATTCTGATGTCCCACTGTGTTTCTTTCCCCCCAGGTCCTACTACAGATGCACTGGGAGTCATCCACACCAGAGACGGGGTCCAGCTGAACACCACCAACACTCAAACTCGTGCCTTCGACCAATTCACCACCATTTCCTTTTTGTTTTTGCCACCAAAACAATGCATTCTGGGTACTGACTGCCCTGAAATGACTGACAGAATTTTACTGATACCCGTGGGGCAGAAAGGGGCATGGCTTCTAAGATGGACAAACATTCAAAATTCCGGGCATTCTCGTGAGCTAGTGTTGGGGGAAAAAAAAAACGAAAAAACGAGCTCTTCATACTCACTTAATACTGGCAAAAAGCCCCTCTCTGTACTACATCAGTCAGCTACTAATGTGAAGACGTTGTGGGGAAGTAGACTGTTGGACAACTGCGCAGTTCATTTATTTTTGTAACACTGTTTTTCCTAACTTCTATTTTTCTAAAAAGTTTTTAAAAAATACAACCCACCTACAGAAGAGGACAAATGAAGAACGTTGACTGAAAATGCGGGGAAGCACACTCACATTTCAAATCAAGGTGGCAGAACAAACAAGATGTTTTCTATCTACTGTATAAGCTTCCCTGCTTTTTTGCTGAGGCCCCAGGCCTCCTGTGCACATAGGGGAGTGGGGGTGGTGGGGGGGGGTGGGGAGAATGTCCTGTGCCAGTTGGTTAAGAGCACAAAGATCCCCTGTCGTCACGTGGGATCACCCGGGTCACAAATACCTTCAACCTGCAGTTTGCTGGGGGGTAGGAGTTGGCTACGTGCAGTGGTTTTGTTTCTACATTTGAATAGAAGGAATCTACTGAATCTGTCAGCCATTTTGAAAAGGCTGAAACCTTCTCTGTACCTTAACGTGGCCTGTTCATTGTTATTTAGACACATCTCCTGCATATCGAGCATTGCTCTGTCTGTGTGTGTATGTATTTATGTGTGTTTGAGTGTACGTGTCTGAACGGGAGTTTCCATATACTATACAGTTCAATACCTCATCTTTTGCCTCAACATTTTCCCCTCTGATTGAGTATAAGAGTGCATCCCTGTGGCTGCTGTCCCTACACAGAGCGCACTAACATCAGGCTGCCTGAGGGTAAAGCCACACATCCTCCACCGACGAGATCGCCTGGCTTCCAATTGGATCTTTTAATCTGATTGGTCATCGCATCATGTTCCCTGTCTTTCCGGGTTGCTCCACCGGCTTTCCTCGCATCGCCAGCTATCCCAGCATGCCTTGTGGACACAAAAAATCTGCTCCCATTGAAATGAATTGAGGTGATTACAAAGTCACTTGTCAGAGGATGTGTGGCTTTACCCTTATAATCTACTTTGCCTAAATGAGGTAAATTGTGTCTAAAACAAATCACTAAATATCTTAATCCTCTTCATATAATTGGTGCAGGCCTAAGTCACATGATCTCTTCCTCTTTGCCCATTGGCCCTGAGTTTAAATCTTCACCACAATTTTATCAGAGGGAAGAATGCTCACCTCAAATTATAGGTTCCTGCACAAAGGGACTCCCACACTTTACCGTATGTCCACACATCCTGATGAACTACATTCATCTGCCAATCATGATATCAAAACTACAGCCCACATGACTCAGTTTAAAAATATGCAGTTTGAGGGAACACTCAGAGGTGACAGCATCAAGCCTGGGTCTGTGTCCTCTCACAGGCAGATTTTTAACACGTGCTCAGGTACTAGTTATTCTACAGACAGAGGAAGTACCCCCACATATAAACGTACGTTTGACGCGTCCTCAGGGGATGTCACAAGAGAACAAACCTGGACACTGCAATCAGGAAGAAACGAAGAAACCACCGAAAGGTGCCGCACCAGAGAAACGAGCACATATGAGCTGCAGACAGAGTGCATAAGGTCCACTGATGACCCACTGTTGAACTGATGGCTGTATTTTGAAAAAGACTTAGCCTAAACCAGTCCACCTACCTCTGTTCTTAAGGACTACCTTGTCATCATTTTCCCCAAATGAAAGTTGCCAAATTGGCCTGAAGCCAAACTTTGGATGTTCTTGTAATTTTCAGGTTTAGGTGTTTCACATGTGAAACCTCCTCCCTTTAATGTGACCTTGTGGGGTTTTGTTGAAAAATTTTAATAAAACATGTTACTAAAATGTTGAAATCTTCAAAAAAAATAAAAACACTAAGACGTATGTCTGATTGGTCTTTTTCTGCCATAATTTCTTTCAAGTGCACAGATAAATATTTTCTTCTCATAAAAATCAAGATTAAATTGTGTAATTATACTTTTAACTCTAAGATTTTTTAAATTATTATTGTTTTCAATACCAACCGCCAAAAATATGCTCAGCATTTGTATTCCAGATGACGGATATAGAACCTGCCATTAAGGGGCAGTACAGCTTTGCCTGAAACACAGTAATTTAAACAGAGTACCTACACCATTGATGTGTACTGTTAACTGGGTAACTTTCTGGTCAGTGGTTGATAAGGAACATTTTTAAGTAAGGCCATTTTCTTAGTGAAAAGAAATGAGTGTGTGTGTTTGTGTGTGTAGTAATTCCTGTTATTCACTTGAAAGCTGGTTCCGTTTCCAAAAAGAAACACAGCGTCATAAATCCCAATGTACTTAAAAAAAACAGCCGCACTCCACTGTCAAGGGATGACATTACAGGGCCTATGAATATCTGAGGAACGCATACTAAATTACTGATGCCACAGGCTCCTTGCATTTTCAGTAGGTTACTAATCCATTATGCCTGCAGCTGCTTGGCTTCCTGGCTTCCTTAGGTCTGCAATAAGGCCCAGCCACCGGCTCAAACACATTTCATTCACGTACAGCAAATGTTTCACTGCAAAACACAGGCTTTCTGTACCTTCGCTGAGACTACAATTCACTTTAACAGGCAGTTATATATATATATATATATATATATATATTTATATTTTTTTTTTTTTTTTTTTTTTTTTAAACCTTACCCACCCCTGCCACACACGTAAGTACCTAGAGTTGCCACTTAGGATTTCCCACAGAAATAACTAATGTTTGCACATGGTCAGTCCTTATATGTATATTAATCTATGCACCCACTGACATAGATAACTAGTGTTTAACACACTACATACAAACTAGGACTTTGATCCTAAATTTTCAAGTCCTCATATTTGTATTTTGCTGGCAACGCACTCATTATTTATTATGCACAGGTTGAGGCTCAGTCACAGCCTAAAAATGTGGTAGTTAGGAAGCTGGAATTTGGTAAGGCTAGTTCAATGTAATACCATGTCATAAAGCAGATGACCAGCAGCAATCCTACACCCTGCCAATATGGTATTTCAAAATTGTGATAACAGACTATAACTGAACACTTACAAACAACAATGAATTGTAGAAATGTTTTAAAATAAATATGCAATGTAATTTCTTAACAAAGCAAGATACATGACGTACATTTATCCCGTGTGGGTTTGCTGACTGGGTTGTTGCCGATGTTTTCAATCTTCTTCGATACTTCTCTTCTCCAAAGAGCAAGTTGTTGGTCAAGCTGGAATTAATTTACGTTAGAAATGTGTTCCTAATTTTGAATTCGAATTCAAATCATTGTATAATTCCTTAAATTTATTTTAAAACTACAAAGGCAAGTTTGACAAAACAAAGCCAACTTTGCCATACAAACATTTCCTAATTAAACACAGACAGGTGCGCAAACAACAATGTACACCAATCAAATGCGTCCCCAGGCCGGAAAACAAGTGC
>CM077302.1:15690331-15737831 GCA_039654925.1 Anguilla pacifica
TGGCCTTTGAATTATCATTCATCAAAAAGGGGGTTAAATGTCGTCTTTCAACACGAGCGTGAAAGTCTCATCAGTGAAAAGACAAAGAAGAAAATAAACCCCTGGCTCCCTTGGCTGTGTTTGGCAGGAGGTACATGCGTAACATTAACTATTTATTTCAGGGAGAGGAGGACTGTCCTGTGTATATTATAAAGTGCAAATGAACTGGAGTACCGGTTACAGTGGTGCAGCAGGGTCAAGGCCAGCAGCGGTGGAGCCTCGCCTCAGAATTTAAAACAGCCATCAGTCAAACCGTCCCGCCCTCACCCCCACTGGTGTTCGGAAGTGTGTGTGTACGCTCGTGCGTTCTCAGAGCCCCCCGGGCGTTAAACGCCCCTTGCAAAATTTAGCGTTTTGAAAATGCAGCAGCTCTGAATAAAGGGCTGCAGATGCACCGCTCGCAGCAGTCGGGTGACTGACACGCGGCAACAAGATAATCAAGAGCTCGCTTAGCGCGCGAGCGTTATCTTCGGCTAACGGGACGTTCAGGCGCGTTCAGGAGCGGCGATATTGCCCGTTATGTCTCCGGCGATTAGACCAATCAGCCGGAGCGGCAGGGCCTGATGACCTTTGGATCCCATTGATTAATGGCTGTCTGGAGAAAGGCGTAAAAGTTTGATTGATAGACACCGGATGCCGTCTGCATTTTGTATTTGTTGTGTCCGGATGCAGGGACCGTGTCAAAAGTGCGTGGTAAGCTGAGCAGCGTGTGAGACTTGAGTCTTTTGCCCCGGTCCTACCTGTGACTGCTGATTACTGCTGGCCTAGAGGCTGGACGGGTTTATCTGTTGACAGCAGAAGCTTGAGCTGTTCTGTGACCATTATCCAGCACAGGCCGTCTGTCCAAAGGAGAGATTTAATCACTTAAAACTCACATGCAGAGGAAGACCAGACATCCACAAGCATCACAAAATGACACACACACACACACACACACACACACACACAATCTTCATCCAGCAACGGGCAGAAAATGTGCAGACTGCAGTATTGCAGCGTTTCAGTCAGTGAGTGCAGTCGTGTTCCAGCTCTCATGTGGAAAAGAACAGATTAAAACACACAGTGTGGAACTACAGGACCACAGTTTGATATTTGGGGAGTTGTTTTTATTTGCTCGGTGTGGGACAGGAGCTTCACTTTTCGGGGAGGGAGGCGATGGGACACGTGGGGGTCTGGCACGGGAGGCCCAGCAGCAGCCTGAGCTCAGACACATCGCTGCGGAACACTGGACTGGCAGTTGCCAGGCGACGGGCCGGCTGCTGCTTGGCAGCAGTGTTTTTGAAGAGCAGTCTGAAAAGGTAGCGAGCGGCGAAGGAAAAGACCTGCCAAAGGGGCGGGGCAGGGTGCTGGTGACCCTCGCTCCCCCGCTTTTATTCCCTTTTAAAAAAACCCAGCATTCCTTCCTGGCTTTAAAACAATCCGCTCTCCTTCCCCCTGTGGCGTCCATCTTAATTCGGTGTCATCGGTGAACACGCAGCAGAACTTTCGGTTATAAATCCTTCAACGGTAACCGTTGCCAAGGGGACTGCAGTTGGCCACGATCCCTTTCTTTGGTGAACGCACGGCAGAGGTTTGAGAGAGAGGAGGTACGGGCGGAAGCCCCAGAGGGGAAAATGGAATGGAGCGTGTTTTTGTCTTTTAAACCGTCTCCCAGCTGAGTCCCCTCTCTTCCCACGGGGCCCTTGGGGGCATGGGGGGGGTTAGGCTGAGGTATGCTGCCAAGCGTATTGGGACCCATTCCTTGTGTAAAATGCGCTATGTAAAGCTAATGTGATTGAGTCTGCCCTGCACTAAACAGGAAGCAGAGCCTGCTGTGATGCAGAGGATAGCGTCCCGTGTGTGAAGAATAAATCTTGGTGTTCTTTTTTTGGACAGGACCTGCTCCAGGACGCCTACGACGTGGTTCAGAAGGACCTGTCTTCAGGTGACAGGTAAAGCTCAGGTTGCCGCTCACCTCTGTGACACAGCACACTGGGGAGGGGGGGGGCAGGACTCCTGGGGGGCAGGTGACTGACACTGGCGCTCAGGTGAAGAGGGTTCTGAAATAAATCGCCATGGCAATTATTAGACATTATTAATCTAGTTAGTGTCCATTTCACCATGCCAGACGCAATATTCTTCACTAATTTAATTTTTACTTCTCAACTACATTGTCAGTTATAGTTGGCTTATGAGACATCCCCCTATAATATTACAGAAACACACTGCCTATTCTTATAACATTGTTCTCCTGATTTATGCGTTAAAACAATTCTATAGAGTCAGCCATTTTACTTATTTGTCAGAATAGTGAAAAGGGTTTGGCTTTTGTGGTACGTGAGCACAGGGAGTTGAAGGTGAATGTGTAAGGTGTGAAACTGTGTCTCAGTGGCTCTCCTCTGCTGGATTAAAACTGGCAGCCGCTCTCAGTATCTTCCTCAGGCATGCTCAGAATCGCCATCCTCCCCGTCCCGATATCCTGATAAAACAGCCTGGGGCATCCCCAACAAAGCAGCCAATCACTGCTACCCACAATGCCCTGCTGCCCATGGTCTGATCGGTCTCAGACAGAAACACAACCCCCACTCCCCACCCCCCAACCTACAGATCCTCATGGGCAGGTTTGACTCCCCTGTTTACCCACCTCCCCCCTCCGTAACTCAGACCTGGAGACCCGTCAGTCAGAGCTGCATTCAGAAGCGTTTGTGCCCTTTCCCTTGCTAACGCCTGCGCACGTGTGGTGTGTGTGGCTCCCTGATATCACAATACTTACCATTTTAGGATTGTACCTTCCACTGGAGCAGAATACACGCGCAGCTGTTTGTTTTTCTACGTCTATTTCCGCTCCCTGCTCCTAGCTCTTATATTTGCTACACAACATCACATTGTAAACGTTATCCCAGCGTTGTCTATGTTCTGCCCTCCTGAGTGACGCTGTACGTTGCTGACTGCAGTTAAGCAGGCGGACGGGCAGTAAAGCCCTGTGTAAATGTGTGTGTGAGACCTGCTGTGGAGTAAAACTGCGAGCATAAACATGCGAACAGAGCCACAGAGATGTGGGCTTCGCTGCAGAAAGTCCGCCCTTGCGCTCGTGATTTGTCCCGGTGACGGGTCTGAGAGGGGCGGGGGGATGGGGGGGGCTTTTCGTTACGGCCCCGTTCCAACTCATTTATAATTAAACCCATTTTAATTGGGCGGGCGAGATCCGGCGGCGGCGGCGGCTAGCCGCGGGCCGCGCGCATTAGCATGCGACAGCGCGATCGATGCCCCCGCCTTCCCGCCGCACGCCTAATCCCTCGCCCCCCAGGAGTGATAATGAGGAACTGACTTTGATCAGGATGTATGCCTCAACCCCCTCCCCTCCTAAAAATGAAAAAAGCCTCTCTACACGCCCCCGCCCCCCCCCCCCATCAGTCAGGAGAGGCGCGGCGGGTACGCAGTCGCTACATGGCGCTAATCCGCCGCGGGAGGACTCAGAGCGCTGGATGTTTCACACGCGCAGAAGGGCTTCAGATGAAAGGGAGGAAGAGCAGCTGAGTTGAGTTGAGGCGTTGAGTCGAGCGCCCCCAAACTGAGCGTGCATGCTGAAGCCCCCCCACCGCACCCGAGAGCCCGTCACCACGGTTACAGCACTTTACCTTCCTGTTCCTTCTCACCCAACCCCCCCCCACCGATCCCAAACCCCCCCCATGCAGCCCAGAGCTGGACTTGCAGAAGCAGAAGGAGCTGTACGACCACATCATCAGCTTTGTGAAGATGCACATGGCGGAGGAGTTCACACAGGTGAGGACGAGGAAGGTGAGGTTTCCTCTCGCCTTTTTCCAGATGCACCCTGGGTAACGGTCCATTCAAGTCTCCTTCCCGACCAGCGCCCTGTTTCCTGAAGCAGCAGGATTACTGAGTTAGCTGGGTAACTGCGCCGAGTAAAACCCAGAACAGCTCTTTTTAACTCCAGATGTTCTGGATTTCGGGAGGGTTCCGGGTTTTACTCAGTGCAGTCATCCAGCTAACGCAGTAATCCTGCTTCGTGAAACAGGGCCGATGTCTATTGGTCAGCCCACAGTCCAGTGCAGGCCTCACTCCAGTGCAGCCCATACCAGCAAGAAGAATAACAGACAGACAAGGGGAGCAGAATCTGTAACACCTCACTAAATCGCCCTTAGTCACCTCGGACCAGCGACTGATGCAACTGACAGGTGATGTTTTCCCTCCAAACTTTGCGTCCCATGTGACAGAACTCCTGTCTTCCTGTTCCTCCAGGAAGTGTGCCAGTTTCTGAGGTGCACCGAAACCTTCGACGACGACTTGTGAAACAAGCCACGCCCCCCTACGGTTCTTTTATCTTCTTTTCATGATATTTAAAATACTATAATATAAAAAATACTATTTATGTTATTTATCAGAGAAAAAGTTTGTTTAAAATCTAAATCATCAGCTGTGTGTGTCATTTTTGAACCTCTGTTCATGCATTATTGACATACCTCAGGACCGTCTGCACAGTGCTGTGTAAGTTCGTTTGAATAAATAAACACATTTGTGGGGAAGGTGCGGCCTCTCTCTGAGTTTCTGGTGTTGCCCGGTGACAGGATAACCAATGAACTGCAGCCCGGGACTGAAGATGGCCGCCATCGCCGCACTGAGACATCAGAGCTGATGAACTCCACGCGGTCCCGCCTCATTCATTATGCAGCAGCACTGCATTAATACCCTAAACTTTAATGGGATTCATTATCTGCTCTTTGCAACTTTTAATAACCACTGTGACGAGACCCATGATGGCCTGAGACCAGGTCTTTTCTAACAAAAAAAATCATAATACTAAATAAAATCAAACAACAGAAGCAAAAACAATAAATAAATGTACAGCACCACTCCTCTTTCAGAGTTTCAGTTTTTTCTTTAATTCAAGTAGCAGCGTGGCCCTGGCACACACGCACACTCTGCACACTGTCCACACGCGTGTGCTACACTCTCCACGCCAGCCACACGGGTCACACGCGTGCTACACTCTCCACATGGGTCACACGCGCAAGCTGGGCTGCGCCGGGCAAGCCGAAGAACACCCCCCCTCCCCCCCCCCATAAACTTCACCCCCTCGGTAACGACCAATCATCTGTGACTTGCAGAAGGGGAGAGGGGGCGGGGTTAACCGGCGGCTCAGAGTCACTGCAGCGATAAATTGTCCGCAAATTACAAAGACGGCAGGAATCCTTAGCGGCCTGCTCCTGGAAACGGCACAGCGTCTGCTGCACAGCCAGGAAGGTCCCACGGGTCCTTACACCCCCTCCACTGGAGATGCTCCATGTATCCCCTACACCCCCCACCCACTACCCCAGTCTGGGCAGTAGTGCATTTTCTTGCGTTCTTGTTGTTTTCAGACACTGAAATTTTAAAACACACAGACACAAAACACTGAAAAATAATAAAGGGGAGGGGACAAGAAGGGCATGACCCCCCCCCCCCCCCCCCCGTCTCACTCACGGCACGGCACAGCGGATTGTGACATCATGGCCAGTGGATTCTGTGTCACCCAGCAGGCTCCTGGGAAACAGAGTCTTCGGGTGTGCTGTGCGTCTGTTCCTGTGGTCTGCAAGCATCTCAAGGGAGTTTCACCCCCCCCATGGGGGCCCCATGTTGGACTGTCTGCATCAAAATCCAGCCAAAGTCACGCCTCTTTCCTAAATCTCCTCCAAACAGGCCTCTTGACTCGAAGTGCCCAGAAGTGCAGCCGATGGTTTCACGCCCCAGGCTCACGTTTCTGTCACGTCCGTGGGGCTGAAAACGTGTCTCTCTCTGAGCACGAGAGGGCGTCGCCCCAGGACCACACTTCCCCCTTTCAGGCTGAGTCAGGGGGGTGGCTGCTCTGATTAAGACGTAAGCCTAGCACTGGGGCTCAAAGCATCGCACTCATTTCATTTATTTGTTATTTCTTGTTGCTTCTTGTTCAGGTGCGGTTCTGTTGCCGACTTTTTTCTATGGATCATTATTTTGCCTCCCCTGCCAACACCCACCCACGAAAGCAGTTTCAGATGCTGTCACTCAAACCGTAGCGAGCTGAAGCCATTACTGACACTGCATAACAACTGCTGCTGGATTTCCTCTGCGCCCCCCCCCCCCTCCACGGCAAACACCACAGATTTCAAATTTCACAAATATGAGGGGAAAATAAAGGTGCCCCTGAAGACCAAAAGCTTCACCTCTGCGAGACTCCAGGGACACACATTCACACATCAGAACCCTCAAGATTATGAAAAATAAAATTTAAAAAAGAAAAAACCAAAAAAAAAAAAAAAAAAAAAACAGACCCCAGCTGGAAAAGCAGAGCCTTAATTGCTCTGCTTCTGTTTTTGATGATGGACAGGAAAACAGAGGCTGTAGACGAAGGTAAAGGTGCAGTTTTTGCTTATTTCTGTTGTTATTGTTCCTTTTGTAATGGTGATGTGCTGCTTGGCTGGATGGACGAGAACATATATTTTTTCTGAATTTATGAGTTTTTTTTTTTGTGTGCAAAACCCATTAAAATCGTGGAGATATGGAACCTCCTTACCAGGCTCAAGCTGAATAACCACAGACAAAACCCATCAGGAGTTACCACTCACACACACACACATCCACTAACATGACCCTGCAGTAGACAGGCACACACAGGCACACACACACACACACACACACACAAACACGCGCACACACACACGCACGCTGTGGAGGAGGCCGTGGGGATGTGCTGTTTTCTCCACCTGAGATTGCGGAGCAGCTTCGCGCGGCCTTCCTCTTCCTCTTCCTCTTCCTCATCCTCATCCTCATCCTCTTCCTCTTCCTCTTCCTCTTCCTCTTCCTCTTCCTCTTCCTCTTCCTCTTCCTCTTCCTCTCCCCCTCTCCCCCTCTCCCCCTCTCCCCCTCGTCCCCTCCTCCCCTCCTGGAGGCCGGGGGGCAAACGGACGGTCTCTGGGGGGGCGGGCCGGCGGCTCGGGGGCTGGAGGGGCGGGGCGGGGCGGGGCCTAGCTGTTGTTCTCGGCGGTCATGTACTTGAGCGCGGCGAAGCCGTAGCGGCGGGACATGTTCTGCTGGAACTCCTCCTTCAGCGTCCGCAGGCACACGCGGTACTGCTTGTTGGAGCGGAACTTGGTGATGTCGAAGCTGGGCGCGTGCGGCATGTGGATCATGTAGGCGTTGGGCAGCACCACGAACTCGTACTCCTGCATGGGGGGGGGGGAAGAGCACGAGTGAGCGAAGACAAGGCCCTTCCCCTACCGCCAAGACCACAACTCTGCTCTGCTAGACATGACATCGCCCGCTGTAGCGCCTGAACCCGCTATCCGCTAATCATGTCATCGTACTTTGCTGACTTGATGAGGTCACGTTGTCTGAGGCGTATGTATTTTTGGGCCAGGGACATCAAATGTAATTCCTACAGACAATCTAGACCTTGGGAACAAGGCGTGTTGGGGCCTCTTACCCGGCGAGTGGCTTAGATTGGGCACTCAGAGTGCAGAAACACAAATGGAAAAAGACGACGCAGCACAAACCCTCCAGGGACCCCGTTAGCGATGATTACTCCATCAACACAGAAAATGAAGCACTCAGACGTCGGGTGGGAAGGTTTTTTCGGGGCGCCCTTATCTAGCGCCGCAGTGCGGCTAGCTCTCGAGCGCGAGCGTGAGCGAGGGGGGCGGTTCCTCGTCCCGCACGCGGGGGGGGGGGGGGCCTACCTGCGCGTCCAGCTCCATCACGTGGGCCACCTTGTTCCAGCCGAAGCCGACGAAGCGCCGGTCGTACTCGGGGCTGTCCCGCCGCACCATGACGTAGGGCTCGAAGTCCGCCTCCCACTGCACGCGGTAGGGCGTGGTGGCCGTCCGCCATTTCGCGAAGTTGGTGGGGGCGTGGCCCTTCGTCCACACGTGGTACCTGCGGCGCACGGGGGAGCGGAGGCGTGTCTGTTACTGGTTTCCATGACAACCCCTCTGGCCTCAAAATCCCTAAAATTCATGCCACCTGACATTTTAGACTCGTTTCCTGATTAGCCCGTGAGTGATGACCGAAGACTCTCCCCGTGTGCCCCTGCCAAACATTTTTGTGAAAAAAAAAAAAAAACGACAGTGTTCGCTCGGGCACGTAGCGTTTGCACACCTGTGCACCCCTGTGAAACGGCGGACTGACGAGGCGTTGGCATGGCGACTGAAACGGCTCTATTTGTGAGTGGCTTTAATCCCCAGGATCACAGCGCAGTGGGGGGTGTCCGTGGGAACAGGAAGTGAATCGATACGCCGCAGAAACCAAAGAATAAGTTCCTGACAACACAGTCTGCGCCACTCCTGTGTTTGATGAAGCATTTATCATGTTTTAAGTGAATTTAACTTAAGAAATAAGCCGCACACCAATGACACTCAACTGTGTTTATTTCAGTTCTCTTAGTTCAACATGTTTCATAGTTCATCTGTCCATTATTTTGACAGACCTGCTATTTAGGTGATTTCTGTCCAGACAATCCATATTTGAAAAAAACCCCCTAAAAAAGTATTTGAAATGTTTTTTTTTTTTTTAAAGCACACAAGGTAAATCTGCAGACTAACGCCACTTGGAAGAACACTTATCTTTACAAGTGCGTTTAAATGAGATGCTTCTGGGGGACTGTTCACTGTTGCAGGAGTGGAATCGATTCGGACCGTCTGGGATCAATATTAACGTTGAGCATTCTCTCAATCTCAGCCTGAATGAGAAGAGTCCCTCAGCGATCTCTCATATTACCATCTGTCTGGCATGAAGGAAAATAAATAAAAAATAGAAACAATTCTGATCCCTTACAAATTACTGAGCTGCTCAGACTCGATCAGAAAAAGATTCATCGCAACGGACTGTTCTGCTGTTTCCATCCCGACTGATAGAGGAAAATATTTCTGAATTAATTATCAAATCCAGCGCGAGCAGATGAGATTTACTTTCTGAATTCCAAATGAATTGATGCGCCGACGTTAAAACATGAAGGATTTGCAGATTAATTTTAGGCTCCACTTCACGCCAGTCACTCGTCTGAAAAGTGCTGCTGGAATTACTGAGGAGAGTGGCAGGCTGGGGAGAGGGCTGGGGTGTTGGACACCCGATAATGGCTCCACTTACATTCCAAAAGTCCCGGAAGCACTGATGTATGATGGATGCAGCAGCGGTTTAGCACTGGCTAAACGAAAGCTAAACGAAAACCATCAAGTGCTGATTAAACTTTGCTTTCCGGCTGATTCGCTTCTGGTGCAGAGCCAGGCTCTCGTGGGGGAGAGGTGCATTCTGGGCATGTGGATGCTCTGCCAGCTACAGGCTGAAATGCAGGGGCTATTTAACACGTCAGAGTCTTACCAAGGATCTGCAGGTGTGTTTAATTAATCAAAAATCCTAAATACTCTAAGGTAAGGTGCTGAGGGCCCCCAGGGACTCCTGACCCTCACAGGTCGCGGGACCCCCAGTTTTGGAAGCCCTTCTGGGATCGGGGTGCGGGCGTGGCCGGAGAGGGTTTACCTGAAGGTGAAGAGCGTTCCCATGTCCAGCTGGGACAGCAGCTCGGCCTTGGACTTGGGGTAGGACAGGCGATAGCGCAGAGTCTCGAAGGCCGGCACCACCAGGGCCTTCTTAGTGTTGGCCATGTCCAGCTGCACCACCGACTTCCTGCGGGGAGAAAGGGAGCGCGGCGGCGGGCTGAAGCAGTACTCTACGGCTCTGCTAACACCGTAAAGGCCAATCACAGCCCAGCTCTGCTGGCGCTCACACCGTAAAGGCCAATCAGAGCCCACAGCTCACCGTAAAGGCCAATCACAGCTCTCACACACACCGTAAAGGCCAATCACAGCTCACAGCTCACCATAAAGGCCAATCACAGCCCACGCACATACCATAAAAGCCAATCACAGCTCAGAACACAATATACAGGAGCTCTCTCACTGCCTGCCAGTGGCCTGAAGAGTCCCACCCCCCCAACACACAGACAGGAAGCCTCTCTCACCTGAGGTACTCGTAGAGCCCGTACATGGGCAGGAAGTCGATGTCGGACAGGAAGCCTGTCTCCCTCACCTGAGGTACTCGTAGAGCCCGTACATGGGCAGGAAGTCGATGTCGGACAGGAAGACGTAGGGCGTGTTGACCTGCTTCATGGCCACGTTGCGCAGCAGGTTGACGGGGTAGAACTGGCCCTCCTTGTAGACGATGTGGTATCCCACGTTGCCCCGCCCCATCAGCACCTCGGAGCCCTGGGCGTAGCGCAGGAACTGCTGCGCCTCCGCGTCCGACAGGTACAGGGCCAGGCTGACCGGCCCCTCCCAGTGCTTACAGATGGCCTCCAGCATCTGGAGCCTGCGAAACAGGACCACACACACCCCACCTCCAAAATTTAACAGCCCTGGCCTCTATCATCTGGAGCCTGCAGGAGAGAGGGGCACCAACACCAACCACCTCCAAAATTTAACAGACCAGGCCTTCAGCATCTTTCAGCCTGGAACACAGCAACAGCGCCATCACCATCACTTCCCCTGCGGGATCTGTGCCCACCGCCCATCGGAGGCCGGACACCCATTCAGACAATACGCAGACCCACGGTGTTCGTGTTCTTTTAAAAAGTTAAAAATGAAAGGTTTGGGGTCCTGCATCCAGAACGCTGCCACACTAAGCGGATGTGGCTGCCCCATTAAGCAAAACCCTCCCCTCTGCCAGACCTCTTCAGAGCGGGAGATCAATTTACAGATCAATTCATCATCAAAAATTCATCAGAGGGCATCAGAGTTCCCCTTTAACTGCCGACCCAGGGGCCGGGCTTTCAAAGCTTCTGAAGGGGCAGCATGTGAGCAAAGACGAGTTCACAGCTGCCGGTCTGGGGCAAGAGTTTGGGGCGCAAGAGTGACAGCCGATAACAGGTACAACTTTTGGCTTCAACACCCCCGCCCCACCCCGCCCCTCGCCCCCCCCCCACCCCGCCCCCCTCCAAATCGACCATCCGGTCTGCGGCTGAACTCAAAAACATGTAATGGGGGCCTAAGATGGAAGTATAATGACACGTGTGCTGGTCTCCAAACCGAAAGGTCACAGGTTCGATTCCCGGGTAAGACACAGCCACTGTACCGTAGAGCAAGGTACTTGACCTGCATTACTTCAGTTTACATCCAGCTGTATAAATGGATGCAATGTAAATGCTATGTGCTAATGTTGTGTGAGTCGCTCTGGATAAGAGTGTCTGCTAAATGCCTGTAATGTAATGGAATGAGCAGCTGCGCATCCATTCTCCTGACTCCAGTAAGCTGCGGGTCGGCACCACGGAGCTCCTGACGCAGGTATCAGTTACTTTTTTAAATAGATAAAAGACATTACTGTTCCATTAGGATGCAGATCTGAGCCAGGATTGGCTGATTATTTAAAAACAAATCTTTATTTTCAGGAGAAGGAAAGTGTTGGCGTGTGTGATGTGAATCTCTGAGGAAAACTGCGGTGTTCTTTCACACGCTGAATAAAACCCTGGGAGTGTAATTCCTGCTTAACTGGTTAGCAGCAATAATGGAGCCAGACCAGAAATTAGCCCATCATTGCAATTCCATTAAGATCATTAAGTCACTGGGGGATTACCTGTGTGTGTGACTTATTCACTAAAATAACCCACAAATGCTGCTAATTAACACTGCAGCACGCTACCATAAAGGCACGCGTTTTCACTGCTTTCTCAGCAGCTAAAAATGAATCGGTTTTTTTTTTTCCCGCCCACCAAAAATAAGGTTCTCTGTGGTTAATCAGGTTACGTCTCAGAAGACAAGGCAGGAGCCGTGGGGCAGAGACACATTCACACAGAGGATAATGAGCATCCACAGAGGAGAAATGGGTCACTGGAATCATCAAAAACCCCCACACCAGGGAGACAGGGGAAACGCCATCCAGGCTGTGTCACAGTCCACCAATGTGGAGAGTCAGAGACTATCAGCTATATCAGAGAGAACTGTGCCTCCTGTCACACATACACACACAGCTGCAGTTATCTTGTCTTAGCTCTGCATGCACACGCGCACACACGCACGCGCACACACACACACACACTCGCACGCATACACACAGATACACAGATGTCTTCAGCGCTAAAGAGGAAATGTCAGCTTGCACTTCTAACCAGAGATGCTAGTTTTGAGTTGCTACATTGCTCCTCCTGTCTGCCTGGTTGTGACAGGTGTCAGATAAGCACAGCAGTAGGGGGGGACATCGTTCCCCATTTGCATCATAATCTCCTTTAGAGGGTCACAGAAACAAGCATTTTACCCCTAGAATAAATAAGAAGGGGAAAAAAAACTACAGAAATAAACAGTCACATTTTTACCATATCAAGCACAGTGGGTTTTTGCAGGATAACACAACCAGAGAGGCGGAAAAACTAAATGTGTCAATTTCAAATCCCCGCAAATCTGCCTTTTGTGGGAATCGAGGGAACTGCTGAAATTCCGGTCATGCTGTAAGAACAGCATGTGCCACGCTAACCCGTCTGCAGTTACAGGCACACCTGCAAGCTCACGGATGTGCTAAACCCACAGGCGTCCTGGACAGGTGTCAAACTCCAGTCCAGGAGGGCCACAGCGTCTGCTTATTTTTTGGGGGTGTTCTCGGCACAAGTCGTTTCATTTAAGTCAGTGAATGGCTAAGAGATCCACACACCTTGTTCTCAAGGCCTTAATTGGCAGCTGACTGAAAGGTAAACACAAAAACCAGCAGACACTGCGACCCAGCCTTGGGGATTCGGTTCGACGCCCCTGTTCTAGCCCCTGGGAGAGGTAGCGGGGGAGCTCGCGCTGCCCCCTGCAGGCAGGGAGGACCATGCGGTACCTGTCCATGGAGAGCTGGGCCACCAGCGTGACGTCGGTGCGGTCGGCGGCGGGCTCGTGCTCGTAGTGCAGGAAGTAGAGGTGCGTGCGGTGCACCGTCAGCCGCTCCCGCCGGAACTCGTAGCACGGGTCGTCCTCGTCCAGCTCCGACAGCGTCTTCTGCAGCTGTGGGGGAGAACCGCGCAGGGTGAGCGGGGTGGAGAGAGGGGCAGCCAGGGGGCGCTCTCTCACCCAGAAAACTACAGCATTAGACAAGAGGAAGCAGAGTTCCTGCTTAAACTGGAATCAATGATTCTCTCCAGCCTTGTTTTTTTCTCTTTTTTTTCCTCTGTTTTGTTCACAGTTTTTGAATAGCTGACTCCTAATGCCTTGGCAGTCAAGATTCTGATGAAAATGCAGACAGAGACATGTTACAGTAAGTCAATTTCCTGAAAAATATCACAGGGTGCTTACTCATGTATATTTATGAGGCAGATGTCACATCTGTCCAGGAAGTTAGCGTTCCTGATTGTATTTGCTTTCCCGCATAATGTGTTTGTTTTTGCCGTCACATTCTCTCAAGTGACCAAAAGTCTGAAAGTCTGCCCACCTAACTTCCCAGCTTGCTTTGCATCTAGCACTCAAGATCACATTTGTTTTTGTTGCTGAATACACACACGCTGTTTAAATATTCATGTAAATATTAATACACTTGTTTGCCCTTAACATATGTCCAGTAAGCTCTCCGATGGACTACAATCTGACCATGCAGATCTGCATTATGAAAGTGCATCTTCTTATTTCTTCCACCACCTTTGACGGAACCCACAGGCACTGTGGCCATGGCGACAAGGTCACCCGGGGCAACCAACAATGGCCTTATCTTCATTAATTCTGTGTTCTAACTGAGCGGTCTCCAGTTAAATCAGGCCGGTCAGGGGATCCCATTGTAGTGGCCTGGCACTGAATGGCCCGGCCTCGCAGGGCCGATAATCACGCTCACCTCTCTAAAATGTGTTTAATCGCGCCTTTCAGCCGGGACAAGTGCGGGCGTGGCTCTGCTGCACAGACGGATGCCACCTGCGGTTCACGCAGCTCGATACGCCGCTCTCTGTTCCCTGGACTCGACTGAGGACAGAAGTGAGCTGAGGCCACGCTGCGTAAAAAAACCCCGGCCTGCCATTTAAACGGCGTGAGTAATGAGATCTGCGGAGCGACAGAAAGATCTGGAGCAGCTCCAGCCCCCGTCCCGCTGCATTCACAGACAGAGCACAGAACCACCCGAGACGCCCCGCACTCAAACTGCCAATAGGACCATTAATTAATCCATGACTAATTGAGCTGGGGAGGCCTCCACAGGCTCAACCCAAACGTATCACAGACCCGATAACAGCGTGGACCGCTTAGAAACTAATAAGGGCTGTCAGTGCAGCTGTGAGACATCCAATGCTATCGCAGCTTTGGGAAGGGGAAATTTAACTCTTTAATGAGTAAGACCAAAAGAGCTGAAATAACGCGGAACATTTCACTGAGCAGCGTGGCCTTCCTCACCGTCCTCATCCTCTTTCCAATATCAACACGGGAGGGCCATGGATGTTCCCCCAGTGCCTCTTTCCCAGCCCACAGCAGTAGGGTTCCCACTGGAGTGGCTGCAGCTTAAACCTGCTGTCAGGAGGAATCGGCTGCAGCATCACATTTCCACGGCAGTACCGATCACCTGGGTTGCATACCCTGTAGATCAAACAGGTGCATGCTGGGTAACGTGGCAGGAGGGCTGGGGGTCGAGCAGTGTCCTTCCAGACTGATGGTGGGTGCTGTAACTGCCCTCCCGATCGTTCAGCTAGCGGAGACGCGTTTGAATGTGACGCACTTCCTGGGGGGGGGGGGGGGCAGCGCTGTGTGTGGAACGTCTGGGGGTGATCATGCACCCAGCGCGCTGCAGAATGTCAAACGGAGGACATAATGTGATGAATTAAGCCAATTAGAGGCGACATTTTGATTAAAGAGAGGGTGGCGGGCTCTGGCGAGAGCCCCCCCCGGCGCTGCGCTCGCGGGTCACGACGCGCCCGTCCCGACGGTGCGGCCCCCGCTCCCTCAGGACCCGGGGGGGACGTGGTCTTTGGGAAAGGGTACGGCACGCAGAGAGAGGTCCCGTCCAAACGCTGGATAAAGCCCCCAATACTGACCCCCCCCCCCCCCCCAGGCGCCTCCTCCTCGGCCTCCTCCTCCGCACTGGCAGCCGAGGGCCCCTGGACCCCCCGTCGAGCGCAGCTTAGCTAGTTAAGAAAACCAGCCCCCCCCCCCCCCCACAGGCCTGCGGAGTAATTGGCCAGAATCTCCCAGAAGCGCCTGGTACCTTACTGAACCTGTGTTCAGCAGTTGTCTATGACCATGAAATGCACTTTTTGTACGTCGCTTTGGATAAAAGCATCTGCCAAATAAACGTAATGTAATGTAATGTAATGTAATGCTAATGTAATGTAATGCTAATGTAATGCTAATGTAATGTAATGCTAATGTAATGTAATGTAATGTAATGCTAATGTAATGTAATGTAATGTAATGCTAATGTAATGTAATGCTAATGTAATGCTAATGTAATGTAATGCTAATGTAATGTAATGTAATGTAATGCTAATGTAATGTAATGTAATGTAATGCTAATGACTACACAAGCCAAGCTCCGCAGGACACCCCCGCCACGTCCAGCTCTGCTCTCCCTCCACTCCCACTGCATCATGGGCAACCGTCAAAATAAAAAATCATCACAACAACGCCCGACGGCTTCTGTCTGCTGAAGTAATTCCATTAAAACCACCGTCTGCCGCAGGGAGGACTTCCTGCAGAACTTCCTGTAGGGCCGCGCAGGAGACAACAGGGACGGCGTCAGGGTCAGATTATTCCATTATTTCCGAGCCGGATAAACTGCTCCCAGGGGAGCAGCCAGAGGTAAGGTGTAAGGGCAGTGAGAGCATCACTGCCACTCCAGCGCAAGCCCTTGATTGGTCTGGAGCAGTTCGGCAGTCCTCTCCAGCCCGGACTCGCCGGCTGAAAGCCCACTTCAAAGCCTGCTGGGCCGCGACCCTCGTTTGAGAAAAAGAAACGATTTAACACTCAGAGTGACAATAAAAGCCAACGAGAGGAAGCCGGCTGTAAAAGGTTGATTTTGAGAAGGTCAGCGTTACTGACACTGAAGAACTGCCAAGAGCGGTCCCAGAATGAGCATTTATGAGAGGTTTGGGCTTCACTCCCACTGCCTCTCAGGGTTAAGAGCCTGAGACTGAGGAGCCACTCAGCA
Organism: Anguilla pacifica; assembly: GCA_039654925.1. NCBI lineage: Eukaryota > Metazoa > Chordata > Actinopteri > Anguilliformes > Anguillidae > Anguilla > Anguilla pacifica. The sequence continues at coordinate 15,706,454 of CM077302.1, forward strand.
CAGGCGAGACCTCTGTTTAACCCAGCAGGGCCTGCACAACCCAGCAGGGACTGTTTAACCCAGCAGGGACTGTTTAACCCAGCAGGGACTGTACAACCCAGCAGGGACTGTTTAACCCAGCAAGACCTGCTCAACCCTGCAGGGACTGTGTAACCCAGCAGGGAAGATTTGACCCAGCAGGGCTTGCATAACCCAACAGGGACAGTTTAACCCAGCAGGGCCTCATGTTAGCAATGTCAGAGGCATAAGTGACTCCAAACCTACCAAACCTACATCGTTCGGACAGCACAGCACATCCCTGCTTAACAGAAGTCACCTTCTGCTCTTTGGCCCGGCCACCGATGACTCACTCAATGACTGGTGGAGCTCAGAAGCTGGGAGGCCCCGCGGCGAATCACAGGACAGAGTTTATGAGCGGTGGCGGGTTGCCAGGCAGAGCGCCCCGGGTCAGGTGACCTACGTTCTCGCTGTTGTGGTCGGTCTCGCTGGGGCAGCCGAAGAGCTCGCGCCGCAGCAGGTTCCCGTCGTACTCCAGGAAGGTCAGGTACAGGTTCCGGAAAAACTCCACGTGCTTGTTCTTCACCCGCAGCTTCTTCGGGGAGTTCCAGTGGATGACCTGGAGAGCGAGGGACGAGGAGGATGAGGAGGAGGGGGAAAACAGGGAGAGGAGAGGGAGAGAAAGAGAAAGAGGGAAGTGGAGAAAAAGGAAGGATGGGAAGAGAGCGAGAGAGAGAGATGGAAGGATCCATTATCACATGCATAACATCCACTTCACTGCTGCTGGGTACAGGACAAAGGCAGGGCCATCTGGGGGCATTCAGGGGTCCAAAGTCACAGGGAGGGGTACCTTCCCCCCTCACCTTGAGGTCGGACACATCCTTGTAGCACTTTTCGGAGCGGGTGTGGTCGGACAGCTGAACGTTCCAGAAGCAGGGCAGCTGGTACACCAGGAAGGGGTTCTGCTTGATCACCGCGTTAAAGATGTCCTGCAGAGAGAGATCACACGACGTCAGGCTACAGCACCCACAACCTGTGCTTCACCTGTCCCTCGCACAGCCAATCATGAGCCTGCGAGCAGAGAGAGCCACCCTGCTATTCTCCACCTCCCCGAAAACCGGCGGAGGACTGGTCTACGATGAGAGGGGCCTGTGAGAAATGTGACTACACGGCCAGTCTTTAAAATTGGGGAAAGAAAAATAACTCTCCAAGAGACAAATTGGGTTTTCTTTTTAAACATCCAGTTAAATTCCAGCTTCATTAAATGAAATTACTGAGATGCACGGAGGTTGAGTTTTCAAATCAATTTTCGAGAAATGAGCTTGGAAACACAAATTGAAAGCTGGATATTGAAACGTCCTCAAAGGGGCGTAGAACCAATCATAGAAGGGGGGGGGGGGGGGGGGGGGGGGGAGGCGAGCGTCTGTAATCTCCGCCCGCCTGCGGGGCGAGATGGGGGCCGCCGGACCAGGCGGGGGGGCCACGCTGCGGGGGGGGGTCCCACTCGGCGGGAGGCCCGGCCTTTCATTTCCAAAAATCAGGCCGTTAATTAAATTAAGAACCACGTTTAAAACCAGCCCCGGATCAGCACCCTGCCCGAGAGAGAGAGAGAGAGAGCGAGAGAGAGAGAGAGAGGCAGAGAGAGAGAGAGAGAGAGAGGGGCCCCGGATCAGCACCCTGCCCAAGCGAGAGAGAGAGAGAGGGGCCCCGGATCAGCACCCTGCCCAAGCGAGAGAGAGAGAGAGGGGCCCCGGATCAGCACCCTGCCCAAGCGAGAGAGAGAGAGAGAGAGAGAGAGAGAGAGAGAGAGAGAGAGAGAGAGAGAGAGAGAGAGAGAGAGAGAGGGGGAGAGAGAGAGAGAGAGGCAGAGAGGCCCCGGATCAGCACCCTGCCCGAGCGAGAGAGAGAGAGAGAGCGCGCAAACGAACGAGCGAGTGAGAGAACTGTACCACCTGGACAATCAGACGTTTCCACGGCAACCTGGCGTCACTATGGCTACCGGAGGAAGCGTGGCGTCCCCAGCTACGGTGGCCTGGCGGGGAGATGGCCTGGCGGGGAGGGTTAGGGTTAGGGTTAGAGCTGGAGCAGCTCACCTGGTCGGCCAGCGAGGTGGACAGCATGCTCATCAGCTCCCGCTCTGCCGTCAGCCTCCACATCTGCTCCCACCTGAGCTTCCTCAGCCTGTCCAGCAGCAGCAGGATCACACCTGAGCGTACGCACCACAGAGCACAGAGCATCAGGACTCAGACTAATACATAGAGATAAAGATGTACTTTATTGAACCCCGTGGGGTAATCTGTCCTCTGCGTTTGACCCATCCTAGTTACTTAGGAGCAGGGGGCAGCCACAGTGCAGCGCCTGGGGACCAGCTCCAGCTCTGAGGCCAGTGCCTTGGTCAAGGGCACCTGCAGGAGTGCACCTAACATGCATGTCTTTGATATATTATATATATATATATATATATATATATATATATATATATACACACACACACACACACACACACAGAGCATCAGGACTGAGTCTAACACACACACACACACACAGGCACACAGAGCCTCACACACACACACTCCTCTGCTCCCACTGCACTCCTGGCCCTCCACATATGCATTGACAGGCGGGTCAGTGATATAAAGACACAGCAGCATATGGGCTTCCTGGGAGAGATTACACAAAATATGCCATCTGCCAACCAACAGCTGTTTTACCAGGGGGGTCACAACACAAATGCCCCTGCCACACAGAGAGAGAGGCACAAATGCCCCTGCCACACAGAGAGAGAGGCACAAATGCCCCTGCCACAGAGAGAGAGAGGCACAAATGCCCCTGCCACACAGAGAGAGAGGCACAAATGCCCCTGCCACACAGAGAGAGAGGCACAAATGCCCCTGTCACACAGGGAGGTACTGAAACACTGAGAGAGGGGGGACACTGTAACAGTGAGAGAGGTGCATCCACGGAGGGAAAACCCAATGACACGAGAGTGGAAACAACAAGGAACAGCAAGCTCACTGGTGCAGAGAGACAGAGAGAGAGCGAGAGAGCGAGAAAGAGAGAAAAAATTTGGCTGCACAATATGTAGCTACCCGCCACAGCCTGAGGGACAGTCGTGACTCTTATTGTTCATAAATTACAATGAATTGTCATTTGTTGCTTTAGTAATTACTACTCATCATCTAATAACTTTTGGTTTATGTATTTTAATTTGTTAGGTGTTTAGAGAGAGAGAGAGCGAGAGTGAATAAGGGTGAGTGAGAGATAGAGAGTGAGAGAGAGTGAGAGAGAGTGAGAGAGAATAAGTGTGAGAGAAACAGACGCTCTCCTGCGTTAGCGCTGCTCAGGCTTGGCGCTAGCTGGCCAGGTGCAGGGCATTGCGATGCAGACCCCGCCCTGGGCGAGTCATCAATAAAAGGGCCAGTCAGGGGACACGGGGCCCAACCAGCCCACCCTTATTAGCACAATGGAGCAGCCATCCATCCTGCCCACAAATACCAGCCGCCCAATCAATCAGGCCGCTCGCGTCGCCGCGGCAACACCTGCGACCAGGCTGCCATTTGCAGAGGGCTGATTGATGGGGTGGGTCCTCCGGAGTGGCGGTTGGGGGGGGTGGTCAGCGTCAGTGATGTCATGGTGTATGATGGGCGTGGGAGTGAGCGGGTGGAGGTGTTGAGGGCCATATCCATTTCGAGTCAATAAAAAAATGAACTCAACTGGAAAAAAATGAACTGAAATTTGAATTAATTTTTGAGCAGAAAAAATGCGAAAGTGTGCTACAACAATTTCTTTCAGTTAATGAATTGCAGAAAGTCTGAATATTACTGTTCATCGTTCTAATCAATGCTGCAATTTAGGAAGAACTCGCAGCAAGTGGTAAAACAACACGAGCAAAACAAATATTTAAATCAAATAAAATGAGGGGGGAAAAAAACCCATAATTCTCTCTTTGTCAGTAATGCTTTATTAAAAAAAAACAGAATGAATAATTCTCTTCCACGCGGTGCGGGGCACCATCTGCTCCGGCTCAAGCTGGGAAGGCTGCACATTGCGAGACTGAATTATTCACAATAAAAACGGCTCCTGCACATGTCCACAGAACAGAGGCGCTTCTGCAAGCTGCCCCAGCTACTGTCAGCGCCAACGCTTTCACCCGGGATAACAGTAGTGTGTGTGAGTGTGTGTGTGTCCGTGTGCGTGCATGTCTGTGTGTGCGTGTGTGTGTCTGTATGTGTGCGTGTGCGTGTGTGTGTGCGTGTGTCTGTATGTGTGTGTGTGTGTGTACGTGTGTGTACGTGTGTGTGTGTGTGTGTACGTGTGCGAGGTTAGAAAACAGCAGCCTTTTCCCTGATCTGTGAGACCTACACTCTGCTTCTCTCTCTGACTCTGTCCACACGCCGTGTCAGACGCTTCAGAAGCGGCCCGTTTGCCGGTTCCCGTGGCGCTCGGAGGCCAGGGCGGGAGCCGAGCCGCCAGCGCGAGATGCGTTCAGCTCGAGTTCACGGGAGAAGCGGCACGCTCAGCTCACTACGCCCCCTAAACAGATGCTGCCAGAGTCACGAAAACACGGAAAAGACACGCCGGATTCCAGGAGGGAGGGGGAAAAAAAAACTCATGCACAGACACACACACACAGAGGCCCACACGCGCACACACACACACACACACACAGGCACACATGCACACACACACACAGGCCCACACGCACACATGCACACACACACACACACACACACACACACACACACACACAGGCACACATGCACACACACACACAGGCCCACACGCACGCACACACACACACACACACACACACACACACACACACACACACACACACACACACACACACACACACACAGGCACACATGCACACACACACACAGGCCCACACGCACGCACGCACACACACACACACACACACACACACACACACACACACACACACACACACACACAGGCACACATGCACACACACACACAGGCCCACACGCACACATGCACACACACACACACAAAGCGCAAGGAGAAAAATATGAACCGGGAGCAGTAATGGAGGAAAGAAAAAAAATCGATTGCTCTTTCTGGGGCCTTTCGCAGAAAATTTCATGGGAAAAGAAAGCGAAGAAAAAAAAAGATTTGTCAATGTGTTTTTCTTTGCTTTATAAGAGATTTCTTCCACATCCTCACTGACCCCCGCACCCCCCCCACCAGCACCCCCAGGCCCTCCATCCACACAGACGCCCACACGGTGTCAGAGCCCGGCCCAGCCCAGCCACTCGCTCGCCCACGCGTGAAAAACAAACTGCACCTTTCCGCACGCGCTCCACAGTTCAGAATGATGACGACTCCAAATTGAAAATTAATGTGCTGTGGATAACGAGAGGCAGAACTGCCCAGTGCTACAGGACTGGAGCCGCCCCGCCACGGGCACGGTGTCACCAACACCGCCCGTCCCCTCCATCACCCCCGCCCAGCTGCCACAGACACCCGCTCCATCACCCCCCCAACACCCCCGCCCAGCTGCCACAGACACCCGCTCCATCACCCGCCCCCCTGCCACCCGTCCCCTCCATTACCCACCAACACCCCCACCCAGCTGCCACAGACACCCGCTCCATCACCCGCCCCCCTGCCACCCGTCCCCTCCATCACCCAACGCTCACCTGTACTGAAGCCCCTCCCACAGGGCGGAGCCAGTGCTCACCTGTATTGAAGCCCCTCCCCAGGGCGGGCCACGGCCGATGGTTTTTCCACAGGTTGCCCAGGTACCAGTCACTCTGGTTCTCCACCAGTCCCAACACCTGCTGACCTGAGGGGCGCAAGCAGGAGGGAAAAAAGAGGGAGCGAGAGACAAGGGGGGGAGAGAGGGAGAGAAAGAAGAAGAGAGAAGGAGAGAGAAAAAGGAAGATGACAGAGAGAGGGAGGAAGAGGGAAGGAGGGAGAGAGAGATAAAGATTTTACAGGTGGCACTCACGCATTACTAGAGTCATTAAAGAGCTCCCCTACACACAGCACAGTGAACCCCACAGCCTTCCACTCGGCTCTGGCAGGCCTCTCTCTGACTCACACACACATCCAGCTCCACTTCATCTTTCTGTTTGACTGACAGGTGGGCCAAGGTACGGGAGAGGCTGTTTGATGGCAACGGGGTAAAATAAAGAAACATCCCCCGGAGCGAGCAGGAGGCCCAGCAAGACAACCACAGCACCTGCCAAAATGAAAAAACTCACAGGAGAGGAGAGAGGAGCAGGAGGAGGAGGAGGAGAAGGAGAAGAAAGTCGCCATGGAAACAAGTCGACACAGAAACAGCTAAAGGAGAAAAGAAAAGAGTTCAGATGGGAGGAGAGATTAGGAAAGAGGCCGTGGAAGGTGTGTGTGTGTGTGTGTGTGTGTGTGTGTGTGAGGGTGTGTGCGCGTGTGTGTGTGTGTGAGGGTGTGTGCGTGTGTGAGTGTGTGTGTGTGTGTGTGTGTGTGAGAGTGTGGGGGGTTTTACAAGCCTCTCATGGGGCTGTCAGCAGAAGCGTGTCACACTGGACGTGTTTAACGAAGTCTGTAAGGAAGATTAATGCCGGACTCGTGGCCCAGGCAGCGCGGAGCTCCAGAGCGCGCTCAGTGTGACGGGCGAGAGAGCCAATCAGACGAGCCGCCACAGGGGAACGAGAGCGTCGCCAAAGCGGGGGGGCGACTGTACGGGGGGGTCCCCGCAGGGTCATTCTGACGGACGCGCGTTCCCGGAGAATGAGGGACACGCCTGAGAGAAGGGAGAGAGGAGAGAGGCTCCACACCCCCACCCGGCTCGTTTACACCAGCAACTCAGGAAGGGAATCCAGGGGTACGAGGTGCTGCACTGGAAACCAAAACTCAAATAAATAAAAATCTCCTCAGACAAAAAATAAGAAGAAAAAAGATTTTTTTTTTTGGGTGGGGGGGGGGGGAGGTTTGAGGGTTTGGCAGAAAGCACCGTGGTTGCACTCTGGAGTCAACTCTGCCAGAGAGCTTCCAAGTGCAAGAGGAAGGTTAGGGGCAAAAACGAACAGAAATGCCCCCCAGCTGAGTGTCAGAGACAGGGGAGAAGGCCGGATAGGTCTAGGGTTAAGGGTAATGGGTCAGGGTTAGGGCAACAAACGCCCCCCAGCTGAGTGTCAGAGACAGGGGAGAAGGGTGTTCAGGCTGAGCCGCTCCAGAGTGTGGGGGTTTGCAACAGGATCTCAAAGAAGTCTTGGCCTGAGACGTTGATCACAGAACCCAGTTGAGTAAAGGCTCCAGCTGGAGGGTTAAGGCCTAGTCTGCGGGACAGGTACTCCAAACACACCATCAAGCGCTGCAGCCCCCTGGGGACTGCTACCACTGCATATGCAAGGGGAAACCAAAATAATCAATAGAGAATGTTGTTGCTGTATTGGTTACTAGCATTTTTTATTTATTTTTAAACTGTGATGAAAAATCCCCACAGCTTTAAATTCCAGTTCTTAATTATGTGTTCCTGTGCATTTGAGCATGAAAAACTGGCCATCCGTGGAGGACCAACGCAGGTCTGAAAATGCTGAACACACACACACCCCTCCTCTCAGATCAATACGCCTGCACGGTAACAACATCTTACCGAAAGCTTTATCAACTTTCCCTGCTTCACAAAGTTGCTTTGGAGAGTATCAATGTTCCAGTCACGTTTACAGTCTCGATAGATGTCCTACCTCCACAAGAGAGAAGCCAACACCAGCTACAATATTAAGCATCGGAAAAACAGCTTAGATAGCATTAGAAATTCAAACTGTGAGTACCCCCAACCCCCCCCCCCCCAGCCCTCTCCCTTTCCCCTACCTCTCCCTCCCCCACCATTGTCTTTTCCGCGATGCTTTTAAAACTCAGCCACTCGCAGGCAATCCATCGCCTGTCTTTCGGAAGAGGCCAGTTGGGCCGGGCGAAAGGGAGACTTATCACATCTTAATGTAATTACGCCTGGGGGTGGGGTGGAGGGTGGGGGGGATCTGTATCGGCCGGGCGGGGCTCTCTGTCGAGACGCCGGGGCCGATGTGGATGAATGATGACTGAAGGTCGCCGGTGGCGGTGCAGCCGGACCGCTCCCCTCAACGCCATCGCACCTCCCGCCATCATACCGCCACCTCCCACCGCCGCCGCAGAGCTCAGCTCCATGCTATCGCTCTTCCTGCAGCCTAACGCCCACTCTTAACTCACTGCGCTTCCACTCGTCCCGCTCAACTCCAGCATCGCTGGCGCACACGCACACACGCGCGCACGCACGCCCTCTCACATACAGACACACACTCACACACTCTCTCACACACACACACACACACACACTCTCACACACACACACACGCGCGCACGCACGCTCTCTCACATACAGACACACACTCACACACTCTCTCACACACACACACACACACACACACTCTCACACACACACACACGCGCGCACGCACGCTCTCTCACATACAGACACACACTCACACACTCTCTCACACACTCTCTCACACACGCGCACGCACGCCCTCTCACATACAGACACACACTCACACACTCTCACACACACACACACACACACACACACACACGCTCTCTCACATACAGACATACACTCTCACACACTCTCACACACACACACACACGTACACTGCAATGTTAATTTGCCGTTGCCTGAACCTTACCCCACAATTTGTGGCTTGTTCCTGAAAAATAATTAAAATAGCAACGGGCTCGTACAAGCGCAACATGCTCAGCTAAAGTCAAAATTGAGTCTCACACACAGGGTCACTCAGGGATTTTTAATCAGCTTCCAGGAGAGCTCTCAAAGTCTCCAAAAAACCGCATTTGGACGGGGCTTTAATAAAAAAGCTGACACTTTTTAACACCAAGTCTTTCTTTAATCAAAAATCCCACCCTCACAAGGTTACTAGTTTATCAGGCAAACCTCGGGCTTTATAAAGCACAACGGGGATGTTGTCTTTTAGAAAATATGCCTAACTAAGTAAAAATCAAGCACCTTCAAGCTTTAACAAAAGCCGAGCACTTTCTGGCCCTGGGATTTTTTCTGCATTCAAGTGCTCAATCACTCAATCAAGCGCTTTCAGGGTTTACTGCAGAGAGGAGGACGCCCATGAGGCCTTTTCATCCCGCTCAGCGGCTTCAACCGGAGGCACAGCGCTCGAGTGGAGGAAAAACAACAACGGCTGCTTCACACAGAGCGGCGAGGTTAAGGCCACGCAGCTCCAAGAGCAGAGGGCCGAGGCCGGATTCATACAATGAGGGGACTCCTCTCACTCTCACTCTCACTCTCACTCTCACTCTCACTCTCACTCTCACTCTCACTCTCACTCTCACTCTCACTCTCACTCTCTCTCTCTCTCTCTCTCTCTCTCTCTCTCTCTCTCTCTCTCTCTCTCTCTCTCTCTCTCTCTCTCTCTCTCTCTCTCTCTCTCTCTCACTCTCCCTCCCTCTCTCTGTCTCTCTCTCCCCCTCTCTATCTCCCTCTCTCTCCCTCAAATAATGATGTCAGAAACTTGTCACATTAAAAAGCAGCTAATTAAAAAAACTGAATAAAATCATTGGAAGGGCATCATAAAAGAACTCCCTCAGGTTGGGCCTTTAAAAAAAAAAAAAACAATGACAATGACAGTGATTTTTTTTTTAAACCGGCATTAAAAGGGACGGCTCTTAACTGAACTTTCTGTCACCCTTAAACAAACAGGAGGCCCCGTCGATACCATCAACAACACGTAATAAATGTCCAAATTGCCCTCTTCGGTGGCTTTGAATTCACCCCCTTGATGGTGCTCTCCACGTACCTGCACTTATTTCTGCAGTTCCCACTATCACTCACTGCATTAAGCTGTTCACCAGACAACGGAGCATCATTCCCTGTGTTCAGCGTCCTGATTGGTTGCTTTGTAAACGTCACCTGATTGGCTGCAGCATGGTGATGCGAGAGTAATATTTTTTTTTGGCGCTTTCTCTGGTTTACTGCTCATTATACACGGGCATTGAGCTCCAGCTGGGCGAAAGGAGAGGCGCTCGCACAGGCCCTGCATTTCCATCACCGGTGAATGTCAACACGATCGCCAGTCCCGTCACGTCTGGTTAAACACACAAACACGCAGGCACGTTAATTGTCAGCAAGATTTATGAAAGCGGATTGCAGGGGGCGGTGCTGATTGGTCAGCCGCCCGAGGCTGGCAGTGACCTACTCCACCGTGCGTCCTCCAGACAGCACGGATGCGGCGGTTCCCCCGGCGACGGGCATAGGTCACGCTGAGGCGCGCGAGCAACGTGGCCTCTAGGGGTCAGCGAAGAGGCAGACAGGTGAAGACCCCGGAGCCCCCCTGCCGCACACCCCCCACCACCACCCCTCCCGAAGGAACTAATGGGACAAATGGGACAGGTGTACCCGAAACATCGTCCCGGGGCGCTTAACAAACCCTGGCGGATCACGAGGGAGTCACACACAGCTCACGTGCCCCTACGCCCCGCCAGCGTGTTCCACAGAGTCCTGCAGAGCGCGGTGCACACGGGCCAATCCTGCAGCGCATTTACATTTTAATGGAACAGACATCTGGCCGCCCTACAATGGGAGCTGAGCGCCACCACACCACAGCCCACAAACGCTCAGACCACAGCCCACAAACGCTCAGACCACAGCCCACAAACGCTCAGACCACAGGCCACAAACGCTCAGACCACAGCCCACAAACGCTCAGACCACAGCCCACAAACGCTCAGACCACAGGCCACAAACGCTCAGACCCCAGCCCACAAACGCTCAGCCCACAGCCCACAAACGCTCAGACCACAGCCCACAAACGCTCAGACCACAGCCCACAAACGCTCAGACCACAGCCCACAAACGCTCAGACCACAGCCCACAAACGCTCAGACCACAGCCCACAAACGCTCAGACCACAGCCCACAAACGCTCAGACCACAGCCCACAAACGCTCAGCCCACAGCCCACAAACGCTCAGACCACAGCCCACAAACGCTCAGACCACAGCCCACAAACGCTCAGACCACAGCCCACAAACGCTCAGACCACAGCCCACAAACGCTCAGCCCACAGGCCACAAACGCTCAGCCCACAGGCCACAAACGCTCAGACCACAGCCCACAAACGCTCAGACCACAGCCCATAAACGCTCAGACCACAGCCCACAAACGCTCAGACCACGGGCCACAAACGCTCAGACCCCAGCCCACAAACGCTCAGACCACAGCCCACAAATGCTCAGACCACAGGCCACAAACGCTCAGACCCCAGCCCACAAACGCTCAGACCACGGGCCACAAACGCTCAGACCCCAGCCCACAAACGCTCAGACCACAGCCCACAAACGCTCAGACCACAGGCCACAAACGCTCAGACCCCAGCCCACAAACGCTCAGACCACAGCCCACAAACGCTCAGACCCCAGCCCACAAACGCTCAGACCACAGGCCACAAACGCTCAGACCACAGCCCACAAACACTCAGACCCCAGCCCACAAACGCTCAGACCACAGCCCACAAACGCTCAGACCACAGGCCACAAACGCTCAGACCACAGCCCACAAACGCTCAGACCCCAGGCCACAAACGCTCAGACCACAGCCCACAAACGCTCAGACCACAGGCCACAAACGCTCAGACCCCAGCCCACAAACGCTCAGACCACAGGCCACAAACGCTCAGACCCCAGCCCACAAACGCTCAGACCACAGCCCACAAACGCTCAAACCACAGGCCACAAACGCTCAGACCACAGGCCACAAACGCTCAGACCACAGGCCACAAACGCTCAGACCACAGGCCACAACACACACACACACACACACATGCACACACACACACACACACACACGCGCACACAGACACACACGCACAGACAAACACACGCACACACACAGACACACACACACACACACTCACACACACTCACAAACACACGCACACACACGCACACACACACACACACACACACGCACACACACACGCACACACACGCAGACACACGCAGCCACACGCAGCCACACACAGCTGAATCACAGACAGCTGGAAAGCAGCTGCAGTGTCTCCACAGAGACTGCGCTGTGCCAGCTGTCACAGCCACTCGGCCCCCTCTGCTTTTCGGGGCAGAGGTGCATTGTGGGAGAGACCTGTACCCACAGAGAGGGGCGCTCCTGCGGTCAGGGGGCGGAGCATCACGGCGTGAGGCGCCGCAGGCGAGACAGAACGGCCACCTCACCCCCTGCCCGACGTCTACACGCCATCCTCCCCTCCTGCTAACAGTCATCCGTCTCTTTCTCCACTCCTGTCTCTCTCGCCTGGTTAGGATTTTACAAATTGTGTTTGGATGCGGAGGAGAAAAAATCCGTTTCCATCCCCGCCTAACCCGTCCCCCATTACTTTAGATTACACCTTAGTGGTGCCCCCCCCCGCCTGCATTTCACACATGCCCAAAAACAGCGGCCTGCAGCAGCCAGTCTGCCCTGCAGGGTCACGCGCAGCCAGGCACGGGCTGGCTAACAGCTATCCCACTGCTCCCAGGTACGAGTCATAAAGCAGCTAATAACAACTCAACTCCTCCGTCTCACGTGTTCCACTGCCTGACGTTAGGAATAAATAAATAAATAAATAAATAAATAAATAAATAAAGACAGGGCCGGGATTCGCGGCTGAAACAAGGCACTTTGCATCAGAATGGCGCTAGTTTAGTTTGTGCCAGAGACTTGGGTCATTTTATTTAGCCTTCATTGCCGTAAAGTCTTCACAGCTCATAAAGAACACGTCATTATTTTGGGCAGGAGTTTAGCCCTTTCCCCAAACCTATTAAACTATGTGTACCTATACTGCTTATTGTTTGCAGTGTACAGGTTTTTTTTCTGGTGAATTGAGTAAAATGGCTGGGTAGAACATTTTAGGCCACTAGACCACAGCTCACAGAACTTCCACTGGGATTCCACTTAACAAAAGCAGTGATTCTTGAAAAGTGCAAGATCAAGTGCAATGTAGGTTATTTTAACCATCATTTGCACTGTCCAGGCCAGGTTAGCCACATGATTGGTGATGGGAAACTATAACTAGCATGCAGAAATGTAGCTACTGTACCTTGCTTAGTGCCAGCAGAACTTATACCAAGGATCTGAAGGGAAGCGGAGTTTCAGAGTAATGCTGGGAGAAGCTTATCCACCAACCCTGAGTCAGTGAGTACATGTACATGTGCAGTGTCTGCGTGTGTGTGTGTGTGTGTGTGTGTGTGTGTGTGTGTGTGTGCATGTGCAGAGTGTGTTTGTGTGTATGTACGTGTGTTTGTGTGTGTGTGTACATGCACAGTGTGTGTGTGTGTGTGTGTGTGTAATCTGTGTAATCAATCTGGCTACCATCTTTCAAAAAGCTGAGCCGTTGTCAGGAAGCTGCCAGACCAGGCTGTTGCTAAGGCTGGTTCCCGGGAGCCGCCCAGCCTGTGAGAAGTGTCCGCTGGCCCCGCGGTCCTCACATCCCTCTCAGAGAACGGCCCGCAGGCTGAGGAGAATGGGGGACCCCTGTCACAGCGCTACAGGCCGCAGGGTGAGGTGGATGGGGGACCCTGTCACAGTGCGACGCTGTATTTACTGTACACGGCTCATTTCTGCTCCAGCGCCTCCCCCGGGGACTCCGCTGTGATTAAGGGTCTGCCGCTACGCTGCCTAGCATTCGGCTAGCTCAGGGCGCTAACCCCGCTCCGCACACAGGCGCTTTCACATAGCGCTGCAATCCAAACCGCTTCCGGGGATGGGGTGGGGGGGGGGGGGTGCTTTTATATAGTGTATCACTGTATGTCAATTGATTTACCATTAATAAAATGGAATTGCACCGCGGGTTCTCCCCCCTTGACCCGCGTCACAAAAACCTACAAAAGCGTCCAGATTTACACCGTGGGCCATCCATCAAGCCACGCCCCCCCCCCCCCCCCACGCACAGAGCGGACGGGAGAAAAGGAGGCTTCGCCTTGGGAGGCCGCGCGAATCAATCACACCGGGGACGGAACTCAGCAAGGCCGACGGTGGTCTCAATTGGCGGGGGGGCGGGGGGTTGGGGGGTGGAGCAAGACCCCGAGGGGGGGTGTTGTCTATTAATGAAGTCCCTCCCACCGCCAGCTCTCCTGGCAGTGAGGGATGGCGGGAAGGCTCCTCAGTAATGACTGTGGGGGCGGGAGACCGGCCGCGGCCGCACCAGCCATCAATAAGGGCCCCTGAGGGCCGCGTAAAGCTGACGCCTGCCCGGCTCCCAACACCCGCCGCTACGGGGTGGGCCGCTAAATCAGTCAGGGAGGCGGGAGCAGCAGCGCGGGGGGGGGGGCTCTGTGTGTGTCCTCTCCGGGCTTCATTTTGCCTGGTTACAAGACCACTTTCCAAACTTTGCCAGTAACTTTGGCAGCGGGCCCAGAGGTGAGCCCTGGGGCACGCCGCGTGTAGCAGCAGCCGTATGGGTGGTGGTGGTGGTGATGGTACAGCCAGGGCAGGAGCGTACGTGCATGGGTGGAGGGAGAGGGGAGTCATGTGGCCCGGAGAAAATTCCTCCTTAATTAATGCTGTGCCCCAGCATCAGTGTCCTGCAGTGCACTGTGGGACAGCAGGACCCATAAATCTCTCTGGGTTCCCGCACCCCATTCCTCATCCACACCCCCTGCAGCTTGCTGCTGCAGCAATGGGGCTATCCCAGAATCCCCCACCGCAAGAGGAACACACACACACACACACACACACACACACACACATCGCATCCTCGCGCAGCCTCCATTCTCAGGCTTCACATCGCAAGGGTGTGTGGACGTCGTCTCAGAGCTATGGCTTGGCTCATTTCCCACAGGGTTGCGGGTTCAAATCCAAAAGCCTGACACTGCCTCATAGGAGTGGGAGCATTCAATGCTCTGCCCGGTACAATAAAAACAGACAATCCCTCTTCCTGGGGAGTCAGATTCTCAGGGGAAGGATTAATAAACTCTAGTGTGTGGGATTGTAGGTCAGTACACGCAAAGCCTTTAGAAATTTTATGGTCCCGATTCCAGTACAAGCTGAAATGGCTTTAAAAAGGGCAACCCGCACATCCCCAGCAGCTGTGCAGAACATCAGGACCCGTCTCCTGGCACTTGGTGGTTTTAGTGGAGCCTGTAAAGACCTGATGCACAGCAGTGGGGCGGGGAGGAGCCCATACTACTGCCCAGAAAGGCCCTGAAACCTCTATGAAGCAGCTGTTTGTGTAGGAAATAAGTCGTATTTAACAGTCAAATTCAAACGGACCGATGGCAGCGGAGCTCAGCAGGCGGGACGCAGAGTGAAAAGGAGAAAGGGGGCCAGCTCGTTCCTCTGCCCTCTCCCGAAACGGGGGCCGCCGATGTTGCGACACAACAGGAAACAGGAAGCAGCCGGTATAAATCAAGGGTCCCCGTAAGACAGAGGAGGCGACGGCCTGACCTTGCGGCTGTGACCTTAAGGCAAGGCTCCCGCCTCCTTGCGCACTCTGATATCCTTTCACGAGCGTAAAAAAAACGACACTGCCGCGGCCGGGACAGCTGATTGGCCAATCCATCTCTGTGTAATCTTTGACAGCTAGCCAAGGGGAGAAATGAAGGAGCCGGAACCACACCCCACTCGGGATAAAAATCTAATCAAACCGCCGTACAGAGGCACTGAAACAGGACCCGGGGGACCCGGGGGGGTGCGAGGGGGGACCCGGGGGGGTGCGAGGGGGGACCTGGGGGGGTGCGAGGGGCACTGAAACAGGACCCGGGGGGGTGCAGGGGGGGACCCGGGGGGGTGCGAGGGGGGACCCGGGGGGGACCCGGGGGGGTGCGAGGGGCACTGAAACAGGACCCGGGGGACCCGGGGGGGTGCGGGGGGGGACCCGGGGGGTGCGAGGGGGGACCCGGGGGGTGCGAGGGGGGACCCGGGGGGGTGCGAGGGGCACTGAAACAGGACCCGGGGGACCCGGGGGGGTGCGAGGGGGGACCCGGGGGGGTGCGAGGGGGAGGCGGGCGGCGGCACCTTTGAACTTGTGGAAGACGGCCCACAGCTCGGCGATGTCGGTGGCGAAGGTGATGTCGGTGTCCAGGACGATGACGCGCTGCAGGTCCGGGGGGAGGGTCTTGGTCAGGACCAGCTTCATCAGCCCGTAGATCCCAGAGTAGTGCTTGTTGGGGATCCAGGACACCTCCGACTGCAACGAGAGCGAGCAGCTAAGTCACATGACCTGACCCCTGAGCCCGGTCACCTCACCCTCAGTCCTTCCCTCTTCTGTCCCCAGCAGCATTTAACATAACGATACAGGTTAATGTTATTGGCTGTGGCGCTGATGACTCGATCATCTCCACTCTCTGACTGTCCTTCATGTACGGACTTGCGAGTCCCTCTCGATAAGAAAGCCTGCAAAAGGATTCATGATTATCCTGGGTCAGCGATCCCAAAATAATCCCAGACTGGTCTGGGGATGCAGTGGAACAGGAGACTTGAGTCCCGAACTGGAGAAGAATAATACTCACTAAACACACCTCTTCAGAAAGAGACTTACATGAAGGCTTACACCAGGAGTCACTGGCAGGTATGGCAGTTTTCTAAGAGCTGGACAGTCCACTTTCCTTTTCAGAAAAGAAAAGCTTAACAGCGGCATGCGTTAGCTCATTTGCGTGATTAATTCATCCTGCTCAACAGCCTGTGCCACCACAAGCGCTGAGGAGGTTCTTTTCCAAATAATAAATTACTAATAATGATTACAATTAATAATAGCGCATAAATAAATAATTATTACGCTGTCATATTAAATTAATTTTGCCCGTACAAAGAAAGCCGCCATAAAGCACAATTTAATACAGTGGGAACAATTTGCATCCTGCTTAGCGAGCAGCATAAACAGCAGCAACCGCACGGAAAGCAGAGGAGAAATCTGCATGTTATTAAAGGATTACCCTCAGCTTACTGCTGTACGCCGATAAGCACAGCGCAGATCGCACAAGCAGCACAGCCAACACACTGCATGCCCTGCACAGCACAGCCAACATACTGCATGCCTCGCACAGCACAGTTAACACACTACACGCCCCGCACAGCACAGTCAACATACTGCATGCCCTGCACAGCACAGCCAACACACTGCACGCCCCGCACAGCACAGTTAACACACTGCATGCCCTGCACAGCACAGCCAACACACTGCACGCCCCGCACAGCACAGTTAACACACTACACGCCTCGCACAGCACAGTTAACACATTACACACGCTGCACAGCACAGCCAACACACTACACGCCTCGCACAGCACAGTTAACACATTACACGCGTTGCACAGCACAGTTAAAACATTACACGCGTTGCACAGCACAGTTAACACATTACACGCGCTGCACAGCACAGGTAACACATTTAACGCCCCGCACAGCCCAGCACACCTGAGGAGGAGCTGTGCTGCTTTACAGGTGACACAGGCACAGCACACACACACACCACAGAGAAACCTGTGTGAGGCACTGCAGGCCTGGCAGTCTGCTCATCACCATCACAGTGCGATTAGCGCTGGGCACAGATGGAGAATGGACAGAGCAAGCGGAGGAGAAGGCTCCATAACGGCTCCCTGCTCAGCGAGCTGCCAGGGCCTCCTCACCAGCGCGCCTCTTAATTGTTTACGCACATTACCGCGTATCGCACGCAGCGAGCGGCTATGGCTTATTTCACCCGCTACCAGCTGTGCCTTTGCCTAATTTCCCATAATGCCCGGCTTTCATCTCTTTCCGGCCAGTAAGCAGGGCCTGACTTCAACAAACACGGGTGGAGCCCTCGCGGAGGCGGGAAATCCAGGTTCCAGGAAGTAAAAAGTCCTCCCCGGTATTTTTTCCCCCCACAGTATTCTTGTCGGATTTGCTAATTAGCATAAACTCTCATCCAGGAGGTGGAACTGATTAGCGTAATCAGATGGCTGAGTTAATGAGTGGGAGAGACACAATGGTGGGATTTTTACTTTCTGACCCCCTCTGGAACCCCAGAGGAACGGGAGCGGGGGGACGGGGGGGCGGGGGGGCGGGGCTCACCTTGAGCTCGTCGGCGTCGTAGAAGTCCACGCGCACGGCCGGCACCATCCAGGTGTGGAAGAGCGAGGCCAGGATCTGCTGGGCGATGGAGTCCGTGATGAAGTGGAAATGCAGCGGATTCCGTCTGGGGGGGGGGGAGGGAGAAAAACGTTTTTAAAAAACCCTCAGAAGTGAGAGACGGCGGTGAGACTCCCCACACAGCCCCGCCCCGCACACAGTGGAGCCCTCGCCCGCCGCTATCCCAGCTGGGGGCAGACTACAGCGATGAAGGGCCTCGTGGTCTCCAAGGCCTAAATATGCCCCTGACCACTGCAAAAAAAACTACAAACACCAGCAGAGGCTGCAGCCCTCCAGGAGTTTCCCGCTTCAACCACAAAGCCATCTTGCTCAAGTCTGCTGTCTTTGACAGAGGAAGAGGAGGAGGAGGAGGACCGGAAAGTGCAAATGAAGAGGCGAAGGCGAGGGATTGCCATGAATATTAACATTTCCTTTTGAAATAAATGCGCAGAAAGACTTAAAAAGTGAGGAGAAGAAAGTGGCGGAGCAGGAGGGGTGCACCGACCCCCCCCCACCGACCCCCCCGAGCGCCAGCGCGGCTCAAACGGCTTGGAGAGCCACGGCGGCCGGGCCCCAAAACCGCCGGCTTTGAGGGGGATCCAGCTCAAATCCGCTCTCCTGAGCCGCTACAAAGCTCCGCAAACAAACACCTGGGAAGCCCCCCCGGCTGGCCCAGCAAACACGCCGAGCAGCAGCAGCTCCCTCCCTTCCTTTCTGCTGCTGTTTTTTATTTTCTCTGCACCAATTAATTTGAGGGGAAGCGAGAGAGGGAGTTAGGGGAGCGCTGGCTGTTATCTCAACAACGCTGTGCTGCAGGGAATTCTGTGACAGATCCCCTCCCCCCTCCCCCCTCCCTCCCCAGGGGAGCCTCTGAAAAAGCTCAGGCTGTGTGTGAAATGTGCGTCCCACCACAGAACACGCCATTACACGTCTAACGAGAGCAGGAATGACTTTTTTTTTTAAACTAACAAAAAAAAAAACAACAAATGAAAAGACAACAGCGATGACAACAGCAAGGAAACAGTGCGTCTCATCGCCCCCACGGTGAACGGCGCCATCATCCGCCAAAGTCCCCGGGGCGCGCGCGTGGGAGTGGACGGGCCGGGGGGGGGTTGGTGGGGGGGGACCGGCTGTGTTCCAGCAGCGCCACGCTCGCCGTGCGGCGGAACATTCCGATGACACCGCGTGACCCCGGTGGGCACGGCGACGGAGATGGCGGCGAGCGGCGGGGCTCTGTAGGCGTCCGGGAGGATCCTGTCACACGGCATCGAGTGCCGAAGGGGACGCCAGACTCCCCCCCCCGTGGAGAGCCGGCGCGTCGCCCCCGATCAAACGCCCCCCCCCCCCCCCCCCCCCCCCGCGCGGTGCAGCCCCGCGCGGCGGAGCGGACTTCATTAGCCGGCTCGCTAACGCGGGCGAGGGGCCGGGCGAGGACACGGACATTTAAAACTCCTCACAGGAAATGATCTCTTACTCGCACACCTGCCACTCTGCAGTCTTCCAGCTCCGGCCCAAGGCTGCCTCCTTGCCAGCCCCACACACGTAAACTGGCAAAATGAATAAATATCCACTAACCCCTCGGTGATTTGAAATAATCTGAGTAGCCTGGAGATGAAGCATTAATTCAATTTGGACGGCTTCAGCCAATTTCAGCCATCAAAAAAAAAAAAGAAAAAAAAGAAAAGAACCTCGGAAGACAACTTGTGAAACATAAATAAGCCAATCAGCTGTCAGCAAACACGGGGCCGACTTCTGACGGCTGACAGTTCATTTAATAACGCCTTGCGTGGGAAATGGGAATCAGCCAGGGGACGGCGGACGGCCAATTACAGCAAAGCAGCCTCCTGAGCAGCGTAATCACAGGCCATGTTCTGACACAGAGCGAGGACTCACCTCCACACCCCACCTCTTACGCACAATCCAGGGAGCGATTAGCATAGGGAAACAGCCGTGAGCAAACACAGATAAGGAAAAAAAGGAATCATACAGTTTACCATCAAATGTGAGCAAATGCTTTATGAACGAGGCCCATTGGCTGAGGAGGGAGGCAAACCCGCGTCTTAATTTACACATAAATGAGGGGCAAAGAGTCGCTGGGCACATAAGCATTAAACCTCAGCGCTACTGTAACTGCATTATGTTTGGCTTTTTCTTCTGGAAACAGCTGGTATTGGCACACAGTGTGCATAACCCAACGCTGCCTCAGTCTCTCCGTCTCTTTATTGTGCTTAAGGCCGCTTTCAACAAAGCGTACGCTGTGTTGCTGACGCGCGTCTGTTCTGGCATAGCGAAACAAGGCTGTGCACCACAATCAGCCGCAGATCTCGCCAGCGACGAACAACAAGAGCGCCCCCCCCCCCAACTTAACCCCGCGCTAGCCAGACACGTGCCAGGGGTAACGGCCTGACCTTGGATGCGCATTTAGAGGGGAAATCTTCCCCCCTTTCATTCCCCCAGTTTAGACTTAGCGTTAATCTTCTCCTCCTTCACCATGGCAACCGATAGCGCCACTCGAAAGCCGCGGGGGAAGGAGCGACGGCGCTCCCCAACGGCGGCCGGGATCGGCGGCATTATCATAATGATAATAATTGTCAGAGCGGATGAGGACTTAACGGCCCCTGCAGGAAGCTCACTCTCTCTCTCTCTCTCTCTCCCTCCCTCTCTCTCCCTCTCTCTCTCTCTCCCTCTCCCTCTCTCCCCCTCTCTCCCTCTCCCTCTCCCTCTCCCTCTCCCACTCCCCCCTCTCTCTCTCTCTCTCTCTCTCTCTCTCTCTCTCTCTCCCTCCCTCTCCCTCTCTCTCTCCCTCTCTCCCCCTCTCCCTCTCTCTCCCTCTCCCTCTCCCTCTCTCTCTCTCCCTCTCCCTCTCTCTCTCTCTCTCTCTCTCTCTCCCCCTCTCCCTCTCTCTCCCCCTCCCTCTCCCTCTCTCTCTCTCCCTCTCCCTCTCTCTCCCTCTCTCCCCCTCTCCGTGCTGCATACTCAGTGAGGCGCTGCGTGTGCGTGAGAGAGAGGAGCAGGAGGAGAGGTCCTGTCTCTGTGGCAGTGTGGAGAGGGCCCTGCATGGGCTCAGGGTCATAACAGGGCTGTTTATACAGCAGCCGTATGGGCATGCTAGACTATCAGATTAAAGACTCAATGTGTGAGTGATCCTGTTACACATACGGAGGGGGGGTTGGTTTATATAGGTGGCGTGTTTGTACGCCCCTCTACATGTTTCAGTGTTTCTAATGGTCAGCTCTCCATTCTGGCTCTGAAGTGAGGTTCAGACAGGAAGCTGGGGCACGCCGCGCACCCCCTGACTTCCACACTGCCCCCCAGGTGCAGAGTGCAGCCTCCTCAAGCTCTTTATTTCTCACTCGCGGAGAGGAGGAGAACTTGGGGAGTAAACACCGCTTCTTGAAGCAGAAGAGGGGTTGGGGGGGGGGGGGGGGCGCGTTACCCAAGCGCGGACGCCCCTTAGAGACACTTCAGACTCCTCCCAGCTGTGAGTCACGCTCCCGAATTTCGCGATCTCGACGCACGGCACCGACAGCCTCGGGCGGGGTGGCAGCGCCTGACAGAGACGATTCCTATTGGCCGATTCAGCACACGCTCACTCCGCCGCGAACCTAGAGCCGGTCTGAACTGCGTTTCCCATCTCCCCGTGGGGCAAAAGGGCACCGATTCGCGCGGAGCTGACGCAGTCTAAAAAAAAAAAAAGTTCATTTTCTGATGAGCGAATTTGCATTCCTAAAGAGGAGAAAATGGAATGTGGGGGCTTGAGGCGGAGAGATTGACCCAGAAATACAAAAAAGCTTTTCTATTATCTATTAACTGCATCCATCTCACCATCTGTCTATCTCGGCCAGGCCCCGCAAGTTTCATTCCCATTTATTTTATATCATTTATTCAGCAGTGTGAAAACCCACCTGTTCCCAGGGACGGTAAAGTTTGACGCTAAATTCTAATACCTCCCCATCCCTCAGCCACCTGGCGGTTACCACGGTTACCCATCTCTCGTTATCAGTCACAGTTCACTCTTAAGTTGGATATGTAAAATGCAGTTAGGCACATCGTTAATTCAAACCTGCTGGATGTTAACAATGGAGCCTCAGGCCAGGTAACTTGGCAACAGATGTCACTACAGCACCCTCTCCGTTTGTCAGAGACACGCACCCTTACCAAGCTGGGCACTGCAGCCACTGCCTCATACCGCCCACCCCCCTGCTTCCCACAGATATCACGACAGTCCCACAGATATCGCAACGGTCCCACAGATATCGCGACGGTCCCTCAGATATCGCGACAGTCCCACAGATACCGCGATAGTCTTGCCAATTCCAGCAATTTTGGGCTGCTGTCAAGGTTGGAAAGGCCCAGGCCCTCTGGTGGGAGGAGTCTCTGGGCTAACATCATAATCATCATCATCATCATCATCAAAGCGGAGCTGAGCAAACAGGGCCAGGGCTTCACAACAGTTTGCAGGGTTTGCTGTTGCCTGGCAACGAAGTGCAAGACAGCGGGGTGAGAGTAGGGGAGAGCCAGGAGCAGCAGTGCGTTCTGGGAAGGCCCGGCTAATCCGGTACAAAACAGCCACAGAGGGAGATTCGGGCAGCGCACCTGTCCCGGCACAGCGAGAGGGCGAGCGGCACAGAGAGACGGGGCCTCACCGGTGAAAGAGGACGGACTTGACCAGCGTCACCACGTCCCGGCTGGCGTTGTACCCCGCGCACACGATGGCCACGTGAATGGTCTGCGGAGAGGAGGAGGAGGGAGAAAGAGAGAACGAGACGTTATTTTGTTTTTTACGGCCAGCCAGGGACACGCTCCGTGAGCATGGGGGGGAGAGAAAGGGAAAAAAATCACATTCGCAGCTGGCCTCTGAACACAAAGCACCGTTCTGCGGGTGAAACACATTCTGCGCTCTCTAAACGCTCAGAGGGGGGTTTTAAGCGCACTCCAACTGGCCCCCAGCCAGCACCAAATCACCCATTTAAACCGCTCCAGTGGCTCAAATGTGCCGTTTGGTGGTGGATATGAGCTCGCCGGGGCCGGGGAAACACAGTAACCCTCCGTAACACATTTAAATCCCCACACCCAGGAATGATCTACGGCAAGCCGCAGGCCACCAGTCGCCTGAAGAGAAAATGTGAACATCTCCCACACAAGGGCTAAAACGTCCTAGCGCTCTTAAACAGTGCAGTGCTCTGTTCTATGGGAGAAACCCCCAACTACTAGACACATCCTTTTTCTTTATTTACCTTCATTTTTACCTCACAGAAAAGCTGTCCTTCCACAGAACCTCTCCCTTCTGCGGCAGTGGAGGGGCGAGAAACGGTCTCTATTCTTTATGGAGCCAAATTTAGCTCTCGATCCCTAAATTGATTTTCTGTGACAAATCAAGCACCCCCCCCCCCCCCCCAGCAGTGCTGGCCCTTCGTAATGAAAGAGAAACAGTGCTTGTGAGTGGGAGAAAAACCAGCTTTATTCAATTAGGGAGGCTGTGATGCTGAAGGGAATGAGCCAGAGCACTCCCCCCCCCCCCCCCGCCCAAACCCCCCCACCCCCCCACCCCCCAGCTCCCCACAGCCCACACCCTGCTTTTATCACTCTTTTATTATCAGCTGTATTTAACACCAGGTTGTCCCACCAAGATAAAAACACAGTGGGGGATAAAACACACTCTCTCCTCTTTTTACAAGCTACCAAACAGCAGCAAGAAGTTCAGTAAAAAACATAAACTGGGGGGGGGGGTGGAATAAGAGCTGGGGGGGGGGGCAGGAATAAGAGCTGGGGGGGGGGGGTAAGAGCTGACACAAATACAAAGCTCAGAACTGCAATACAACACAACTCAAACAATAAATAACCACAAATAGAGTTCATACTATAAACATGTATTATGGCCCACAGGCCGAACGCAAAGCTGCAAGAAATACTTGACTACGACCCAGACACACACTTTTATAACTGTGTATACCGACTGGGGGATGGCTGTGGTAGGCTAACAGTGAGATGTGGGGGTGTGTGTGTGTGCTGCTGTGTAATAACACTACTACTGCTAACAATAAACATAACAAACCATTTTAAATGGCTTTTTCTTACACCGAAGCACAAGTGAAGCGCTTCCCAGATGAAAAAAGATAAAATACTAATCGATAAAATTGAAAAATAAGGTGAAAAGGCACTGCTGTTTATTAAAACAATGCAGGATGGTCAGAGGTAAACAAGTATGTGATTCAAATATGGGAGTAAAGCGCAGGTAAGGGCAGAAAAGCAGAGAACAGGAGGGAAAGGAGGGTGTGAAGCGGAAGGAGGGGTTAGCGTAGCCCGTTTGGTGAAGGACAGAGCGGAACGTCGGCGTGTGAAGCGGAAGGAGGGGTTAGCGTAGCCCGTTTGGGGAAGGACAGAGCGGAACGTCGGCGTGTGAAGCGGAAGGAGGGGTTAGCGTAGCCCGTTTGGGGAAGGACAGAGCGGAACGTCGGCGTGTGAAGCGGAAGGAGGGGTTAGCGTAGCCCGTGTGGGGAAGGACAGAGCGGAACGTCGGCGTGTGAAGCGGAAGGAGGGGTTAGCGTAGCCCGTTTGGGGAAGGACAGAGCGGAACGTCGGCGTGTGAAGCGGAAGGAGGGGTTAGCGTAGCCCGTGTGGGGAAGGACAGAGCGGAACGTCGGCGTGTGAAGCGGAAGGAGGGGTTAGCGTAGCCCGTTTGGGGAAGGACAGAGTGGAACGTCAGCGCCTGGCGGTATCGTGGACGGTTAGAGACTCACGCGGCCGTGACACAACCACGTCAGACAGCAGCGGTGGGATTTTATTTATGTTCAGGGAGCAGAGCCGAGCCTGCAGCACACACGGATCTTTATATGTGTGTGTGTGTGTGTGTGTGTGTGTGTGTGTGTGTGTGTGCGGGCGTGTGTGTGTGCGCGTGTGTGTGTGTGCATATTCAGCTAAAGGCCTGACTCACTAATTTTACTTATTATTTCACCTCTGTGATAACGCTATAGCCACTGCCTTTAACCGAAAGACATTTTATAACACAACTCAGCATTTATCAATACATCACTGAACCAAAGTATTTGAACAAATATCTTTTCTTTTTTTTAAACGCAACAGCGATTTTACATTTACAATTAACAGTCGCAACACAATGTCACATGAATACGTTCTACAGAGAAGCACCCTGAGGAATCACGCATGGCATATTCTGAATGAATATGTAAACTGGTTCATGAAGAGGATTTTCTGAAGAGTGTGCCTATAGGGTTTCGAAATTAAGAAATTGTGAAATTCAATTGGCTGTAGTGGCCATGGGCAGCTATTCAATTTGATACACTTGCAGCCCCCTGTGTCTGCATGGGGGGGGGAGAATCACACCAGGAGACTGTGAGTAAGACTCAAGCGTTTGCACAGTACGAGCACACACTGAAAATCCACCAGCTCGCGGCAGACATTTCGTTGCTTCTAAAAAGCAGAATTAAACAAATCTGAGCGTCTTTGTTTAATCATAAAGTTGATTTCTTGTATGTTTTTCTCTAAATGTTAAAATTTCATAATCTCTCGGGAAGCCCCGCCTCCTGAGACCCCGATTCTCAGAGGCTGATGGGTGTGGGCGTGGCTCCCACGAGACAGCCAATCACGTCACCCGCTGAGCGAGGAGCCGGCGCCGAGACCGCTGGTATTAAAACGGCAGAGGGGGGCGGTTTTCCGCTCAGCCGAGCATTGTGGGTAGATGGATGTGCTGCACTGTGCTGTTTTATCTGCGCTCGTAACCCCAAGGCGAGCTGCATCACAGGGTAATAATGACATAACAGCACCCGGGCGGAGACCAGAGTCACTGCGCAACTGTGCTACTGTGCCAGCTACACACGCTAGTCCTTCTGATCTGTATCGCAGGACAGTTTGGCAGCCCACCCACTTCAAACCCCCTCTGGTTTTATGGTTTTAACTGTCACAGGCTACCCAGCTAACACGGTAAACAACGCCCTGACGTTCTATCCGTGTGGCACTGTGATGTCCCTGAAGCTGGAAGACACACCCTCACCCGTCACCTTTGACCTTTGACCCCTGCACGCGCTCACCTCGCACTTGTCCACCGGGGGCTTCTGCGCGCAGTCGGAGCCGTTGCCGGCGGCGACCGCCCGCTGGCCCTCGCTGTCCCCCGTGCCCTCCTCGGTGGAGTAGGTGCGGGTGTGGTTGCCGTGGCGGCGGCGGGCGGCCCTGGGGGGCTGGCTGAGCTCTCGCCGCAGGGCCCGGTTCTCCTCCTCCACCTCCCGAACCCGCGTCTCCAGAGCCAGCCGGTCCCGGGACGAGCCTGGCAGCGTGGGGGACTGGGGCTCCAGCGGAGAGAGAGGGACGGACTTCACTGCAGAGAGAGAGAGAGGGGGGGAGAGAGGGGAGGGGGGATAGTTTGGTTAGTTCACACACTTTCCCTCACTTCATCCATTAGCAGCATGATGCGCTTGGACCCGCGAGGTTTAGCTTTGCTGCACATTAGCGGCTGGGAGACATCGTCCCCGCAGCCCCGGCTGTCCTCACTGACTCCTTCATTAGCTCTGCAGGACCATGAAATTGGCTCCGTACAGAAAGCTGGCCAGCTCACGCTACCAGACAAACACCCCTAATCTCCCACAATCTCCTCTCCTAATACTCCTAAAAACGGAAACCGGTTTTTTTTTTCGGGTTGGTTCTCCGGGCCGTGTGGGTAATGATGGAGCGCGGCGGTGCCCCAGGAGCCCGGGGCGGGGGGGGGGGGGGGGTCGCTCTGGGCGTGTGGGGGCGTGCTGTACCCAGAGCGAGGGCCCGGCGGCATTATTACTCTTATTATTATTCACATCGATCCCCCCGGCGCGATCGATGGCCTCCTATATGATATCGTCACTCATTTTCAGGGCTAAACAAACAGAGGAGGCTCCCGCGGGGGGCGGGGGGGGGGCAGGCCTTGGCCTCCAGTCCCCCGTACGGCAGCAGAGCGGTGGGGGGGCGGTCGCGCTAATGGAGAGAGCCAGCCGCGAGCCGCGCGGCGCAGAGTAATGGCGGCTCTCTCCGCGTGCCTCCATGAGGCCTTTTCTCTCCGCCACCGCGCGCGCTAATGGATTTCCCCCGCAGTCTCTCAGCTGCCCTGGGCGCCAGACGCTGCCTTCTCACTCCCAACCCCGCGCCTCACAGCCGAGTCGGCTCAATGCACTTCCTTTTCTGCCGTATCCATGGGAAGAGCAGTTATAGCAGGTTTATAACCGCAGTAATAACAGTGTTATATGATGTAATAACCACATTTACATACTCGAGACAGATATCACTGCTTTGTACAGCCGGACAGAGTCCTTCGGTACTCTGACAGCGGACCGGTTACCAGGCCCGTCTGGGTGAGTTCTGGAGAGACCCAGACGGCGGCTCTGAGGAGTCACAGGTGGTATCTTCCCCGTTTTTCCGGTTTGGGTCAAACGCCTGGCAGGCTGACTGACTAACACGGCCTATTAAGCCTTAACAAGCTGTTTTGCTGGCCGCGCTCAGAGGGGTGTTGGGTGTTAGGATGCGCAGGAGGACAGAACCTTACTGAGCGCGGTGTTCTGCACCAGCGGGTCTTTCCGGACCATTTGCCTCAGCCGAAACCTCTCCAAACCCGAGCGCTCGGACTGTGGGGCCGGCAGGGCACAGAGGGGCGCTTACAGCAGGAGTAACGAGGGGCCTGGGCCTGCCAAGCAGCTCAGCTGTGGCTAAACACTGGTGTGGAAGGGCCCCGCGGTCTGGTACTGGTTAAAGCTCTGTTCCAGTGTGTGGATAGGGGGCCCATGGTTTGGTACTGAATTTGTGTGGCACCAGTGCCAACTGCAGCCAAACAGCCCAGCGATTAGTATTGTAAACTGGGGGAAAGGGCGGGGCCGGGGAAAGCACGGCAATCTTTTAAAAGTAATTAGCACTCATAGTCCATCGTGCCTCCTCTCAGCTGGCTCCATTTTGTTTTTTGCCCTGCTTTTAAACTAATTCAAATGCTGCTTTCCACAGCACTTGACGTTTTAATGCATACTCATTAACCTCGGGCGCGGGGGAAGGTTACGCTCCCCCGGTGCCTTGTTTTTAAAGAGCGGGGAGCACGATGGGGCGGGGCGGGGCTGGGTGCGGGGCGGGGCGGGGTGCGGTCCCGCGTTCCCAGTCACAGAAGCACCACAGCGAGCAGAAAACCCTTTCCACATGAGCAGGGAGTGAGTCACGTTTTTTTCAGCAGGCCTGGCCTGGATTAAACCTCCCTGCCCCCCCCCTTCCCCCTGATTACATGATCCAGCCAGCGCCCCCCTCTCACCCCGCCAAAAAAAAAAAAAAAATTGTGAGGATTTTGAAACAAACAGGCGAGCGCTGATCTTAATGCGCATTAGCATGGCTTACATGCTCGCCCCAGCTGCTGCCCCCCCCCCCCGGCCCCCGGCGCCACGTCCTCAAAAAAACATTCAATTACACGGCTGCAGTGCTCAGCCCCCAGCCCCCAGGCCCCAGAGCCCCCAGGCCCCAGCCCCCAGCCCCCAGAGCCCCCAGAGGGCCCAGCCCCCAGCCCCCAGGCCCCAGAGCCCCCAGGCCCCAGCCCCCAGAGCCCCCCAGAGGGCCCAGCCCCCAGCCCCCAGGTCCCAGAGCCCCCCAGGGCCCCCAGCCCCCTGCCACAGACTGAGGGGGGCGGGGATTAGCCTTGCGCTAACTAGCCTCAGAGCAGTCAAACAGAGGACCCTACTCAGACTGGGGTCCCACACCCCCAGTCCAGGCAAGGACCCAACCTGTGGGGTCACAAGCTCACGGGGTCCCGCCCACAGGAAGGGGAAGTGGAGGGTGAAGTAAAACCCGCCGGTGAAGCACGCCGCTCTGACACACAGACGGCACGGCGCGGCTTTAAGGCATCGCAGGTTAAGAGAACGGCGGTGGGCAGTCTGTGATTTCAGAGGGGGAGCCTGTGCTTCTCCCCTAATCTCCCCAACTGACAAGAGCAGACCGGCCCGCGGACGCACCGGGGACTTCCACACACGGGGAGAGCCCGTGCGGGAAATAACACCGACAGAGAAACCGGCTGAAACAGAAACAGAAGGGAACAGGCATTCGGGCAAACTCCCGCGGGCCGGTTGCCCGGGGAAACGGGAGCAGCGAGGGGGAAGCGCCAGTGGGACGGCCGCCATGCGGGCTCATTCATTGTGACTTATTTATGCACGCTTCATTTTTAACTAATGTTCTCCCGCATTTTTTTTTTTGGGCGCCTCCGGGTGTTACGTTTGCCCCTCACCGCAGGCGGGATGAAGGCCCTGCCCTGCTGCCTGAGAGCAAAATTTACTCGTGAATAAGCGAATAAGCCAGATACAGTCTGTTCTGTTTAAGCCGTATTTACAGATTAATGAGCCAGGTTCAGTCTGCTCTGTTTCAGCTGTAGAGCCCAGCCTGTGATAGGAGCCACAGCTTTTTTGCCTGCTGTGTCACTTTGGACCCCAGGTTCTCATGTTTACAGAGACAAAGGAAAAGGCGAATGTCCGAGCTAACCAACGACAACACGGGCTTACAGGCGACAGGGAACATTATCCATCAAAAAACCTGACGGAAAATGCACTTATCACAGAAAATTAAAGCGCTACTCGTCTGACACTGATCTGACTGATTATTAAAACTCTGGGGACGTGGATATGCAATATTCATACTCCGCGATGCGCGCAGCTATTTCTGACATAATGTGAAGGTAAATCATCCCCCCAACAGACGATTTAAATGCGTCTAATTAAGAGCAATTAACAGCTCTTTAGAATGCAGGAGTTGCAATTACAGGACCGAAGCCAACGCACGGGGGGGGGCTCTCTGTTTCTAAATGATACAGGAGAGAGGACGGAGGCGTTTATCGCCGTTGGGGTGTAGAGGCCGCGGCGGGGGCAAAGGCCAGAGCGCCCACATCAGGGGCTGGCTCACCGCTAGGGCTGATGGGAAACGAGGCCGTGAATCTGCCAACCGACACCCGCCTCCGCCGGTCTGTTTAAACGCGTTCCTTTCATAACACGCATGTTCCTATTTTCATAAAATGGGGGGAGGCCTTGGCCTGGAAGACCAATGGAAGCCCAATGAAAAGTCAATGGGGAAACTGGCTTGGAAGACACCACAGGGTGATAAAGCAGGAGTGGGTGCGGAAGCATCGTGGTGCTACATTTTCACTCAATACCCTGGAGCTTGTTCCGTTTGCGTACAGCACTCTGTCGAATCGACGGATGAAACGGCAGGCGTGTGCTACAGGAAGCGCACGCAGAGCTCCCTCATCTCTACAGGGCGGGCGGGACACGGATAAAAGGCGCTTAATTTAAAGGGCGAGCTCCGCACCTCCCCCCCGCCAGCCCGCCCACGCGCTACGTGTCCCGCCCGCGGCGCACTGGAGGACCCGAGGCCCCAAGCCCAGCGGGACGCCCCCCCCCTCGCTGAGGCTGCGCGGGACGTGCGAGCCGCTCGTTTCCAACGCGCTCCAACGCGCGCCCGTTTCACCCTCCCCCGGCGACGGCCGTCCGGCGGCCAGCAGCGGGCGGAGCGCAGACAGGAAGCGCTCGAACCCGAACAGGAAGGCGAACGCGAGGCTCTCTCACGCACGCTCCCCTTCGCGGTCACCACAAATCCACCGCCTGGCGCTGATTGGTTAAGAGTGCGGGGGCAGAGAGGACAGTGGCGATCCCTTTCCAGCACAAACACCGCTCCGGTTGCTGTGCAACAGCTCAGCACACAACGGCTAGTGACCCAAAGCGCTTCACAAAAGCGCTCTTGGATTTAGTAACAGAAAAAGAACAGATATGCTTCTTTTTTGTTTTGTTTGAGGAAAGAGCACTTCACAGCCGAGCGAGGCGCTTGTCCCACTCCAGCAGACCGTCCATGTGCCCAAAAAACCGGCGGGACATCCCACTCGAGGATTGGCTCAGCCTCTCGAGCAGGTCTCTGCCCCCCCCTCCCCCTCTGGATGGCAGAAATCGCCCCGCTCCTGTGTAGCACCCCCCCCCCCGCCACTCCTTTTGCGAGAGCGGACTGGAGAGGTGCCAATCGCAGAGAAACCCCCAGCTTCACACAGAATGAAGCGAGAGGCGGCGACATAACAGCTCAGCAGTTTTTTTTCTTTTTTAGATCGCGTGTCACTCAAGAAGGGAAAGATGCCGGCCTTGAGCAGCACACAGTCACCCCCCCCCCCCCCCCGAGTGCATCACATCTCAGCACACGCAAACGGCACACCCCCCCCCCCCCCCCCCTTATTAATTATGCAGCGGTGATAACTCAGCGGCAGGCAGGCCTGACGGGCGTGGCGTGCCTTTGGGGAATCTGC